>CM042966.1:12785190-12845190 GCA_023678885.1 Pogostemon cablin
GGTTGAGAATATGAGATAATGGATGGAAAACATATGGGCTTCACACGTGAATGAGCTTATTGGGCTTAGATGAGCTCAATTTTGAAAATCCCGTATGATGCTGCGCGTATCTCTTTCATTTAATTTATAATTTCCTCATTCTATCTCCGATTGAGGTAATTTTAGCGTCCTGTGTTCCTCTCTGCCGTGGCTTTCCAAACATATCTCACACGACTAATTTCGACTTCCATACAAATACAGAAAAATTATAGAAAGTGACCCCCTGTTATCTTGCATATTACTCAAATTCACACTTCATTCCAACTTTACATTTTTTTATCATTTTTCCTATCAAAACACAACAAAATACCTCTCAAGCACCTTTTAGTCAATAATAATTCAAGGTAATAAGATTTGTGCAAATAATATAAATTATACACTCAAAGAGGTATTAAATCGGACTCAAAAGTACATGAATTTCCACTCTCATTAAACCCCCAAAATTAAGGTGTTGTTCGTCCTCGAACAACGAAATGACAAACCAAGAGAATAATGAGATGGAAAGTCATGTTTAAAGGGAAGAATCACACTATCAACTAAGCCTTCAAAAGATGTAATAATTCTTAACTTGGTTCACATAACTTCAAACTCAAAAGCATCAATTCATTCAAAATATGCAAGTTAAGATAATTACTTCACCAATTCAAGTACTTAACCCACCTATGCTCACATGATATATCTGGTGTAACTCTCACGCTCAAGATGTATAAAGTGTACACAGTTTAGGTTATATATAAGTGCTCTAAATTTCAAATCAAGTGCATGCGTGACCATAAGCTTGTCCATTGCCTCAACTCTCCTTTTACTTGTAGCTAGCAAATCATGAATCAAAAAGGTCTTTTTATTTGGTTGTAATGTAGGCTCTTTGGACAAGATAGGAAATATATGGATAAGCGACTCAAAACTCGGATCAATCAAGTTGCAGTCCATCTTGATCTTTCATTCTTCCTCTCACTTTCATTAAGTACAACTCCATATCAACTCCAAAATATTTGATTCTTTCTTTAGCCAACATAATGAGAGATTAATTTTCTTCTTTTCTTTCAGCATCAAGGGTATGTGCACTACCCCACAAATATTTTTTTCTTTCACTCCCTTTATTTTTTTCTTTTTTTACTCCTTTTTCTATTTTTTTCTCTTTTACAACTCATTAGGATTTTTATATCCTTTTCTTCTCCTTTCTTCATCTTCCTTTTCAACTCCAACATATTCACATTCTTCTTCTAACCACTTTAACAATTACTCAATTGATCCAAGTAACACAAGAAAAATCAAATACTGATTAAACTCAACGGGCTATTCAAAGAATGAATTTTTCAAGGCTCAAAGGGTTTACTAAGGATTTAATGAATTCAGGTAAAGTGTATGGAAAAGATGGGCTATAAATCAAAGATGGACTAATATCATTTCCATAATTCACTAGACTATTCTCGAATATTCAAGGAGACTCAAGGTAAGTTCTAGAATACACGCACAAGAGAGATACAGTCAAGAATAAAAGTATCATGCATCGATATATCATGATTCAAAGGCTCAAATCTCACTTGACTTTATCATAGAATGAACGAGCACTATTCAAGGTTACGCATATATCACAACAAGCACATCAAGAACTTCAAGCACTTAAGAATTAAAGCATGTTCTCCTTATCAATCATAATCAGCATCTTATCAAAGGCATCATAAAAGCTCATAGATCCCCATGAAATTCAGGTCATAAAATTTAAAGATCATGCTCCTTACTCATAAGAAGTCGAAGCTCACAGAAAAATTTAGAATAAGGAACGAAGTAACCTGATTTCAATTTCCTTCACATCTTAAAGTTCCTCAAGTTTTTCAACTCGGTCAGTCGTAGGCCTCAGATAGAACTCACTTTGCCAGTCCAATACCCTTCTAAATCAATAAAGTTCAAACACAAAACTCATCATCACAGGAGAGATAGAAGTATCGAAAAGATGAATATTAATGACAGAGCATGAAAGGACACACAAAAATGAAAAAAAAATACAAGACACCTGGATAGTCGCAAAAAAATTTTGAAAGATCGAATAAAAAAATATCGAAAGATCGACCTCCAAGCACACAGACACTAAAATAATGCAGAGTAAACATACCTGGGTGCGGATAGAACAAGGGAAGAACGTCATACCCCCCAAACTTAGATGAAAACGTGAGTTGAATCTAAATTTAAAAGGATGTTATTACCTTAAGTGTAAGCACGCACCTTGAGTATAATTCACCTAGCACAAGACACAACAAAAACTAACAAAATAAAAGCATAAAATGGTGGGTTGCCTCCCACTCAGCGTTCTCTTTTTTAATGTCGTTGAGCCCGACGAAGCAGTGTAAATCAAGTCAAGAAATCCACAAATAGAACTTCCACTTCACCGTGATGATGATAATGCTTCAAGCAATGCTCATTCACAGTGAACAGTGCTCCATCGTTCTTCTTAAGTTCAACTATTACACTCTCATAGACTCGACTCATCTCATAAGGACCAATCCACTTTGATTTCAACTTACCTGCAAAAAGCCTCAAACGAGAGTTAAATAAGAGAATAAAATCTCCCACTTGAAAGTTCTTTCGTCTAAGCTTTGTATCATGCCATCTCTTGGCCCTTTCTTTATAGATGTAGAAATTTTCATATGCCTTTTCTCTAAACTCTTCAAGCTCATTCAACTGTAGAAGGCGACTACTACCCACTGCTTCAAGATCAAGGCTAATCTTCTTCACTGCCCAAAAGGATTTGTGCTGAATTTCCACCGGAAGGTGGCAAGATTTTCCATACACCAATTGGAACGGTGACATCCCCCAAATAGTCTTATATGCAGTTCTGAATGCCCACAATCCATCATCAAGTTTACTAGCCCAATCCTTGCGGCTAGTACTCACAGTTTTCTCCAGAATCTGTTTGATTTGATGATTAGATACTTTAGCTTGTCCATTCGTCTGCGGATGGTAAGGTGTGGATACTCTATGTTTCACTCCATAAGACTTGAGAAGATTCTCCATTAGCTTATTGAGAAAATGAGTTCCCCCATCACTAATGAGAATTCTCGGCACTCCAAAACGTGAAATATGTGCTTTCTCAAGAACGCAATGACCGTTCTTGCATCACTCACTTGGTTGGAATTGTTTCCACCCACTTTGAGACATAATCAACAGCGAGCAAGATATATAAGAATCCATTCGATGAAGGAAATGGTCACGTAAAATCTATGCTCCACACATCAAAGAGCTCCACCTCATACACATTCTTCAAGGGCATTTCATCCCTTTTAGATATGTCCCCCATCCGCTGGCATCTATCACAGTTCTCTACATAGAATCTACAACACTTAAATAAAGAAGGCCAAGTAAAACCTAATTGAAGTACTCATGCTGCAGTCTTCTCCGCTGCAAAGTGACCCCCATTTGGTCCATCATGGCACATACTCAATACGCTCTCCCACTCTTCTTCAGGAATACACTGGCGTATGATGTTGTCAGGACACAACTTGTAGGATTGGATCATCCCATTTGTACTTTTTGACATCAACAAAGAACTTCTTGTAAAGGTACTTAATCAACTTGTACGGCTTCACTACACCTCTACTAGCCAAAAATTTAACTATATCAGCATACCATGGTGCTGAAGGTTTCTGCACCATCTCCACTAACTTGCAGCTATCAACTTGAAATATGTCTTCATCAGGAAATACTTCCTTAAAGAGACCGTACTCCACATCACAATGATCCTGCGGCTCAAGTCTAGAGAGATGATCAGCTACCACATTCTCACTCCCTCTTCTTATCCTTGATCTCAATATCAAACTCTTGAAGGAGTAAGATCCATCTGATTATTCTTGGCTTTGCATCCGTCTTCTCCATCAGATAACGGATAGCTGAGTGATATATGTACACCACTGTCTTCATGCCCACCAGATATGGGCGGAACTTGTCAAAGGCATACACCACTGCAAGGAACTCCTTTTCTGTGACTGTGCAATTTTTCTGAGCTGCATCGAATGTCTTGCTGGCATAGTAGATACATCTGAATCTCTTCTCTCTAATCTGTCCTAGCACAACCCCCAATGCCATATTACTAGCATCACACATCAACACAAAAGGTTGTGTCCAATCCTGAGTAATCAGAATTGGAGCAGTTACTAAAACCTCTTGAAGTACCTGAAAAGCATGTAAGCAATCTTCATCAAAGTTAAAAGGTATATCTTTCTCAAGCAAATGAGATAAAGGTTTAGAGTATTTGGAGAAATCCTTGATAAATCTGCGTAGAACCCTGCATGACCAAGGAAAGATCTAACCCCTTTCTCATTAATCGGTGGCAGAAGCTTCTCGATGGCTACCACCTTTGCTCGATCAACCTGCAGCCCCTTAGACATGATGGCCAAGTACTATACCTTCTCTTACCATGAAATGACATTTCTCCCAGTTCAGAGAACAAGGTTAGACTCTTGACATCTTTCCAAAACAATAGTAAGGTTAGCTAGACAAGAATCAAAGGAAGATCCAAAAACAGAAAAATTATTCATGAATCCCTCCATAATTCTCTCAATCAAACCCTCAAAATATACATCATGCATATTTAAAAAGTAGCAGGAGCATTGCATAAACCAAAAGAAAGCTTCCTAAATACAAAAGTACCATACGGACAAGTAAAGGTAGTCTTATCTTGATCCTCCGATGCAATCATTATCTAATTGTAACCAGAGTATCCATCTAAGAAACAATAAAACTCATAACCCACAAGTCTATCAAGCATTTGATCCATGAAAGGCAAAGAAAAATGGTCTTTATGTGTGTTTTCATTTAGTTTCCTATAATCAACACAAACACGCCAACGCCAACCTGTAGGTATCCTAGTAGCCAAAGTCTCTCCATCCTCAGATTGTACTATAGTCATGCCCCTCATCTTAGCTACCACATGCAATGGACTCACATAAGGGCTATCACTAATAGCATAGATAATATCAGACTTCAACCATTTAAGTACCTCTTTTCTAATCACTTCTTGCATCGCAGGATTTAAACACCTCTGATATTGCACAGAGGTTTTCTTTTCATCTTCTAACCTGATCCTATGCATGCAAATAGACGGACTTATACCTTTCAAATCTTCCAAAGACCATCCTATGGCGGACTTATGCTCCCTAAGGATTCTAAGCAGTTTATCAAGTTCAAGTTCAGTTAAGACAGATGATACAATTACCGGATATATTTGATTTTCCCCCCAAAAGGCATATGCTAGATGATCCGGTAAAGGCTTCAATTCCACCTTCTTCTTCTTCTCTTCAGCTTCAGGGTCTTCATTTTCCAGTGGTAAGAACCTTGGTGTCTACTTTTCTCCTTCAATTTTAGACACCTCTCTTTTATCTTCTCTACAAGCATTCAAAGCATTCAAATATCCTGTAAATTCATCATCAAAAATATTACATGAAAAATCAGTAGCAAGAGTAGGGAAAGAAAGACTGCTGTTGATGCATGTTTCCAATTGATCCTTAGATAGAATCAATGGCAGCTTTTCCTTAATGATCTCATCAACAACATCGATCAACTTGCAGTTTGCTCTTTTAGTTGGCCACTTCAATGCATTATCAAGAGAAAAGACAACCTCATCATCTCCCACTCTGAGCTTCAACTTTTCATCTTCAACATCGATCAGAGCCCTAGCAGTTGCTAAGAACGCTCTCCCAAAAATCAGAGGCAAATTGTTATCCTCTTCCATCTCAAGCACTAAGAAATCAACTGGAAGATGAATTTATCCACCTTCACAAGTACATCATCAATAACTCCTCTTGGATGCGTAAGAGACCTGTTAGCTAGCTGTAATGTCACTAAAGTAGGCCTCTCCTCCCCCAAACCAAGGGTTTTGAATGTATTTAGGGGCATCAGATTGATGCTAGCCCCCAAATCATACAAAGCTTTGCATGTGGCATTCTTTCCAATCTGAACAGGGATAGTGAAACTACCAGGATCCTTTGCTTGGCTGGCAACTTCCTTTGGATGATGGCACTACACTCTTCAGTCAGATTCACCGTTTTCTTGTCTCCAATACTACGTTTCTTCGACATAATTTCATTGAGAAACTTTGCATAGTGAGACATCTGTTCAATTGCTTCAGAAAAAGGTATATTGATATGGATCTTTTTGAACACTTCTACGAATTTCTGAAATTTCTCATCAAGATCCTTTTCAACTGCCTAGAGGGGAAAGAAAGAGGATATTTTATCTTCGGAATGCCTAGACTATCTCTTTCAAGTTCATCCTTTTTGTTCTTTTCCCCCTTAGCTCTTTTCCACTTCTTCTCAGTAACGATTGGATGATCAATATCACTCTGGAAACCTACTGTATCACTTTACAGAGGAATCGAATCAACAAGCACGAAAACAAGATCACGAGGCTGTGAATAAGCGAGGTCTCCTGTATGCGTGTGACCTTGCACGGTGCTGGGCTCGGCGACATACGGGTCCACACGATCATCACCATGTGTACGTCCAAACCAGTTATGCACATACTGTTCCTCCGGCATCTTCGGTCCTTCATACTGGGTGCCACTTCTCAAAGTAATAGCATGACACACTCTTGGATTCAACTCAGTCTGAGCAGGAAATTTACCTTGCTATTGTAACTTACCCACTGCAGCATTCAACTGACTGATAGCAAGATATGTTTCTTTCTGTTTCCTTTCTGCTTCCTTGTACCTTGCTTCAGCTTCTTTATGTCTCACTTCAGATGTTTCCTGATTCGTGACCATCAACTTGAGCATCAAATCTATCTTATCTTCCATTGATGATCTCTCTTCAGCAGGTTTCTGAGATGGATCAATTCCGGGAGGTGGTACAACTGCGTTGTTAGGATTCGAGTAAGATAAATTTTTGCTCATTTTCTGATTGTTGAAATTTGAATTCCCATGGTTCCAACCCTGCTGATACTGACGGTTGTTCCTTTGGTCATTCCTTTCCCCAAACTGATTGTTCGATCTGAAATTTTATCTATTTCTATTATCTCCTTGGAACATAGCATAGTATGCCTCCTCGAATTCTTCCTCATCTCTAGCTTTAGTTACCTCCTATCTGTTCCATTTGGCAAGACGATCCATCTTATTATTCAGCTCATCGAGTCGATCATGGATAGCTGACACTTCATTATTTCTGGCTTGTATCTCTACCTTTGTTACTTGTCAAAAGAAGCATCACCATCCGCTCTCTCAGCCGGCCAGTCTTAAGTGTTAGTCGCCATCTCCTCGAATATCTCTTCCACTGCTTCTGCATATTGCTTGAATATAGATCCACCTGCTGTCGCGTCCACCAACACTCTTGAATCTCTTCTTAGGCCTTGATAGAAGAGGTCTAAGTAAGTATCATTTGAAAATCCATGTTTGGGACAGCTTCGCAACAACTCTTTGAACCTCTCTCATGCCTCATAGAAACTCTCTAAGGATCCTTACTTGAATTGTGTTATCTTCTTCTTTATCAAGAAACTTTTAGAAGGAGGGAAGCATTTATTCAGAATCTTATCTGCCAATTGCTCCCAAGTTGTACAGTATCCTTGAGGAAGGTTGTTGTACCACTCCTTGGCTTTCTGCGTAAGTGAGAATGGAAAAAGCCGCATCCTGATAGCATCCTCCGGAATATTCCTGTGCTTCTATATCCTTGCATACTCATCAAAAATCTGCAGATACTCACTATGATTCTCCAAAGGATTCTCACTAAACTGTTGTCTCTCTACCATTCGAATAAATCTGAAAGGCAACTCAAAACTCTCTGCGGTGATCACAGGTCCATTCAACCCAGCATTAGTGGTATGCTTCAGTTTATACTGGTCCCACATAGGAGTCGGGGCCTGTTCTTCAGCCATCTCTCTAGTCTCATTCTCAGACTTCTCAGCAAAATCAACTCCGTCAAATTTTTGCGAAAACCTTTCAACTTTCTCTTCTTCTGACGAATAAAAACTCTCCGAATCTGAGCTAGGAATAGGTATAGCTGGTTGCTTTCTCTTTCTTCTGTTTTCTCTAATAAGTGCTTCAAGCTCTAGGTTTAATGGTTCGACTGCTCGTCCACTTGACTTAGTGATCATACATCTGTTCTCACACAGAAAAATCAGAATTGTTTGGATCACAAATAAAATAGAATAAAGCAAGTAAAATTTAACGTCCTACAAGAAAATAAATCACTATAGAATTAAATTCAAATCTATAAACTATTCCCGGCAGGCAGCGCCAAGAACTTGATCGCTATTTTCTTCCACCCTCAAGTATAAGGGATCGATTGTAGTGCGCGTGACCAAGTGAAATATCATTCCCACGAGATAGTTACAAACTTAATAATTAATTCTATGTATGACAATTAAATTGCAAGACAAATATGGGGATTTTTGAGATAATAATTAATTAACTAATGAAAAGTAAAATTAAATAATTTAAACTAACAATGAAATAAAATAAAACACGCAAGAGAAAACGATTTAGAATTCAAGAATGGAGAATTGGAAATGTTCGGGCAAACAACTTAACTATGTGGCTAATTTATCCAGACCCAAATTAATTACATGCAGACGTTTATAAGAGAATCACTAAGCATAGTTAAATCACCTTGATCGGGTAGGATCTAACACTTATAATGAGCTGAAAATCCTAGGATCAATAAGGAATTAATTCTCTCTCTCCTCTATAGGTATTTCATACTAAATTCCATTAAAGATTAGAACACTAGACTTCCCTTTCTAGGTACGCAATTACTAACCCTTTTGTCTCATTACCAGTTACCTAATAATGATGTTTTACCAATTAATTAATATTCCAAATTGATTGTCTAACACTTTTAGGAATTATAGGTCAATCCCCTAAGACTGTTACAGGAAACAACAATTATTATGCAGAAATAGAGAATCCTATTAACTATCAATTAGTGATATCGTCAAGAATAATTAAAGGAATCAAAACTCAAAAATACAATAATATGAAGTCTCAAAATATCCCCTTCAATAAATAAATAAACAATCTAAAGAATAATAAATCCAAAGAGCAATCAAATCACATAGTCAAATCTATCTTAGCACTCTAACATTACCAACAAAGAAGCTTAGCCCATGAATTTACGAGGGCAAATCACAAAGATGTAATAAACCCTAACCATTGTGCTAAAATAACAAAGAAAAATAATTAAAAATAAAGAACTCTTTTGGAGGACTTCGTCTCTTTAATCTTTATCTCCGTCGGGATCTCCATCTCCGATGGGTAGGTGATGATGAGTACTGGTGGAATTTCTACGGCACTGTGAAACGATGAGGGCGTGTGGGATTTTGGGCGAGAGGGAACTACATCGTCGATAAAGAATTTCGCCCCTTTTATATGCTGTAGACGTGAATTGAAGTAAGGAATGGGCTTCAAATACCAACTGGGCCACTATCAATTATTTCCTGCCAATTTTAACATTGGCGTGGCAATTGATATGTTGTTGTTCTCAATTTTGACTTATGCATGCGTGGTCCCCACTTGATCTTCAATTAAACCACAACAATATATCTACATGCCATAAATAATAGAGGGTTGAGAATATGAGATAATGGATGGAAAACATGAATTGGGCTTCAAACGTGAATGAGCTTATTGGGCTTAGATGGGCTCAATTTCGAAAATCCCGTATGATGCTGCGTATCTCTATCATTTAAATCATAACTTTCTCATTCGACCTCCGATTGAGGTGATTTTAGTGTCCACGCGTTCTTCTCTGCCGTGGCTTTCTAACCATATCGCAAACGACTAATTTCGACTTCCATAAAAATACAGAAAAGTTATAAAAAGTGGCCCCTTGTTTTCTGGCATATTACTCAAATTCACACTTCATTCCAACTTTACATTTTTGATCATTTTTCCTATCAAAACACAACAGATTACCTCTCAAGCACCTTTTAGTCAATAATAATTTAAAGTAATAAGATTTGTGCTAGGGAGAGTTTTTTCCGCACTTATAAACTCATCATCATCCTCATTTCTAATCGATGTGGGACTTTAGTTGACATCCAACCAACATAGTGGTGAAATGATTTAATTTGGAGAGAAGAAGAGAAAATCCAAATTGGGAGAGAAAAGGGGAAGAGAGAGACAGAAGTGAATAGCGTGAAATGATTTAATTTGAAGAGAAGAATAGCAAATCCAGATTGGGAGAGAAAAAGAAAGGAGTGAACGATCGTGAAATAAGTTAATTGAGTATGTAACAACAAAATTTGTATTTATTCAATAATAAACACAAAAGATATTACAATGATAATCCGATGTGGATTGAATTTGAGAATTAAGTAAGCTATCCTCTGATTCCTCTCTTAAATTGACTTCTTGACTTTATCAATTTTTTAGCCAAATCTTCGGATGAAGCTTGTTTGAGCTCTGACTTGAGGGCTTTAAAACGTTTATCCAAAGGCTTCGAGCCTTTGTTCGGATCGAACGCTGATTTGAAGATTTATTGTGAAGAACACCGTTCAATTTGATAGAACACCATTGGCTTCACGAATACTGCTGGATGAACTTGATTTGAAGAAACGTTGAATCTGAGGGGCTCCGCACCTCGATCTCAAATTGAATGTCGTTTTTAGATTGATCTTTGAAGAATAACTTGATCTTCGTAGAGATTCCAAGTTTCTTCAGAGCTCTCTGAGTTTTCAGGATTTTCCAGATGAATGGAATGAGGACTAAAGGCCTTTATTTATAGGTGGAGGAAATAACCACTTGTGAGATATTTTCTCCTTTAAAAGATATGTTGGATTTTTCTCCTTTATTTAAGCTTGTTGGACTGAAGTCGGGCCTATTAATTTAATTTAATTAGGCCTGTCTGATTTAATCTGAGTCTATTTAATTTAATTAAGTCTGCTTGATTTGACTTGAGTTTAGTTGACCTGGATCAGGCCTACCTGACTTGAATTAAACTCATTTGACTCGGATTAAGACTCAAATAATTATATTAATTATCAATTATTTATTTATTTAATTCAAAAATTAATTTATGTAAATTCCTTAATAAATAAATATTTAATCAATATTCAACATATTTCCATTGTATTTTTATTTATTAGGCAATTTAATTGCCTATAGAATATTTTTTCCTTTTATATATGATCCATTTTGAAATATGGATTATATTTTGAGGTGCACTTGTTGTACAGTAAACAATGACGGATGCAACATAGGACTAGGGGCACCTGAAAAAATAATAAATACTATATATTATGTAGTAATATTACTTTAAGTAAGGGGTTTTACTTTTAATTATTATTATTATTTTTCTTTAAATATATTCTATTTATTTATATCCTTCTAGTGGCATTTTTCCTTTTTTTTGTTTTCCTTTTTATCATAAGGGGTTTTACCTTTTTTAATTATTATTTTTCATTTTAAATCTATTCAATTTATTTATATTTTGATATTTTATTCTCTATCGATCTAACTGTGTTTCCTTAATCTTTTATTTTTTATTTCTTTATTAATTATTATTTTTAGTTAAATCTTTTTTAATTATTTAAATTTTAATATTTTATTCTCTTTTCGTTTAACATCATAAATTTTATGTATATTTGGTTCCTAACTAAACTTTTACATATATTTGGCCCTCCCTACTTATTTTTTCTGGCTCCATCACTGACAGTAAATCAACTCTTTTGAAAATTAGATTTCATGTATGAATTTTCTTTTTTCTATATTATCTCATGCTCTAATTTGTAAAAACCTCGAGGTCACTAGAATTATAACATCACCTCTATCCCATTAAAAAGTAAAATAAAAAAAATATTACACTTAATATAGTAAAGTTTCTTTAAAAAAATAAAAATTGGGATGAGATTTCTCTTTTAGTGCATCCTTTCATTTTCTATTGTTCTTTTCCGCCAAGCAACTTAGGTGGGAATAGTGAAAGAAAGAGAAGGGCTTTCATTCTCTCTTTCTCTGCTAGTACCTTATTGAAGATTTTTTTTTTCAGAGTTATCATAATCATAGTCTTTAAATCTCTATCTACTTCAGCTGGAGTCAAAAGATTCTCTTGATAAATTGTAGACGATCTAGTTGCAATTGCATAGGTCGTCATCCTTCAACAAACTTTACCCCATCTCTAGATTAGATGTGGTGACACACCCCAAATTTTGATGGCTCTGATTTGTTTGAACAATCTTATTTAATAATTTCTCTACTACTTCAATACGTTACAAATACTAGAAACTATTTTTATTTCCGCTACTCCCAACAACATATTATAATTATTCAAAATAAATAAAATCATTCAAAGCAATGATCTTTAGTAAAAATTATTCATAGATACACACTTTGTACTCATAATTATTGTGAATTACATTGATTTAAAAAATTACTTTCCCATATAAAATATTAAAGTAAAATACCAAATATAACTTTAAACCCATACATTTTTAAACCACAAACCTTAAACCCTCACCATCGTCAGACCACCGCCGGACCGCGTGTCGGATGCCTAAAAATCGCAGAACCACCACACTTTTTTGCTGCATACACTTTTTTTACTGCAAACACTTTTGCTGCACACGAACTTTTACTGCACACAAACAAAAATGTGTCGCACATTGTAAGGGTAATATTGAAATATCACTATATATTTATATAGTTAGTAGTACTCCCTCCGTCCCGAGTATTTTTACCCATTTGTACGGGCACGGAGATTAAGAAGTGTTGTTTTTTAATGTTAATGTAAGAAAAAAATATGGATAAATTGGTAATTTTGAGAGGAAAAGTAAATAAAGTTGTTGGGAATGATGAATAAAGTGTAAAAAGTAAATAAAGTTGTTGGGATTGATGAATAAAGTGTAAAAAGTAGGTAAGATTTATAGTATATTTTTACCATTAATGGAATATGTAAAAATACGTGGGACACCCCAATATAGAAAGTGGGTAAAAATACGTAGGACGGAGGGAGTAATATTTTTGTATGTTTATATCTCATACTCTTTTTAATGTATCTAGTAGTAATCCTTTCTAATCTTAATTTTAATATTATCATTAATAAATAATATACGTGGCATACTTTGTTTTTTATTTTATCTAAAATGACTTAGTTTATCTTAAAAAATTAATAAAATTAATAAACTTTGTTTAATTTTTTCTTAAAAAAAGCATTACTATAGGATAGAGGGAGGAGATCCACTGTTCTAAATGTTTATCCTTTATTTTAAATGATTGACATATTAATAATTTTAAATTTATTGACAAGTAAACCATTTAAACGGCTTAAAATAGCAAATAGAATAATACGTGAAATAATGGATCTCTTTCCTTCACAATATATTTAACTTGGGGTCCTTATTGAAATTGTTGATTCTGTCACTGCTTTTATTGGTTCTTTCGGTCAGATTATAAAGACACTAATTTTAACATGAGAAGGTGACTAATTCTTCAAAGATCCAATTATCATAGTTCAAGATGTAATGCGAAATATACTCTCTAGGTCTCGTAATTAATCAGAGTGTCTTGCTACAAGAGTTATATTTTCTTGGATAAATTACTAAAACCCCCTTCGAGATTTGTCCAAACTATCAAACAAACCCTGTGGTTTGAAAATTTACCAATTACCCCATTTACCTTATTTTTTATTTAAACATTAATAAAAATACATTTTTTCTTAAAATAAAAAAGGATGAAAATGACATCAAGAGCTATATATTTAACATTGTATTTTTAAATTTCACTATTATTTTTTAAAAAATATTTTTTAAAGAGGGTAATTGGTAATTTTTCAAACAACGGGATTATTTGGTAATTTGGACAAACCACGAGGGGGGTTTTGGTAATTTACCCTATTTCCTTTTTTGATACATGAGACAACAAAAATTAATCACTTTATCTTCATGGGCCACACACAACACGAATACAACTACCCACTATAAATTAAATTATTACTCCATATCTTTCAACCCACTATACATTAAAATATTATATTCCTTAATCTTCATGCAAACAGTAAACGTAACTCTTTTTATGGGATGAGGGGAGTATATACTATATACTCCATAATATAGAGAATATGATACACTACAAAAAAAACTATTTTTTTACTAACAGAATATTTCATTGGTAAAAACTTTAATTCGATTGTTAAATTGCTTTACCAATGCATTAACAATGGAATTCGTTGGTAAAGTGGTGGTTGATAAAATTTTAGCAATGAAAAATTTATTTCGTTGGTAAATAATTTCATTGGTAATCAATTGCTAAAAATTCCGTTGTTATTTACCAACAGATTGAATTTCGTTGGTAAAATAAAGAATAAATCCGTTGGCATTTCATTATTAATAGATTAATGTCATTTTGGTTGCTAATCTATGATAATTATGCCAATGAATTAAATTCCGTTGGTAAATTTTGTTGCTAAATTTTTTTAAGTGATAATTGACCAATAAAATAAATAAATCTCGTACATAACGTTTTCCCGTTTCCGTTCCTAGTAATTATAAAAATAATTTATGCAAAACAATTCACCAAAAATTATGTAGAACCGTGGCGCCAATATAAAAGTTTGTGTTTGTGAGAGAGACAGCACTCACAGCAGGATGAATGAACTTTACTTTTAAGATTATAAAATATCATTTATAACGATGAATCATTACACATCTCAATACTAATATGAAATTTTATAATATAATGGAATTTGTATAGGAATGATAATTTTTTTTTAAATATAAAATAGTACAAGCTCGTCATTTTAAAAAAAATAATATTTTATATGTTAAAAAGTAAAATTTAGTACACTCGAAATGAGTGCAATAAATAATTTGTCTTTGTTTAAAATATACTCTCTCAATCCAATCAGCACGTATTCTTGTGGGTAAAAATTAAAAAAGTTTTTTCTTTAATGTATAAAAATGTATAAAATTATTGAAATATTTATAAAAACTTACTATTTTAAATAATTGAATGAGAAAGATGTGTAAAGTTGTTGGGATGTATATAAAAAGTGAGTATTATTAAAATATATTTTTTTCATTTTAAAAAACGTGTATAAATATAGATACAAATAAAAAAATATTAGGTATATTTGAGTTTCGGTATAATATATTGATTAAAAAAATATGATAGAAAATAATGAGAATGAAATTTTTGCCCTGCTCCGGTGCTTACTGTTGGATAGCAATCATCTCCAAGATACAACGACTCACATCTTGTGATAGTAACTCTACAAATCACAAGATACGGCAAACCAACAAGTATTATGAACTCATCTTAATAGTATGATGATTTAGGAATACACTACGAATTGTTTGGACAACTCGACTTCACTCGACTTTATTAAATATCATGACATGTGTATGTAAGTGTATTTTCAATGTACATGGTTCAAGTGATGAATTATAGAAATGAGAAGACCTAATTATAGATTTGAAGTCTTTTAGTAAATTGATGAAACAATTAGATTTGATTTTGAATTTAAATTCAAATATTAGAAAGACATAATTAATTCAACAATCATAACTTTTGATCACACATTTTCATAAATACACTTTAATTTAATAGACACAATTTTAATGTTACTTTTCCATTTACCTTAATTCCCAAAAAAAAAAAAAAGTATGAAGTAATTAGTGGCATGTTGAAAGAAGTACTATTTTATTCTAGGAATTAATATTTATTATTTAAAATATTTATTATTTAAATTTAATATTAAATTAAAAAAATGTAATTTATAATTTAATTTGTGTTTTATAACCTACTTTATAATTCTAGATATATTTAGAGTTTGCTTTGATGTATAGTGTTAATTTATTTGATACAATTATTTTCTCAATTCACATATAATTAAGAATATTATACCCAACAAGAAATTTTCGTAACATTGGAAAAATAATATGATCACTCTATCTAATTTCTATGTTCAAACCTTTTTTTTTTAATTTATAGTATTTAAAAAAAACGCCACTCAACATTTTAATTTATCAATACTCCACTTTAATTTTAAGTTTATTACTATTATTAAGTGTCAACTTAAACAACTTACCTTGTATTACTTCTTTCGTTCTAGATTTTACGTTTATAATTGGCATGTCACTTTTGGATTATGTTTTGGGAGGAATAATATAATATTTTTATTATTATAAAAAGAATGCGAAGTACTCATATGCGTTAAAAAAATATAAAAATTTTAAAATTAAAATAAAATGTATTATGAGAGTATTAGCTAAGTATCATACTCATTTATAAAAGTGTGAATATGAATTTAAAATGAATAAAATTAAAAAGTGTGAAGTTTGAGGTCGGAATGTGAGGGATGAAAAGAATTTTTATTCAAGTTATTGTTCAAGATCACTAAGTTTATGATGCTACAATTTCTAGGGCTGGGAAATACCGAAATTTCGGTATATCGCCTTTACCATATCAAAAATATCGAATTTATCGAAATTTTAGATATGCAGAATTTTTTAATAAAATATGATATCATATTGAAAATTTTAGTACAATAACGGTGTAAAAATTGTCAATACCACGATATTTCGGTATATATCGAAATACTGTAAAATATTCAATTTTTTTGTTATACTATACATATACCATACATACATATAATATACTCCAGTATGTAATTATAATTATTACTTATTTTTATATTATAATTTTATAATTAAATTATAATTATTATATGTATACTCTTTAAGAGAATTAAAATCATTATAATCCTAATAAATATATTTTTATACACTCCCTCCGTCCTAGATATTTTCACCTATTTATACGGGCATGGAAATTAAGACGTGTTATTTTTTAATATATAATGTAAAAAAGTAGGGATAAATTAGTAATTTAAAAAGAAAAAGTAAATAAAGTTGTTGGGAATAATGAATAAAGTGTAAAAAAAGTAATTAAAATTGTTGGGATGGTAAAAAGTAGGTAATAAAATATTATATATTCTTACAAAAATGGAATGGGTAAAAATACGTGGGACAGCCCAAATGAAAATGGGTAAAAATACGTGGGACGAAAGGAGTATTTAAAATATATTAAAAAAATTTCAATAGTATATATGGTATCATCACATTCGTTCTTGAATTGGAGCTGGAGATATTTAATACTCTTACCATTTAATATGTTTTGTTAATATTAAGATTTGAATTGTATTGTTTTACTTTTTTTTATATTATGATTTTATTATCTATTAAGATTTTTTATATTTTTTATGCAGTTTTTAATTAAGTAGGCTGATTTTTAGGTGAATAATGGTATACCAAACTATATATATAAGACGATATATATCGATATTTTAGGTATGATATGATATACTGAAATATCGGTATATCGAAATCTATATACTGAAAATTTAGGTAAGGTAATAGAATGAATTTTTTTATACTGAAACTTTCAGTACAATATTTGATATGACAAAAAATCTCCGGTATGTCATATCGCCCACCCCTACCTATTCCTCTCTTAAAAAGATTACTCTCTCTTCCCACCCAAATTTGTCTAGAAAAAAAAAATTGTCTAGGAAAAATATTTGAAGTAGTTTAATAATTCTAGACAGTAGTAATAATTTTTTTCTTTGATTTAACTTTAATTCATACATTTTTTTTTGTTAGTCTATCTTAATTTTACAAAGAATATATATAAAAAAATATATAAAAAAACTATCTTAAAAAATAAGTAGTGAGACACTAATTCCACTTTGTTAATTACTTTACATTTTCCTTTTTTATCCGTCTCAACACTTATGCACGTTTTCAAAGTTATATATAAAAAAAACTCTATAATAATTACCTTTTTTTTAAAAACACATTTCAATTATTTACACACTTTTTTTTTTTATAAAATTATCTAAAATACTCATTTAATATATACATTTTAGTAACTTTACACTCTTTTTTCCATCAAATTATTTTAGATACTCATTTCACATACATTCTAACAACTTTACACATTTTTATATACTCCCTCAATCCGATTCTAAGGTTCCCGTTTGCTTTTTATACGTGAATTAAGGAGTATTATTATATGTAAAAATGAGTAGTTGTGTACTCCCCCATCCCATCCTTATGGTTACGTTTGCTTTTTGTATGGGGATTAATGGATATAATATTTTAATGTGTATTGAGGTGAGAAATAAATTTTTAATTTAAAATGGGTAGGTGTATTAGTGTGATGTGTGGGTCCATGGAAAGAGAAGTAATTAATTTGTGTGTGTCTCATATGCAAAGAAGGAAAATGTAATCATTAGGATAGGACGCCCAAAAAGGAAATATGTAACCATTAGGATGAGACGGAGGGGGTACTTTTTTACTAAATAGTAAAAATGAATACATTTGAATCGGACGCAAAAAATAGTAAAATGGACACCTTAGAAGCGGACGGAGAGAGTATATAAAAACAAATTTCTTTAAACTCCATGAAAAAAATACTCTTCCGTCCCGTCATAAGAGTCACATTTACTGTTTGCATGGAGATTAAGTAAAATGATATTTAATGTATAGTTGATTGAGAGATATAATTGATCGTCATTATTGTCACCTACATTTTAGTATTTTTATATATATTTTCATGTGATTTTATCTGTTTTGCATCTTTTGATGGCCTTTTATGTTTATATGGAGGTTTGTACATAAATTGATGAATGTGTGAAAATTATCTTAATAACGGAGCAAAACGGAGTTGCAAGCTGAAAATGGGAAGAAGGACCAGAAGTCGACCCGGAGTCAACTGCAAGACTCGAGTTGGGCCCGTGAACAAAGCCCACATCGAGTTGTGCAGACTCGACCATCGAAGTCGTCTGTACACATCAGTAACATGTACTCGGCATTCCCTATTCATTGAGCTTCGAAGCTCGAGTTGAGCCCTATCATGCGCCAGAATCTACCGAGAATCAAGCATTGACTCTAATCGAGCTGCTCCAGCTCGAGTCAAGTTCGGCAAAAGTGGGAACTTAAATCAGCGAAAATTCTAAAAGAATCTAGGCCTATAAATATATCACTGTGGACAGTTCTACACCTACTCTTCAACACATTTCACTCACACTTCATCTCCATTCCATCCTTCATTCATTCCACACGTTTCATCCATCAAATCCATTTGATTCTCTCACATCTTTTATAATTCTATAAATCCACCGATCTAAGAAGGGAAGATCATTAAGGAGTGAATATTGGAACATATTGAAAGAAGAGAAGGCCTACTTTGAAATGGAAGCCTATCAACCTTTGAATAGTTATTTTTTTTCATTATTTAGCTCAATTGGGACATTCCATGAATTGTATTGAGCTTATAATGATTTATATGGGTTAGTCCTCATGTGAGGCAAGCAATATAATTGGTTGAGGATTATGTAGATTTTGCACACCATATGTTTGATAAATTGATTGTTATGAATATTTAATATCATGAATGCTTATTCTCATCTCTTGTTATGATTTGTGGTTAAATTCTCTATTCATGATGTTAGAATGGTCATTCAAATATTATGCTTAGGGTTTTAATTAAATCATTTTAGAATACGTTCTTAGTATAGGAAGAGTTAAACCATAATCTTCTTGTGTGCATGCTTAGAATCTCATGATAGGACATTGGTAAGAATTACTTACAAAAGTATTTGAACTAATGAGGGGAACCAAACCAATACTCGCTTGACCTTAGAAAGGGAAGTTTAGCAAACGTCCCTACTTATTAGAGAACATTCTTCGTGATAATATCTCTACAGCGATATAGTAATAGCCACAAGTACCTATAGGAATGGTGAGGATTGGAGACATTCTTAGTGAGTGCCTTTAATATCATAAGATGTGGCTCATCAATGCATCTGTAGGGTTCGTTATAGTGATCCGGGTGAATGCAGCGGAATTTAAATTAATAAATCATATTTATTAAATGCATGAAAAGGTTATTAAAATATATATTGAAAGAAAACTACGTAAAGATTATTCTTACCCTCGTAGACTTTCTTCCAGTTGATGCAAGGAGTGAGGGAATCAATTCCCGGATTGTGGCTAAAACTCCGTTCCTCTGATGAAGGGATCCAAGTGTATCCCCTCTAAAGTAATCCAACAATTGAATAAACAACACAAATTATACACTTCGCTAGTAGTGTAAAACTTGTGAATTGGAACAACAAGATGGGTTTCAGATAGTGTAGGAATGAGCGTGTGCATTAATGGCGAAAAGGCAAAGCTTGGGTCCCCAGCCATGTATGTCGCCCCATCCTCCAAATACATACATTTTTAGTGAGATAGTGATTGCAAGACTTTTGTAGAAACTAATATTAGTGTAGTGTATAATATTAATAGAGAAGATTGGTGCTGTCAATTGCAATATTCCATTCCCAAAGTGTGGGCTTGCTTTTCATTCCACTAACAACAATAATGCATGCTTTACACTCCACTAACAACAATAATGCATGCTTTACACTCCACTAACACTATCATCATTAAATTGTTTTAATTCTAATTAAATAATCAAATTATTTAATTATAATAAATAGTTAACAATTTAACTATTGTTCCAATTGATAAAAGTCGTTCATTCAAATTAAGGTGTGATCCTTTAGGTTCACTACTAACTCTAGCAGTAGGCTTACAACACTTGCAACTTATAAATAACAATTATTATATTAATTAATCTAATTAATTAATTTACTTGAAATTAACTAATTAATTTCAAGAACCTACTAATCACAGTAACACCTAGCAAGTAGCGTGATCTTCTAGTGTTAGGTGAAATAGCGAGTAAATCTATAAATTAACGAGTGACATACATGTATGGTATTTCTAACAGTTAATCTCCCGATTGAGTTTAGAGTAAGAATATCAGTCGAAACTCTACTAACTCAATAACTGTATTTCTATTTTATGTTACAATGATTCATTGTGAATCTTTATTCTCATTGTCTTGGTCAAGGTCTTTGAATCATTAATAATGAAATACACATGAGATTCTCTCGTCTCTTAGACAAGTGTAAATTCTATCTTAGCCACACAAGTCTCCATGTACATCAATATAATACCCAACATACCCCCTTTATGATTGCTAAACAATCATAAGATAAATCTAAGTATTACAAGATGCACACAAGACTACTGTGGTGCTTCAAGTCTTAGGATTAATCGTGTACTATCGTAATTAGAAAATTCTCATTACGACAAATCCAATAAGAATTTCCTGCGGATCAAGTTCGATAAAATTTATTCTCTAATAAGTATCCACATATATGAATTTGTGTCACAACACTAATATTGATGGAATGCAATATTTCTGTCCCACGAGCATTTATCACATGTACGAGTCTTTACTGAGTTATTCTTTATCCCATTTAGAAAAACTCTCAACTTGGAACATAGTTTAAGACCAAAGCTTACTATATATAATTCCATGATTACCATCATATGTGTGACCATACATTTTAGCGTAAATTGATATAGGGACTTTATCTAATAAGCAAATATAATAATGCATAAAATAGATAAATTAAAACAGCCTTTTATAATATAATTTCCAACGACATTGTTTACATTCAAAATATAAATAGTACTACTATCCAATCTAACTGGTGCGCTGGGCACACTACTCTAACAATCTCCTACTTGCCCTAGCTCCAATTGCCCATATATTTAAGTCTCATCTTCTCAAGATGTTTCTCAAATACCTTTTGAACCAAAGGCTTAGTTAGCGGGTCTGCTACATTTTCTGCTGAAGCGACTCGCTCCATAACGACATCGCCTCTCCCAATGATTTCTCTAATCAAGTGGTATCTTCTCAAGATATGCTTGGACCTTTGATGAGATTTTGGTTCCTTTGTTTGCGCAATGACTCCATTGTTATCACAGTATATCATTACTGGATCAATGGAACTATACCAAGCCTTGGATAAAGTTCCTGATCCAAACAGCTTCCTTCGCTGCATCTGATACAGCTATGTATTCAGCTTCAGTGGTGGAGTCTGCAGTAGTTTCTTGTTTGGAACTCTTCCAACTTACTGCACCACCATTCACAGTGTATATATAACCTGATATTGACTTAGAGTCATCCACATCAGACTGAAAACTAGAATCAGTATATCCTTCTTGTTTCAGCTCTCCAGGGTCGTTTATCAAAAAGATATCCTTAGTCCTTCTCAAGTACTTAAGGATCATCGTGACGACCTTCCAGTGTTCTTCACCTGGATTTGACTGATATTCGTGACACTCAGAGCATGCGCGACATCAGGTCTTGTATATAACATTGCATGCATTATGCTTCCAATTGCTGAAGCATATGGCACGCGAGTCATTCTTTCTCTTTCTTCAGGCATCTTAGGAGACATAGCCTTAGAAAGTGAAACTCCATGACTCATTGGCAAGAATCCTCGTTTGGATTCTTCCATACTAAATCTCTTTAATATCTTATCTATGTACATGGATTGGGATAGTCCGATCATCCTTCTAGATCTATCTCTATAGATCTTTATTCTTAGAATAAATGATGCTTCTCCCAAGTCCTTCATGGAGAATTGTTTAGATAACCAAGTTCTTGTTGATTGCCACATTCCTATATCATTTCCGATAAGTAGGATGTCATCAACATAGAGCACAATAAAAGCAACTGCACTCTCACTAACTTTCTTGTATACACATGGTTCATCCAGATTCTTTTGAAAATCAAATAATTTGATTGTCTCATTGAATCGAATGTTCCAACTCCTCGAAGCTTGTTTAAGCCCATGAATAGATCTTTGAAGCTTGCAAACCTTTTGCTCACTCCCACTAGATATAAAGCCCTCAGGTTGCTTCATATAGATCTGTTCCTTAACGTTACCATTAAGAAAAACAGTCTTTACATCCATTTGCCTTGTCTCATAGTCATAATATGCAGATATAGCTAATAAAATTCGAATGGGTTTTAGCATTGCTACTGGTGAAAAAGTTTCCTCATAGTCAATTCCTTGTTTCTGATAATAACCTTTAGCAACCAGTCTTGCCTTATAGGTTGCTACCTCCCCATCAGTTCCAAGCTTTCGTTTGTAAACCCATTTGTATCCAATAGGAACTGTTCCTTCTGGTGGGTCTACCAAAGTCCATACTTTGTTAGAGTACATGGAGTCCATCTCGGATTGCATTGCTTCGTGCCATTTCTTTGAGTCAATGTCTGACATTGCCTCTTCATAGCTTCTTGGATCATTATCCAAGAGGAGTCCCTCTTCTTTATTTTCCAATAACAAAGTGTACCTATTAGGTAACTTAGGTATCCTTTCGAATTTCCTAAGAGGTTGTGTATCAGATGCCCCAGTTTCTACTGGTTGTTCACTCACTGCAGTACGGAGGTTTGTTGTTTCTTGAACTTCTTCAAGTTCTACTAGTTTGCCATTTCTATCAGATAGAAATTCTTCTTCAAGAAATGTAGCATTCCTTGAAACAAACACCTTTTGTTATGAGGTATCGTAGAAGTAATATCCAATTGATTCCTTAGGATATCTAACAAACTTACACATTTTGGATCTCATATCCAATTTATCTCCCATTTGTTGCTTCACGTAAACATCACACCCCCATACCCGAAGGTACTTATACGAGTGTACTTTGCCACATCACATCTCATAAGGTGTAGTAGGGACGGCCTTAGAAGACACCCTATTTAATAGGTGTGATGCCGTTTCTAATGCATGGCCCCAAATGGAAAGAGGTAAAGAAGTGAAACTCATCATAGATCAAACCATGTCCATCAAGGTTCGATTCCTGCGTTCCGAAACTCCATTGAGTTGGGGAGTGCTAGGAGGAAACACTGTGAAAGAATCCCATTCTCTTTTAGATAATCTAGAAATTCTGCACTTAAGTATTCGTCTCCTCGATCTGATCTAAGTGCTTTTATACTTAAGTCAGTTTGTTTCTCTACTTCAATTCTGAATTCTTTAAACTTTTCAAAAACTTCAGGTTTGTACCTTAATAGGTACACATAACTATACCTAGAGAAGTCATCGGTAAAGGTTAAGAAGTAGCTATAGTTCCCACGAGCATTAACACTTAATGGGTCACATATATCTGTATGAACTAATTTCAATAGATGTGTAGCTCGCTCCACTTTTCCAACAAATAGAGATTTGGTCATTTTTCCCTTGAGGCAGTACTCACATGTTGGTAGTTCTTGCTCGTCCTTTAGGTCAAGCAATTTTGCCAACTTATTTATCCTTTTCTTAGAAATATGACCTAATCTTGCATGCCATAATGTGATAGAACTACGATTATCCGATTTTCTTTTATTTTGTTGAAGACTAAGAATGAAATTTTAGGGAGACAAGGTATATAAACCATTCATCAATATGCAAGTAGTGATTAAAGAAGAACATTTAAAAATGGAACAACTTTCATGTTCAAACTTAAAACAATAACCTTCTCTATCCAAAAAAAGGAATAGAGATAATAATCTTTGGAACATGAAGACAATTGTTCAATACCAAAACTAAATTATTATTTAAAGTTAGATGAATAGTTCCTACAGCTAATGCAGCAACATTTGCTCCATTCCCCAGCCTTAGAACCATTTCTCCTGTTTCTAACTTTCTACTTCTTTCCATCATCTGCAAATCATTGCAAATGTGCGAGGCACAACCAGTTTCTAATACCCAAGAAGTATCGTTAACAGATAAGTTAACTTCAACATAATAAATACCTGTACTCTTCAGGGTTGCAAGGTAATCCTTGCAGTTCCTCTTCAAGTGTCCAGTTTGATTGCAGTGGTGACACTTATCATTGGCCTGAGAAGTTTTCTTTTTCTTGACACCTCCCTTTGCTTTCAGTTTATTGGGATTGTTGAAACCCTTTCTTTTTCCCTTCTTTTTCTTTGGCTTTGCAGCCTTAGATCCAGAAGTGGACCCAACAAACATGACTGGTTTATCCTTTTACATGGTGGACTCAATTGTCTTTAACATGTTTACAAGTTCAGTGAGACTTTTCACCATGTCATGCATATTATAGTTGACAACAAAGGTGTCAAATGAAGGAGGCAGAGACTGTAGCATCAAGTCAATGCAAAGCTCAAGTGGAACCTCAACTTTTAAAGACGCGAGTCATTCCGTTTGGGCTATCATCTTCAATCCATGTTCATGGACTGAAGAGCCCTCAGCCATGTGACTGCGGAAGAGCTCTTTAGATATCTCATATATTTGCTGCATGTTATTCTCGCCAAATAAGTTTTCAAGGCATTTAAGAATAGCATAAGCAGAGGTTTGATCATCATTTTGTCTCTGCAGCTCACTTGACATGGATGCTAACATGTAGCATCGAGCTTTTAGATCGTCATCCTGATGACGTTTGAACTTCTCAAGTTCCTCAGTCTTAGCATTAGCACCAGGTGCTTTAGGGATTGGTTTGTCAAGAACATATTCACTTCTTTCATATTTTAAGAGAATTTTGAAATTTCTCAGCCAATCATTAAAGTTTGGTCCAGTTAACTTGTTTTGCCCAATTAAAGCAGTTATAGGATTGTTTGTCATTTCAGTAGATGAATCTACAAAATGATGAAGCAGAAAATGTGAAAGCTATGAAGATTAATATTAATTTAATATAAGGTCTTCAATATTAAATGTCTCCCACTATTTTATTCGAATTTCATAACCCCAATGAAAATCGGAAAATCATAATTTTCTAGTAGGCTTGAGGTCCAATGAAAATCCCTCATGCCCCAATTTTATGAGCCCATGAAAAATTTTATTTGGTAGTAAAATATTTTACAATTGTATTACTATACAACCCTCAATTTGTTTTACCTCACCTTTCATGTATACCTCAATTTTATGAGCACATACATTACTTAGTGTCAAACAATATCTATCAAACGTTCATCTGATTAAGCATTAAAACACCCCACGACTCATGGCCAATGTAGTAATGTATTTAATTCATGAGCATTATTATGATAGATAAATAACACAACTTTCATCCACAAACCCACCCCACGACTCATGGCCAGTGGTTAAGTGTAGTAGCATCATCATGTCTCTATCTTTTGATAGTAGGCATGGATTGATGGGTCATACTCATCATATCCATATTTGTTTGAAATAAAATTTTCAAAAAATTTTTGTATAAGTTTAAAAAAAAACTTAGGGATTATTTTTATTTCCAAGAGCTCATCATCTTATTAAGGTAAATTATTTAATATTTATCATCAAATGAGTGCATAAAATAAATTCTAGCATGCATATATCCTATACATATATAAAGCGGTGGGATGATCAATGCCAACCTACGCGACCCGTTTGAGCCAAAACGGGTCTATGGTCAATCTAAGGGACAATGAGAACTTTTATATCATAATGTAAAATCATATACTTATGGGCCTTGAACATCTATTCTATTACATTTAATTACCCATCAACAATTGGGTCTTCTTTTGGGCTTCCTTCAAGTCCTCCAATTTACAATGAATAAAATTAAATCCTCACGGACTAATCTACTCTCATTGCATAAATTTAAATAACTTATAAATATAAATAAAAGAGGCTCACAGTCCCCATAAAACCCAAATAAATTAAAATCATCCCGTAAAGTCCAAGACTCATGATCATCCCTAAATAAATAAATATGCAATTAACATATTAAATTTATTTATATCTATTCTCAATGAATAATTCCGTAACAAAATATGAGGATAACAATTATTCTTATTTCTCATTTTAAAATAATACTAGTTGAAAACTATGATTAACAATTAGTCAATATTACAAAACTAGATTTTAGAATTGATTTTAAGAATTTTGTTGGCATTAATTAATTAAGAAACAATTTCTAGATTAATAAAACCAAATCATTTCAATGATAGCTAATTATTTTCTTTTAGAAACATTTTCTAGAAACCCATTTCTAGAAATCCATTATTGATTCATGTAATCAATTCTTTTATAAAAATTGGTTTGTGAATCATTCCATAAAGTTGATGGCAACCATCTACTTTCTTGATCAAACCAATAACTCATTTCTATAAATAGCCATCAAATATCATTGTTGATCATAAACATTTAATGCTTTTATGAAATTAAATATTAAATATTGATAACAAATTATCAATAATAATTATTATATTAGACAATGATATTTCAAAAAATAATTTCTCGTTAAATACAACGTATTACTAAAACTTCATTTCAAATGAATATTTTGAATAAGAAATATAAATAACTTATTCTTCAAAATCCATTTTGAAATTACAACGATGAAATTAATGACTGTTGAGAAACATTTTCTCGTTGTTTCAAGTTTTTCTTATTTAACCATTAAATAATACTAAAATATTTTTAGTATTGCACATATTTCAACACCGTGAACCTAGGCTCTGATACCACTGTAGGGTTCGTTATAGCGATATGGGTGAACGCAGCGGAATTAAAAAATTTTAAATTAATAAATCATATTTATTAAATACATGAAAAAGTTTCACCCTGGATGCTTGAAAACGATTATCGGATCAGGTGTTAAAATATATATTGAAAGAAATCTACGTAAAGATATTCTTACCTCATAGACTTTCTTCCAGTTGATGCAAGGAGTGAGGGAATCGATTCCCGGATTGTGGCTAAAACTCTGTTCTTCTCATGAAGGGATCCAAGTGTATCCCTTCTAAAGTAATCCACCAATTGAATAAACAACACAAATTTTACACTTCGCTAGTAGTGCAAAACTTGTGAGTTGGAACAACAAGATGGATTTCAGATAGTGTAGGAATGAGCGTGTGCATTGATGGCGAAAAGGCAAAGCTTGGGTCCCCAGCCATGTATGTCGCCCCATCCTCCGAATACATACATTTTTAGTGAGATAGTGATTGCAAGACTTTTGTAGAAACTAATATTAGTGTAGTGTGTAATATTAATAGAGAAGATTGGTGATGTCAATTGCAATATTCCATTCCCAAAGTGTGGGCTTGCTTTACACTTCACTAACTACAATAATGCATGCTTTACATTCCACTAACAATAATAATGCATGTTTTACACTCCACTAACAACAATAATGCATGATTTACACTCCACTAACACTATCATCATTAAATTGTTTTTAATTCTAATTAAATAATCAATTTATTTAATTATAATAAATAGTTAGCAATTTAACTATTGTTCCAATTGATAAAAGTCGTTCATTCAAATTAAGGAGTGATCCTTTATGTTCACTACTAACTCTAGCAGTAGGCTTACAACACTTGTTACTTATAAATAATAATTATTATATTAATTAATTCAATTAATTAATTTACTTGAAATTAACTAATTAATTTCAAGAACCTACTAATCACGGTAACACCTAGCAAGTAGCGTGATCTTCTAGTGTTAGGTGAAATAGCATTAAACCTACAAATTAACGAGTGACATACACGTACGGTCTTTCTAACAGTTAATCTCCCGATTGAGTTTAGAGTAGGAATATCAGTCGAAACTATACTAACTCAATAACTGAATTTCTATTTCATGTTACAATGATTCATTGTGAATCTTTATTCTCATTATCTTGGACAAGGTCTTTGAATCATTAACAATGAAATACACAGGAGATTCTCTTTTCTCTTAGACAAGTGTCAGATTCTATCTTAGCCACACACAAGTCTCCATGTACATTAATATAATATCCAACATACCCCTTTATGATTGCTAAACAATCAGAAGATAAATCTAAGTATTACAAGATGCACGCAAGACTACCGTGGTGCTTCAAGTCTAAGGATTAATCGTGTACTATCGTAATTAGAAAATTCTCATTTCGACAAATCCAATAATAATTTCCTGCGGATCAAGTTCGATAAAATTTATTCTCTAATAAGTATCCACATATATGAATTTATGTCACAACACTAATATTGATGGAATGCAATATTTTCATCCCACGAGCATTCATCACATGTACGAATCTTTAATGAGTTATTCTTTGTTCCATTTAGAAAAACTCTCGACTCGGAACACAGTTTAAGACCAAAGCTTACTATGTATAATTCCATGATCACCATCATATGCGTGACCATACATTTTAGCTTAAATTGGTCTAGAGACTTTATCTAATAATCAAATGTAATAATGCATAAAATAGATAAATTAAAACAGCCTTTTATAACCAACGAGATTGTTTACATTCAAAATATAAAGAGTACTACTATCCAATCTAATTGGTGCGCTGGGCACACTACACTAACAGCATGTGTGTGTAAGTCTATATATACCTATTCCATGAAATTGCTAGTCTTGTATACTTCTTAAATTGTTCTACCTTCATCCATCTTTCATCCTATGTATCTTGTTATTTGTTTGCGTTCTTAGTTGTTACGATGGTATTAATCCAATCTTTCTATTATCAATTAGTCCTTCTAGAATGAGCATCTCTCGAATACGGATACACGTACTTTCTCCCTAGGGTTCGATATTATTTTTATTACTTGGTCACCACGTTCTACACAACAATAGAGTACATTTGCTCTAATCGTACATAAAGAAAATAGCGGTCAATAATATTTTAATGTATAGTAAATATATGTATTAATATTATATATGAGTCTCATGAAAATATATTAATTGTTATATGTGGGTCCCATCCAAGTAATAGAGATATGTAACTCTTGTTGCATGACGTTCAAAATGGATAAATGTAATTTTTATGGCGAGATGGAGAGATTATGTCCGTAATTTGGCGTGATGGAGTAATTTTTATTAATCTCCATACTAATAGTTACTTAAGAAGGTAGGGAAAGTCTTGTGTGAGACTATATAAAATCATTAATGAAAAGTGATACTCAATCGATAAAAAGTGATAATGGTATAGTAAATTATTTTAAAAACACTTTATAGTATAAATAAAAAACTGATACTACCTCCGTCCCAAAGACAAGTTCCCGGTTACTATAAAATTTTTTTGTTTTACTTTTAGGGGTAGTTTGGTAATAAATAAATTATAAAGTAAGTTATGTGAGTTGTAAAGGGGTGACAAGTTTGAAATTAAAGTGTGTCGTGAGGTTATTGATTTGTGTGTATTTCCTTATTTTGGGGTGTAAATTTGTTTATGGGACGGACAAAAATAAAAAGTGTGAATTTGTTTATGGGATTAAGGGAGTAACATATTATAGCGAATATAATAATGATGTTATCACTTTTTATCCATCTCACTGAGTTTTTACCGAGAAAGTAACGTGATTAAAAATTGCGGAGTTTGGAATTCTTGCAATTTGCCAACATCAATGCATCACATGGTGGTTTGTATTTTTATGTGGGAATTTGTAGCTATCACATGTGACAATTTATGAAATGTGTATTTTAGATAACGATCGATGATAACAGATTATTTTAAAAATAAAAGTTTATTAACTCCGATTACATCGAAGCCAGCTTCATAATTTTGAATCCTGCCATATATATCACCATTATGTTTTAATATTGTGGAACATTGGAATCAGATCTTTAAATAATCCTTCATGGATACAATTCTTCTTGCTCCCCTTATTTGTCTGTACAGTAAGACAATTCATAGGGGTATATTTTAACTAAAAATTAGTTTGTGATATACATTCCAATTTTAATTTTAGAATGATGATCTAATACTCTTCTAAGTAATAAATTATACTCTTTTCGATAAGAATGTAATAAAGTTGCAACATAACAAAAGTTGAGTAGAGTATAAAAGCAGTATAAATGGTATCTATTTCTAAAATAAATTTCAGTCACCCATTAAAATAATTAAATAAGTGTAATTATGATATTTTCAAATTAGGAAATAATTTAGTCAAAATTTTAACCATTTATTTCTCAAATAAATCTCAGTCACCCATTAAAATAATTATAATTATAATTATGACCATATTATTTATTAAAATTTTAATAATATAAAATATATTATTTATTTTATTTTTAATTTAAATGAGGCTTAAATTAAATGAGGTCTTACACAAGTCAAATAAACCCAATTCAAATGTGGCTTGACCCAAGTTAAATAAAGTCTGGAAAGGTCAAAGCCTGCAAAATAGAGGTGAAATAAAATATTGACCAATCAAATTGCAAGGATAAAAAGGTCGAAGCCCGCAGAATTAGGTCAAATCAGCCATTGACCAATCAAATTGCGAGTTATATATGGAGCTTCCTCACCCTTCACCTATATAAGGAGTTCTCCTCCATTCATTCTAGACACACCGAGAGTGATTCTCTACAAAGATCAAAAACTTCAAAGTTGTCTGAATAGTCTTCGAATTCTTCAACTAGAATCAACTCAAGAACGGAATACGTCTGAGATTTAGGTTCTAAACAGCCCAAATTAAGCGTTCTACGATCAAATTCTTCGATAAACGACCTATAATCAGGTGCTAACCGGTCCGAATTTAAGCTTTCTTAAGTCAAGTTCTTCAGTGAATTACGGCCTAATGAAATTACATTACATTGAGATATTTAATTTAAAACTTTAATAATCTTATTAAATCTTTACCAACCATAAACACAAAAAAAAAAAATTTAAAAATAAATATATGCAATTTTGTAAAATATTGTTAATAATCTCATTACTATATATACACATCGTTAACGTAATATTTACATAAAGTTTATTTCATAATTCTGAAATTTTTTATGAACTTAGGTTTTACAATGGTTTCACAATATACATCAATAAATTCTCTACCAACTAACAAAACAAACATTGCCGTCAAACTCAAATGCGTTAGATTGTTTGAGTCTCCTAATTATCGAATTCCTGGTTCAACCAATCTGGAAGGTGTTTATCACGATGCTGAAGTTTGTTAATATTTGTTACGTTGTTGTTATTTATTTTCTATCAAATCCTGATCATCTATTTCTTAAACAAATCTCAGCCACCCATTAAAATAATTAAATAATTATAATTATGACTTTTTCAAATTATAAAATAAGATATTATTATAAATTCAATCTTGACCATCTATTTCTTAAACAAATCTCAGCCACCCATTAAAATAATTAAATTAATATAATTATGACTTTTTCAAATTAGAAAATAAAATATTATATATTTATTAAAAAAATTAATAATATTAAATATAAATCAAATCCTAACCATCAAAGGGTTTAGAGTTTTAGGGTTTAGGGATTAGGGTTTAGTGTTTTAGAGTTTATGGCATAATATTTCCAGAGGGCAAAATCCTGATCATCTATTTCTTAAAAAAATCTCAGCCACCAATTAAAATAATTAAATAATTATAATTATTTCATTTTCAAATTAGGAAATAAGATATTATTATAAGTCCAATTTTGACCATCTATTTCTTAAGCAAATCTCAGTCACCCATAAAATATTATTTATTAAAAAATTAATAATATTAAATATAAATCTAATCCTAACCATCAAAGAGTTTAGGGTTTTAGGATTTATGGATTAGAGTTTAGGATTTTAGGGTTTATGGCATAATGTTTCCAGATGGCAAAATCCTAACCATCTATTTCTTAAACAAATATCAGTCATCCATTAAAATAATTAAACAATTATAATTTTGACTTCTTCAAATTAGAAAATAAAATATTATTATAAATTCAATCCTAACCATCTATTTCTTAAATAAATCTCACACACTCATTAAAATAATTAAATAATTATAATTATGACTTTTTCAAATTAAAAAATAAAATATTATTTATTAAAAAATTAATAATATTAAATATAAATTCAATTATAACCATCAAAGAGTTTAGGGTGTAGGGTTTAGGATTTTGGCTTTAGGGTTTTAGGGTTTTAGGGTTTAGAATTTTAGTGTTTATGGCATAATGTTTGCAGAGGGCCAAATCCTGACCATATATTTCAAAAACAAATCTCACAAATCCATTCAAATAATTAAATAATTGTAATTATAATTTTTTTAAAATCAGGAAACAATTTAGTACAAATCCTAACCATCTATTTCTCACCACCCATTAAAATAATTTAATAATTATAGTTATGGCTTTTTCAAATCAGGAAATAAGATACTCCTTATTTATTAAAATTTAAATAATATTAAATATATTATTTGAATATATTCAAAATTTTCAATCAAATCTTAGCCACCCATTAAAATAATTATAATTATGATTTTTTCAAATTAGAAAATAAGATAATAGTTATTAAAAATAGAATAATATTAAATATATTATTTGAATATATTAAAAATTTTAAACAAATCTTAGCCACATATTAAAATAATAAATGATTGTTTACAATAAACTTTAGACGAGTCTTTTAAATTAGGGTAAATTACTAAAACCCCATAGGGGTTTGTCCAAATTACCAAATAAACCCCGTGATTTGAAAAATTACCAATTATCCCCTTTAAAAGACTTTTTAAAAAAAATAGTGAAATTTAAAAATATAATGTTAAATATATGAGTCTTGATGTCATTTCCATTCTTCTTTATTTTAAGAAAAAATATATTTTTATTAATGTTCAAATAAAAAACAAGTTAAATGAGGTAAATGGTAATTTTTCAAACCACGAGGTTTATTTGGTAGTTTGGACAAATCTCGAGAGGGGTTTTGGTAATTTACCCTTTATATTATTTGCAATGGAAGTTTGGTTGAGTTAATTAACAGTAAAACATTTCATTAATTGATTGATGTTTATAAATTAGTAATATAGAATCTGATCTTATAATTTTTAAAAAAGAAATTTTTATTGTTGCATTTTAAATTGCTAAAATTCTGCATTTTAACCTCATTGTAAAAGATATTAGCAAACTTATACGAATTGATCAACTTAACAAACTCGCAAGGTTTATAAGTGTTTTTCCTATAATACTATTATAGTATAATATTAAAATATTAGGTTAAATAAAATTCAAATAAATATTATTCGGTTCAAACATCATAAAATTAAGTGAAGTTGTTGCTCTAAAAATTAAAAGAATAGAGTTTACTACTCCCTCCGTCCACCCGAAAAGGGATATTTTGCTTTTGTCCACGTTGATTAAGGAATATTATTATTTAATGTGTAGTGGGTAGTTGTATTAATGGGAGTGTGGGTCCCATATTTTAATTATATTAGTGGGTGTGTGTGGGTCCCATGTGTGTATAAAAGGAAATGACACTCTTTAAAGCAGTCGACCAAAATGGAAAAATATTATCTTTCGAACGGACGGATGAAGTATTTAAAAAATGATATTTTATTTAATAATTGTGAAATTCGGGTTTACAATGAATAAATTGTCAAAAAAAATTGTATAGGAGTAATATTATTTCAATGACAAATTATTTTTTTGCGATTGAATTCACCTACACTCAAATTTTCTATCTTAGATATAAATATCTTAATTTGGAGATATTTTGTACTGTTGTCTCCAGAATAACTAGAATCATTTATTCTAGGTGTCAAATTAGTTTGGATGGTTTCGTATGGCCTCTAAAAATAGGAGTTTAAAGTTTTTTTTTTTCAATAACTATTTGAAACTTTAAATTATGTACTAAAAAAATATTTGTATTAATTTAGTACCATAACTATGAATTTATTTTTAATTTTGCCTAATTTTAGCCGAAAACTTAATTTTTTTTGTCGGAAAACTGTTTAATTTGGGGGGAATCCGACGGAGCTTCGCTCAGGTAGCTATCCAAACAAAATTGGACCAATCATTCTGCCATGTCACTCACCACGTAACACTTTAATTAAAAAAATTCCAACTCCATCTGCCATGTAGTAATATCTTAAATAAATTAATATTTTTATTAATATTATAATATTTAATAAATAAATAATAAAAAAATCTGTCCAAATCTAAATTCAGTCACCACCACCGTCCTCTCCGCCCTCACCCCACCAAGCACTGATCCAAGATGACCAGATCAAGGCACCACCACACAGCTCACCCTCCCTATGCCGACTCCTTTCGTCTTCCCCCTCACCGCCAATCTCTTCATTCCGAGCGATGCCGATGCCGACACCGCCACAGTCACCACCACACAGAACAAAAAATTCACCGTGTCACCGGCTACTATCATCAGAAACCTCCATCAGCAGAACTTGGGGTTTGGGCTATTCAATTTTGGGGTATTGCAAGAAGAATTAAATTAGGGTTCTTGGATTTAGTGAAAAGAGACGCGAACAGGGGCCTGGTGGAGGGGGCTGGGGCACCGGGCACGGCGCCAACGGGTAGCAGAGTAACTCGAGCACGTGAGTGCCGCTGCAACCAGCTGAGGGAGAGCGGCAGCCGGTGGTTCCTTAGGTCCTCCGTTTCTACATTAAAATATTATTTATCTCACATCAATACACATTAAAATACTATATTCGTTAATATATATTCAAAAAGTAAACGTAATCAGAGGGAGTATTTACTACTCCTTCCGGTCTCGAGTATTTTTATCCGTTTTCTATTGTGAGTTGTTCAACATATTTTTATCCGTTTCATTAAAATATACTCTATATATTACCTTTATTTTTTATACTTTATTTATCAATCACAACTTTAATTATTTTTTTACACTTTATTCATAATTTTCAATAATTTTATTTAAGTTTTCTCACAAAATTAGCAGTTTATCCATTCTTTTTCTAACGTTATATATTTTAAAAAATACTTCTTAATCTTCATGCTCGTACAAATGGGTAAAAATACTCGGGACGGAGGGAGCAGAGATACCTAATCCACTTTTATATTTTATCTACTATTCCCTCTAAAGAGTTCATTTTTTATCATTTTGGGCATCTGCCCCAAAGAGTCTCATTTATTTTTTTATACACATGGGACCCACACACCCCACTAAAAATATGGGCCCACATACCCACTAATATAATTACTCATTACATATTAAATAATAATACTCCTTAATTCATGTGCAGAAAACAAATGAGACTCTTTAAGCCGAATGGAGGGAGTATTTTATATCTTAAATGTTTGCATATGTCACAATGATTATTAACTTAGACTAAAACTTGTGTACCCCAAGACATCGTATCCTCAAATCTCACACTTTTTGAAAGTTATACTTTTTAATATTAAATATTATACTGTTTAGTATAAGAGTTTATATCGTTAATTTTTTGAGAAAAAAATTAATATTTTTAATCAAATATTTATATTATTTATATTTCAATCGATCTTTTTAATAAAAAAATTTATATTCTTATTAATTAAAGTGTATATCATTTAAAATAGAATATTATACTTTTATCTATATTTTATGGATTGGGAGCACGAGAGACAAATTCTTTAAATTATTGTCAAGTATAATAAAATTTAATAATCATTTATTAAAGTTTATTTTAATAAAAAAATATATTATGAATATAAAATAAAATAACTAGATAAAAGAATACAAACCTCACTTGACATGTTATCACGAGTTGAACTTTTCTATTCCTTCTCCTATTTCAAAGGATAGAATATGGAATATAAAATGTGTTCTCACCCTTTATTATCTTTTAATTTTTATTGAGAGATCTTATTAAATATGATATCAAACCCTCTATTATTATTATTTTTTTTTTTTTTAATTGAGAGATCTTATTAAATATGATATCAAATTTATCATGTGTACAAGGCCTCATCCACCCCAGGCCCCAGCACGACAGAGAGAACATCCTGGAATATATACTTGACATGTCTAATTGGAGTTTTTAGATTTGGTGTTCGATTTACAACCAGTTCTGTTTTTTCTTTTTTTAATGCACAACTTTTATTTACTATTTCTCATTGCAAATAGTAATTCCGTCTTGTATTGTCAATAATAATTGTTTTAAAAATTGGAACGAGCAATTTATATGATTGAATAGGGTCATAATCACAATCAGTTAAAAATAATAATAATAATTTTGTATTATCAATTATAATTGTTTAAAAATTGGACCGGGCAATTCAAATGATTGAATAGGGTCATAATCAGAATCAGTAAAATAATACTAATAATAATAATAATAATAATAATAATAATAATAATAAGGATTAATGACAAAAAAAACTATGAACTTTACTCCTATTGCAAATTAATTTTTTTTCTGAGAAATTGTTAAAAAATAAAAAACAAAAAAAGTACCTTTAAGCATTATTGTAAAATGCACATAAATTGCGACTAAAAGTAGTGTCTTTTTTAAGAAATTGAGTGCGCTTTACAACAATACTTAAAGGAAGTGTTTTTTTTTTTTTGCAATTTTTCAAGGTGATAACTAATTTGCAATAAGACTAAAGTTCATGAATTTTATCTTTTTTTAATATATATATATATATATATATATATATATATATATATATATATATATATATATATATATATATATATATATATATATATAGGGTAGACGAATAAGGATAGTGTAAAATTTTATCTTATTATTATTACTCCATCCATCCCAAACTCGTTGTCTTACTTTCCATTTTTATCCATCTCAAACTAATTGTCTTATTCCAAAAAAGGAAATTTCACATTAACCAATAACCTAAAAAGTTTATCTTAATTTCAAAAATATCACTTTCACCTAACACACATAGCATACTTTATAATTTATTCATTACCTAAAAGTACATAATACTCCTAAAAAATCAATAAAGTTAGTCAAAATGCGACTTTTCTTAAACTCCGTGTCTATAGTAACTAAGACATCGAGTTTGGGACGGATGGAGTATTTTTTTTTCACAAAAGGATAGTGTGAAATTTAATACTCCCTCCATCTCATAAAATTTTTCACTTTCCTCATTTGTTTGTCCCACAAAATCTTTCACACTCCAAAAAAGGAAACATCACTTTATCTAACAACCTCAAAAGTTCATTTAATTTCAAAATTGTCACTCCTTTTTCACACACATATAATTACTTTATTCTTTTTTATTATCTAAAAATACCATAATACCCACCAAAGTCAATAAAGTTGGTAAAAAAATGCACATTTTCTTAAACAAAGTGGAACAGTAAACGTGAAAAGTATTATGAGACGGAGGGACTATTATCTAAAGTAAAGTAGTGTTACAGTGTAATTCATTAAAATACTACTCATTATTTTACTTTAACAACTTTAAAACTATATTTTAATGAATTAAACATAATACTTAGATGATGTTCATTTTCGGATTTTAAACTTAGGTTTTGGTTTTCAAAACTTACATCCAAATTTTAAAAATCATTCATATATATCTACTACATTCTCTCTCCTTAATTAATACACTTTCTCTATTTATATCTCATCTCTCATTTAACTTTTTAAATAAATTAATACATTAATTTGACATAAAGTTAAAATCTACCCTACCCAAAATACAAAACAAACATAAAATCACTAATCATAGTTAACCCCAAACCAAACATCACTTAGTAAATATAACACACATTTTTATAACACTTTAATATATCATTCATCATATTTTAATCATAATATTTTAATTATCCTAATCACACTTTATCTATCTAAAAGTTATACTTTAATGATGTATCGGTGAGTGGCAAACTATGTTTTGACTATGATATGCATTTGAATTTTGTAAATAATTTTATACATTATGGAACTCATGAACAATGATTCAAAAACATTATATACAAAATTAAACAAAATTAAAAGTGATAAACATTTTTTCCGGTTGAAGCGATCTCCAATTCAACGTGCCAAATCATGAATTGATTTATTTTTAGAAAAGAAAGCTGTATTCATTCACCCAAAAAGAAAATGATAATAATAATAAGTGGACGGGTATTTACACCCTTGAATTTACTAAATATACCCCAAAATTAATATAATTAAATTTTAATTTGGGTGCTGCTATTCGCTCCCCGAAACTACTTAATGCATCCCAAAAATACTTAAATTATAATATTTTTATTTATTATTACTTACATACCCTTATCACTAAATACACCCCTAAATTATATTTTTATTAAGGGTAGGTCTTGCGTGAGACCGTCTCACGTGAGGTCATTTTTCACTTTTTAAAATAGTTATCACTTTCGTTATAAAATGTTATCACTTTTTATTTATACTATAAATTGTTCATGAAAGAGCATTATCACTTTTCATTAATTTATTTATTATCACTTTCCTTTATAAAAGTTAAGCACTTTTTGGCCGTCTCATGTAAGCCCCTTACGTGAGACGATATCACATAAGTCTATGTCTTTTACTAAATATACCCCTACATTAATCTTAACATGAAACTCTCTTTCTTACGTGACTCACACAAGTCTTTGTCTTTTATTAAATATATACTCCCTACATTAATCTTAACATTAAACTCTCTTATCTTGTCAAACCACGCAGCTATTTTGATTTTGTTTTCAATTCCAACTCTCTCTCTCTCAACAGAAGTTTTCTTTCTTCTATTTTCTCTCCCTTTACACTCAGAATAAAACAGTATGAAGAAATTAGTTTTTATTTTCACTGGCAAGAATTAATGTAGTTATTGCAATACAGTATCGAATTTTAGCCAAATTTATGATGATGAAATAAGGAATTATTGTTCACAGATAAATTTGGAAGGCAGGAACCATCCCACCCTTCCAACCCTTAACACACTGCACACCACAACCCCAAATTTCAGTTTCATAAATCATAACCATCATCAACAATTTAATCACAATAAAAAAATTTGGTGATCAAGTTAATTTGATCAAAAAATTGATTAAATATGGTAAAAAAATCCTTGTTGAATAGTGATGCTTTGCACGGCTTGGAAGAGAGAGAGAAGAGAGTTCATTTAACATTCCATTAATATTTGGTGTATATTTAGTAAGTTTGAAATATGTTTAACATTAGTATTTAATAAAATGGTGTTTAAGTAATATTAATAAAAGGAATTATAATTTAAATATTTTTGGAGTGCGTTAATTAGTTTCGGGGTGTAAATAGCCGCACTCTTTTATTTTAAGTAAAAGACTTAAATATCCTTAATGAATATTAATATTAAACATATCCAAAATTACTAAACATACCCATCGAATCTTAGATGTGAAACACCCCATTCTCTCTGCTCGCAATTCTCCTGCCTTTCTCTCTTTGAAATTCGACCACCTTGGTCATTTTTTTTTTGAATGAGAGCGAGGGGGGGTAGGGTGGGGGTGAGAGGGTTATGGGGGAGGGGGTCCCTCAAGTGAGTACGCAATTAGGGAATACATGAACGGACACCCATATATTTTCAAGAACTTGAAAATATGAATGCAAATAGTGTAAATACAATATACGAAAAAAGTTGATCAAGGTGGTCAAACTCCGAAGAGAGAAAGGCCGAGCATGAGAGTTGTGAAGAGAGAGAATGAGGTGTTTCACATTTAAGATTCAATATGGGGTATGTTTAGTAATTTTGTATATGTTTAGTATTAATATTCATCAAGAATATTTAAATCTTATTACTTAAAATAAAATTTTGGGGTATGTATAATAAATTCGGGATGTAAATAACCGCCCTTAATAATAATAAAAAGCGGTTTGGTCTCCTGTTACATTTGATGTTACATCTCATGTTACATACCGTTGGATGATTGACACGTAGGATTGACTAATCTATACCCTAACAATCAACCCTACGGGAAAAGATTGAGATTTTTCTCCCCGCATACGTCACTTATCTAACACGTGTAACAGGAGATGTAACATAAAAAATGTAATAAGACATCCAACGCGAATAAAAAGAAGCCAATCCTGTATTAATGACAAGAACCATAATGGCATAATAATCAAAGAAACTTCCGCCAGCTTTGAATTGTCTTTTGCCTCAAATAAGCCACACAGAAGTGATACCAAAATCATCTTTTAAAACAACTGAAGTAGACATTCAACCACTTGCATCCAATATAAATGCCATAATAATCCTTTTGTCAGCACCACAAAAAATTCAGAGCAAGAAAACTCATACAGAGATCCAGCAATGGAGGTCTCTTGGTTATGGCTAACACTAGTGGTAGTCTTTATGACAAGTTGTTTGGTTCACATGTTGTCATCAAGGCAAAAGGGCTCTAAGAAGTTACCTCCAGGGCCAAAGGGACTCCCCGTCTTGGGGCATCTGCACCTGATGGGGAAGAACCCTCAACAAGATTTGCATAGACTGGCCCGACAACACGGCCCGATAATGTACATGCGGTTCGGGCTCGTGCCGGTGGTGGTTGTCTCTTCCCCTGAGGCAGCTGAGCTTTTTCTCAAGACACATGACCTGGTTTTTGCCAGCAGGCCACCTCATCAGGCTGCCATGTATCTATCTTGGAATCAAAGGAACCTCACCTTTGGAAAGTATGGATCGTTCTGGCGAAACATGCGTAAACTATGCACATTGCATCTGCTGAGTGCTCTCAAGATTGCTTCTTTTCAGCCCATGAGAAGGGAAGAACTTGGTCTCTTTGTTGAATCCCTCAAGGATGCAGCGAGGGCGGGAGTTGCGGTTGATCTCAGCGCTAAGGTTGCGTCCCTCACTGCGGAGATGAGCTGTAGAATGGTGTTTGGCAAGAAGTATTATGATGAAGACATTGATGAGAGGGGGTTCAAGAGTGTTATTCAAGAAGGGATGAAACTTGCAGCTGTTCCTAATTTGGGAGATTACTTCCCTTTTCTAGGAGTCTTGGATCTTCAGGGGCTGACAAGGAAAATGAAGTCCCTTGCTAAAGTGTATGATGATTTTTTTGAGAAGGTTATTGATGACCATGTTAGAGATGGTGATACAGGGCAGACAAAAGACATTGTAGATACCATGATGTCCATCATACAGACCGGAGAAACAGAATTTGAGTTTGATCGTCGCCATGTCAAGGCCATTATGCTGGTAATGCTATTTAAAATATGATACAACAGATTTAGCATATATATGATATATGAAGTACATCAATAGTATATACCACCAGGTCTTCTATTCAAGAGATATGTGAAATTTAGGCCTCAAAAGCCATAAGGGGTTATTATTTTAGATTGTTTGTTATTGTTACCTGTGAATTTCCTTAATTAGTGAAAAGAAGTATGTGTACAGGATATGCTTGCAGCTTCAATGGACACAGCAGCATCAGCAGTGGAGTGGGTACTCTCAGAACTCGTAAAGAATCCAAGAATAATGAAGAAAGTTCAGAAAGAGCTGGAAGAAGTGGTGGGGTTAGAGAGGATGGTAGAAGAGTCTGACCTGGATCGACTTGAATATCTGAACATGGTTGTAAAGGAAACCTTTAGGCTTCATCCAGTGGTTCCATTGTTGCTTCCTCACTATTCTATTGATGACTGCACGGTGAACGGCTACCACATACCAAAGGAATCAAGAATCATGGTAAACGCATATGCAATTGGACGTGATCCGAGCGCATGGACAGAGCCAGAGAAATTTATTCCAGAGAGGTTTATTGGCAGTAACATTGACGTCAGGGGACAGCATTTCCAGCTCCTCCCGTTTGGCTCGGGTAGAAGGGGTTGTCCGGGGATCCAGTTGGGACTCATCCAAGTTCTACTGATTGTTTCGCAGTTGGTCCATTGCTTTGATTGGCAGCTGCCGGAAGGTTTGTTGTCGGAGAAGTTGGACATGACTGAGGAGTTTTCCCTCGTTATTGCCAGGGCCAATCATCTGATGGCTACTCCTACTTTTCGGTTGCGAAATTAGTATGTTGAAGCAAGACCTGTTTGAGTCAGGAAAAGGGACTTCAAAGCAGCGGACCAAGGCTGTTCTCTTCATCAATGAAAAATAAAGACAAGCTAATTAATCGTGTCAAATAAGTATTTTAACTTAAATGAATCAATGTAACATATTGCAGCCAAAGAAGAAACACAATCTTGACAGAATACAAGTTAAGATGTAACTCTGTCTCCTAGCATTTTAATGTATGATCCTAAAGGGGTTCTCATAACTCATATGCTACCTGCAATAATTTCTCCTTATCCGCAAGAGTAGTATTAAAATGATTCCCCATTAATAGAGGGATATCTCCTTAGAAGCATTGATTTGTCAAGCATTATGTTGTGCAAGAAGAACACATTGTGGTAAGGAGTATGGCTGACTCGACTAATATTCCATAGCATTCATCTCTAAATTAAGAAACCAAACTCCACAACAATATTTCTCTTGGAAGCCAGCATTGTTGAACCCTGTTAATACTAAGCTTGATTTGTTGTCTTCTTCAAAGAAAAATTAATTGGGTAATCAATCTTGAAAGTAAGTTGAAAGGATATGGAACATTACATAGGAGCAGATATTATTATTGATTTCCATAAAATGTACCAAATTGTTGATGCTTTGAGATTATATTGTACTAATGAATAAAAACGAGGTGATTTATGAAGTGAATAATACAACACAAGGGAATTTAGCATTGCATTTCAATTACAGATGGTAAATAAAAGCTTTGTGAATACCAATGTCTACTAAGGAATCATAGTAGCAGAAAACAGAGACATTGCATTGCATATTTAAACCAAAAAGAAAACAGATTATAGCCTTATAGGCGAACATCAATACCCTACAAAACCTGCCATATTCATATCTCATGCCTCATTAATTTGGCAATTGAATGAAGAGATATTTACCCGTGCTGACTTGGTTCAATCAGGTATTCACTTTCCAAATATGACAGCTTTCTCTTTCAAATGAATTCTTTCAAACATTAACCGCCATAATCATAATCAAAGAATCGCTGCTTGTGCCTACCACATACTCGTCTTTCCCGCCTTATCCATTTTCGGACTGCTTAAATTATAGATTGCTACTAATACAGTTAAACCTCTATAAATAATTAATATACTCGTGACCAAAAAATTTTATTAATTTAGGAAGATATTATATAATCTATAAATTAATACTAATTTATTAAATTAAATAGGTTATATACAAAAAAAATATAATTTTCATAACTTATTTATACATACTCATATATTGAATATGTGATGATACTTAAAGGGATTCACAATTATATTATATTACTTGTAAATCAAATTAATTAAATGAGTATAGTATCTCATGAATTGTAAAATCATATACTCCTAATATTTATCTGTATTTTATAGGAGTAGATCAATATAAAATATTGATATATTTTATTTGTTTTTAACTTGGATGTGATTAATGCAGATCTTAAGTTCAACAAAAAGCAAATAACAGTGGATTCATATTTTACTAAATTGTCTTAAAATATTGAAATAGAAAATATATATTGTTATGGGTATTATATCCCTCATGTCTAGTGGGTCGTGAACCCAACAAATCGAGCTACGACTAAGAAGAGGCCCAACTACAAAGAAATAAGCCCAAGGCCCAAACGATACATTTCTGGAAGAACCAAGAATAGGCCCAAGAGACGAGCCCATCATCAAAAGCTGGAGAGCAGAAAGCCTACCAAAGGGACAAAGGGCCGAGACCCCTCGGCAGAACACCTCGAATCCGAAGATGAAGGGAGCACTCCAGACCTCGGACGAACAACGGATCTTCAGAAATCGACCGGACCGACGACGGGAAGGGTCGTCAGAATTGTAGGACAGAGTACAGACACGACTGCAGGAACAACTAGTGGTGACAGGCAAGAAGACAAAATAACGGTAAGAAGAGATGTCTTGTGCAACACTCCCACACTAGAGGACAACACACAACAGGCATGCCTCTCTTAATCCGCCAATGGGAAGCCAGCAGGAGAGAGAAATACTTGTCACGCTCTGGGGGACGTCTAGCATCACTCTGCACCGGCTGCTAAAAGTCGTCGATGTACCAGCAAATTACATTTATGGTTGCTTGTATCCGTCCAGGTGGTACGACAGGATTGGACACTAGTTAGGGTTTTACTGATAATATAAATAGCTTCTCTCACTGGAGAGAGACATGTTACTCATTCTCACACTTGACATTACACTTGTAATTGCAGGTTTTATGAGTGTTGTTCTTTTGGGGAGAGTAAGAAAAATCAGTTGAGTTCTCTACTCGGAATCCTGTTTTCTTATTGTTTTGATCGTTTGTTTTGTTAACTTTAACTTGTTTGATTGTGATCGTTTTTGGCCCAGTTACACAATAATTTCAATCTATTAATCCCAAATAAACTAGCTAAGAACACACATCAACAGTTGGCGCCATCTGTGGCACGACGTTTAGCTTTTCTCAGTCTGTTTCTTAAAAAAGTTCTTTTGGTTCTTTGTTCTATTTGTCTTTGGTTGAGATATGGAAGGTGACAGTTTCACGACTCCCCGAAATGAAGAAAGGGGAGAATGTTCCAGAGCTCATCGGAATGTGACAAGAAGTGGAAATAATGTACAAGTTAACTCCAGCGAGATCTATTCCCATCCCAGATATGGGTGATCCACAGAAAATAAAAGAAATGAATGAGAAAATTCGAAGGGTGATTAACGAATACGCCACAGAAGCTTCCTCAGTTAAATCAACGAGGTTGAGTTTCAGTGGCCCTCGCGGAGGTAACCATGGCGATCTAAGGGAAGATCTAGAGAGAAGAAAGGAGGCAGGAGAGTAAGCAGTGGAGGAGATGCCAGGGAGATGATCAACTTCATAAGGAAAAGGAACGCATGAGAGAGAGTGTGACAACGAGACTCCGAGAGATGGAGGTCATAGCGAATATCATCGCCGGTCGGAATAGGAAACTCGGAGCCAACCATGACCAGAGGAAGAACGAGAGGTAAGAAACTTTCCGCCTAAGGAGATACCTAGGAAGGATGAAACTCGGAGGCAGCCATGGCCGAGGCAGGATCAAAGAACAGGGCATCCTGCACTAGGGGAGGTACCCAGGAGAGAAGAATCCCATCGACATCAACCACCAAACCAAAGGAGGGGTTGCCCCATAACTCGAGAAGTACCGGTAGAAGAGGAAAGTCCAAGGAGGAAGCCGTCCCTCTCTCAGAGAGGACATCGTCACCCGAACCCTTCACCATCCCCATCCCCCACACACCAAAGGAGTGGTCAAAGGGGACGTAATCAAGGTCGGAGGCCTGCTAACCAAAGATCGCATTCATCCCCGATGCGGGAGAACCAAGATCCATCCTTGGAGGATCGATCTATCACGGAATTATCCCGACCAAGGAATGGAAGAAACAGGAGACCTCATTCCCGAAGAAGGACGAGAAGAACGGAAGCTCACCCGGAAGCTTAGTCAGAGAACAGAGAAGTATTTCCGGAGGTCCCACCTAGAAACTTGCAAGCCCTTGTAAATGACGAAGTAAACAGACATTTCGCTGATCTAGAAAAAAAGATGTTCGGAATAGGAGGAGTCCTTCAGCAAGCGGTAGCTCCCTCACCATTCCCAGCGGAAATCAGCAATGCCCCTCAGCAACACAGAGTCAAGTTCCCTTCCAGACTGGTTTTCAATTGTGATTATGATCCCTATTCCCACATCAAGAAATAGCTGATGTGGATGAGGGCTCAAAGCGCAAATGAAGTCACGTTGTGCAGGATGTTCCCTTTGACCCTCGGGAACAAAATTCACGCTTGGTTTCGGCGATTCCAGTGGCGTCCATCAAAAGCTGGGGAGAGCTGATGGAAGCCTTCTTGATTCAATATTCTTATTTGGGAGGACCCAAGGAACCGAAGCACAAGCTTGCTAATATTTACCAGGGATCGACGGAAAGGTTATGGGATTTTCTGAAAAGGTTTAACGAGCAGAGGTCTATGAGAGAAGTCATGGGGGACGAAACATACCTCATCACGGTGATAGGAGCACTTCACCAGAAACTAACTTATGGAAAGCAGTACAGTTGAAACCGCCAACATCATATGCTGCGTTCTCAGTTATGACAAATGAATACATCCAAGCTGAAGACATCTTCAAGATGGCAAAGAAGGCGAGCAATCAGAGCACTTCGGCAGATCCAGGCAAGAAGAAAATAAACACTAGAGGAGCGAAGGATTACAAGGCACCAACTTGTTCAAGCTTTCACGGAAGATACCGAGGTACAACAAATGTATGAGGAATTGAAGTCTGGCACAAATTTGAACATTGTCGAGGTCTTCTATTATGTGAAGGATCAGCAGGTCCTTCAACCGCCGAGGCCTGTCCTACGAACTTCGGAGCTCACCAATCCTCGGAAATACTGCTTGTATCACTTAACACATGACCACAACATAGACTCGATTACAGAATTTTGGAAACTATTCAAAGAAGGAAAATTGAGAGAGATGCTGCAGGCCGCGAGACCGAGGGTGTATCGGAGAGACGCTAATCTACCTCCTCCTATTGGTCGATAGAGATTCCCAGACAGAGGACGGAATGGAGGTGTGATGCCTCTATCCCCTCTCCCTCCCGGCAGACCACCAGTGTTCAACAGAATTAGAGGGCCAGTTCTGGGAGTCGATAGGCCTAGAGAGATACATATAATGGAACCCAATGAAGAGATTCCTTACATCAAAACCTCGCAAGCGCTCTACACGGCGTCGAAAAGGAAAAGGAAGGCAGAGCTGAGGGATTTGAGTCAACAAATTCCCCAAGTCTGGTCGATGACATCTGAAGCCAAAGGGATAACAGAGGCCGACATCATCTTCACGGAGATGGATTTCTATGGGGTAAGTACTCCACACTCCGATCCTCTTGTCATTTTGCCTATGTTATCTGGGGTAAAATTGCATAGATGTCTAGTAGATACGGGCGCGTATGCCAACATAATCTTTAAAGATGTCTTTGAAAATGTGGGGGGAGAAAGTCATCACAAGATGAAGCCTTCTGGCGATGAAATTAAAGGTTTAGGCTATGCTCTGACTAGGCTAACTATAGAAGTGGATTTGTCCGTGTAATTGGAAGGGTTAGACGGGAGGACCAGGATACAGAAGCAACTCACTTTTAAGGTTGTGTATCAAGCCTCTACTTATAATTGTATCTTAGGACGCCCGCTAATCATGCTTTCGGAGCTGTCCCATCTACCATTCATCAATGCTTAAAATTTGTCATAGAGGATATGAGAGTAGCCACAGTCATTGGATATCAAAGAAAAGCCAGAGAATGTTCACTTGTAGAAAGGGTGGAAGGCTTGAGCTACCACGACACAGATTACGAAATGCTAACTTTCGAGGACGTCATCAGAAATAAAGAGAAAAATAGAGTACCAATGGAGATCGATGAACAAGGAGAAGGAGAACAAGAGAGGGGTGAGCTGGGAATGGTTATAGCAGTCTAGGAAGACCAACAAGAGAAAGAGAAGGAGGAAGGTGAACCGATTAGAGTGACAATAATTGATGAAATAGACAGCGGGACAAGGGAAAGAGAGACCAATCCACAAGAAATAGCCTACATTTAGCCTACTTTATCAGATAAGGAGAAGCGAAAGAAATGAAAAGGACGAAAGAATCAGAGGCACAATCCGGGGTACCCGATGTGGATCCAAGAATGATAACACGCAAAGGAGCTTCGGCAGCATGAAGGACAGAGATGGTCCAACTGGAACCAGAGAATGCCGAGATCAAAGTAAAGATCGGAACCGAGTGGGAGGATGAATTTAAGTAAAAACTAATTCAATTATTGAAGGAGAACTTGGATGTCTTTGTCTGGAACACCAATGAGATGCCAGGGGTAAACCCCAAGTATGCCTGTCATCAGTTGAACATTGATCCCAACATCCTACCTTTTCATCAAAAGAAAAGGAAATTCAGTCCGGAGAAGAACGCAGCCATGGAGACAGAGGTCCACAAACTACTAGCAAGTGGAAGAATCAGTGAGTGCAAATACCCCATAAGGATACAGAATCTAGTCATAGTTAAGAAGAAGGAAGGATCGTAGAGGCTATGCATAGATTTCACAGATTTGAACAAGACATGCCCCAAAGATAGTTACCCTCTACTGTCGATCGATCAGATGGTAGACGCCACGGCAGAGCATGAGATTATGAGCTTTATGGACGCATTCTCAGGATATCATCAAATTCCGATGCACCCATATGATAAGGCCAATACCGCCTTCTTCGTAGGGAACGGGGTGTATGAGTGGAACAACATGCCTTTCGGTCTAAGGAACGCTGGAGCAACCTACCAAAGGTTGATAAACAAAATGTTCGAAGCTGAGATCAGGAAGATAATGGAGGTCTACGTGGATGACACGGTGGTGAAAAGTGCAAAGAGAGCAGATCACTTTAGTCATCTGACCCAAACGTTAGAAGTATTCTGCCAATACGGGATGAAAGTGAACCCGAAGAAATGCACCTACGGAGTAAGCAAAGGATGCTTCCTTGGATATTTTGTCAGCTCGAAGGGGATCGAGATGAACCCGGACAAAGTGGAGAAAATCATAAGAATGGAACCATCCAGACACATGAAGGAAGTCCAAAACCTGACTGGAAAGCCGACAGCTTTGAACAAATTCATGTCTAAAGCATCAAACAAGTGCAAGCCATTCTTCGACGTCATAAAAAGGGCAAAATTTGAATGGACCGAAGAATTTGAAAATGCATTTGATGAAATCAAGAGGGAGCTGTCGGATCCCAAGATCCTCTCCAAACCCGCTCCAGGCGAAACTCTGCAGATATATTTAGTCATCTCTGAAACAACAATCAGTGCAGTGCTATTCAATACCGAGGAAAAGAACTAAAAACCAGTATACTTCGTGAGCCAATCACTCCGAGACGCTGAGCTCAGATACCCGGTAATGGAAAAAGTAGCATACGCTCTGGTCATGAGTTTGAGAAAATTGAGACCATACTTTATGGAGCATACTATAGAAGTATTGACAACTTTCCTATTGAGACAAGTACTCCAGAGACCGAACGCAGTGGAGAGGCTTCTTAAGTGGTCTGTAGAATTAGGCCAGTTTGATATCGCATACTTGCTGAGGAATGAAACCAAAGGACAAGTCATGGCAGACATCATAGTGGAGCTAACATTTCCCATACCTGCCGAAGAAGAAAAGAGGAAACCATGGATCATGCATGTAGATGGATCAGCCACCACTTCGGCCTCGGGTGGGGGAATCATCATCCAAGTCCCTTTGGGAGAGACTTTCTCAACTGCTGTAAGGTTCGATTTCCTAGCTACTAACAACGAAGCCGAATATGAGGCCTTTCTAAATGGCCTGAGGATGGCGTTAGCTATGGGTGCTAATGAGCTGTTGGTATACAACAATTCTCAACTAGTGGTGAATCAAGTAAGAGGAGATTATGAAGCCAAGGATGACCAAATGAGCCACTACCGAGGACTAGCGGCAGGAATGTTGCAAAGATTCAGGGTTCCTGGAATGTATTGACAGGAAAAAGAACATGGGAGCAGACGCACTAGCTAAACTAGGTACGACGTCAAATGCAGAGGAGCTTAACAACATCAACATAGTAAAGTAAGAAAAACCCTCGGATACGAGTGTCTGGGTCTTAAGTGATCAACCTCTTGAGGAATCGTGGATGAACCCCATCAGAAATTATTTGGAAAATGGAACTACCCCCTCAGACAAGAACGAAGCTTGTCAAATACGACTTAAGACGGCAAAATATGTGTTGATTGAAGGGAAGTTGTACACACATGGATATTCGTATCCACTTCTGAAATGCCTGAATCTAGAGGAAATGAAGTATCTGCTGGCCGAGATACACGAGGGTATATATGGGAACCATACTGGTGGAATTGCTCTGGCACATAAGGTGATCAGATAGGGATATTTCTGGCCAACACTAAAAAGGAATGCTACTCAGCATGAAAGGGCTTGTGGTGCTTGTCAGAGGTTAGCACCGATCATGAGGTTACCTTCGGAACAACTGACCTCTATCTTTAGCCCTTGGCCTTTCGCTAAATGAGATATCGACCTGATCGGTCTTTTGCCGATTGGAAAGGGAGGAGTCAGTTTTGCAATCGTGGCTGTGGACTATTTCACAAAATAGGTAGAGGCCGAAGCTTTAGCGACGATCACGAAAGCCCATGTGGAGAAGTTTATCTGGGAAAACATTGTTTGTCATTTCGGCATACCATATGCCATCATTACAGACAACGGCAAACAGTTTGACAATGCAAGACTGAAGAAGTTTTATAACGATTATGGCATCAAGAAATAGTCTTCCACACCCTACCATCCCTAATCCAATGGCCAAGTCGAAGCCATAAATAAGATAAACAAGCATACTCTGAAGGCGAGATTGGAGAAGCTAAATGGGAAATGGCCAGAAAAATTATCGGGGGACTTATGGTCGTACAGGACGACAACACGAACATATACCAATGAGACACCTTTCACAATGGCCTTCGGACCGAGGCAGTGATCCCAGTGGAAATTGGAGAACCCAGTCCGAGGATGACCTTCCATGGAGAAGAAAAAAATGACAAACTAGTTCAAGAAAGATTGGACCTACTGGAAGAAAGGAGGCTGAGAGCAGAAATGCACAATGCTATATATAAACAAAGAGCAGAACAGTTCTACAACTTGAGGGTGAAACTGAGGCGATTCAAAGGAGGAGAGCTGGTGCTCCAGAAGGTATTAGGCCCAGTGGCACAAGGCAATGGTCAAAATTGGGAAGGTCCTTACCTGATTAAGAGAGTATTGGAAAAAGGAGCATACGAGTTGGAGGAAGCAGATGGCAAGAAGGTACCACATCCCTGGAATGCACAACACCTGAAGAAATACTACCAATAAGAGAGGGATTGTGATAAACAAGGTTGGTGATACAACTTTTGCTACAACTTTTAATTAAGGCACTAGGCCACACTTTAAGGGAATCAAGGCGTTAGGCCAAAGGGGCAGTAAATCTTTGATTTGTGGAAAAGAATGTAAATTCTATGAAAATTCTTGTTATATGGTTAAGGAGTTCATTTTATAGTACATCAATTTTCATGGAACATCAATTTACAAATATAATCCCGAATAACAATAGAAAGAGTGACACAACATAAATCACCAGGGTTATAGAATATTAATGGCTAAAGTAATATCAAAATAGAGAGTAAGTGAGCTCGGAACGAAAAGACCAAAGTTGGGAAGAAGACATGCTAAAACAAAGGGACGGACGTTGGTATAGTAATAAAAAATATAACATCAGTGTGAGAAACACAGTGATAAATTGGGATAATCGGAATAAAAAGTAGTCCGAAATAAAGGTCAGGGTATCGGAATTGGGATAAAGAGGCTAATTTCTGAGCCTCTTCGGAATCGAAATAAAGGTCAGGGTATTGGAGTTGGGATGAAGAGGCTAATTTTTGAGCCTCTTCGGAATCGAAATAAAGGTCAGGGTATCGGAGTTGGGATAAAGAGGCTAAATTTTGAGCCTCTTCGGAATCGAAATAAAGGTCAATGCATTGGAAATAGGATAAAAAAGTCTAATTTTGGGGCCTCTTTGGGATCGAAACAAAAGTCAAGGTATCGAAATTGGGATCGGAACAAAAGTCAAGATATCAGAATCGGAATTAAAAGTATAAATTAGGAGCCTCGGCGAAATTAGAATAAAATAGTTTGGATAAAAGGGGGTAGTTCGGAGTCTCAGGGAAGTGGAATATAAATCTAATAAGCCAGGTAAGGATCGACCAACTCAAATCAGAAAGCGTCAAGCCAGTAGATGCACAAACGGGAAGGTAGGGTTTCAGAAAGGAATACAGACATATACACAATTAGCGAACAAAACAAAGTTACAGAATAGTTCCTAAACACGACTCAGCACACATCCACAATTTTAAGTCAAGCAGCGAACAACTCAATCATTCATAAACTACCAAGAGATAGAAAGCAGTATCTCATAATGATCAAATCTCATAACAAGCACCCAACAAGATCAAGAAAAGGGGAAGAAGGAATCCAGAATTCAGTATTACAGACCACCATGATAATGAAAGTTTCCACCTACACGAGGGACGAAAAAGAAAAAATCAATCTGAGAAATTAAAAGAGGGAGAGTTAATCTTTTTTTCGATTTAGGGGCCTTAGCTGGTGATCCGGGCTGTTTCCCTCTCGACGATGAAGCTTATCCCCCATCGTCTCACTGGTCGACTTTGACCCCTGTTATTTTTAGGTCATATCTAGTATTCAGAGTTTGCCTCAATTTAGTACCGCTCTCGCGGCCCGCATCGAAATAGTGATTTACCCCTAGATGTCCAGTCAACTGCTGCGCCTCAACGCATTTCGGGGAGAACCAACTAGCTCTGGGTTCGAGTGACATTTCACCCCTAACCACAACTCATCCGCTGATTCTTCAACATCAGTCGGTTCGAACCTCCATTTAGTTTCACCCAAGCTTCATCCTGGTCATGGATAGATCACACATCCCGTTGCACCGATCGGGGGCGTTCGTAGTGACTGAGGGGGTCAAGACCAAGAAGTGAGTTATTTATACCAAGCATTCTTATTATGGCTAGATCCAATCTCCTGGTCCCTGCGGAAAGGAAAAATCTAGTATCCTTATGCATGAAGATAATCAATTCGGTCGTTGTGGTTGGACTCTATTATGGATTTCTGACCACATTCTCTAAGAGACTAGAAGAGATCATCCATCTTATCCTCCATTTCTTTCAGTCGTGCTTCAGCCCGAATAGTTCTCTCCTCAGCGGCTCGGGGATGGATAAAACTATCTTCCAGTGCACTGACACGAGCCTCCATCTCCGTCAGCCTAGCTCGGGCCTCAGCAACCTCAACTCTTGCAGCGTCTCAGGCAATCTCCATCTCCATCAGACTTATCCTTACGGATTTAAGAGTGGCCTACTCCATCCTTACTTCGTAATCCAGAGTCTCCAAGCGCTCTTTCTGATGAGCAACGAGGGAGCCCAACTCTGCATTCTCAACCTCCAAAACATTAAATCTTTCTTCAAGATCAACGGAAGACCCCTCAAAACTACCAACCACCTGACTTGCAAACAACTGGTACTGATCCATAATGTGCAAAGAGGCAAAAAGAGAAATAGCAGCAGCTCCGGCCATTGTGGCCAAACCAAAGGAATTCCAGGAGAGAGAACTAGGATCAATGATAAGTGGGCACGACGATGGAAGGGTGAGAAATACCCTGAATAAAACCCAAATTCCCCAACTTTTGCAAATCAGGCTCATCAGATTCTTCGGCAATCTTCTTTTCACGAGCACGGGCCCTCTCGGCCGCTAGCCTTTCAGCCTCTGCCTTAGCAACGGCAAGGTCAACAGGTGCAGCAACACCTTTGGGGTTCGGATCAACTGGGAAATTAGTCAGGATCGCTTGGGAACTATATTGAGGAATAATGGTGTCAAATTCTTTATCAGAAACAGCCAGGAGAACAGCTCTCCTCTAAGGCCCAATAATCATATCATAGTCTTCTTGCCCCGAATCATTCCCCATCTTGAGTTCGGGAGCCTCATTCAATTCTGGATCCTCTTCGGGATCCTCTTCACTCTCAGAAATGGTAACAGATGGATCTGCAAAAGGATAACGACAATGAGAATGCAAGGGACACAAAGAAGACAACGATGCATGAACCAAAGTGATTAGTTCCATTGTCTCATTACCAAGAATATCAAACTCACCAACAGAAGGAGATCGACGAGGGATGAAACTGATGCCAGGTTGATGAGAGGATTCATCCCGCACAAAGGCACCTCAACATCATTTCCCAAGTAACGACGTCGTCGCGTTCCCAGAGAAATCGACAGGGATGGAGAATATAGGAGGAACATCAATAGTTTGTCGTGAGTTCCCGAGGAGGAGATATAGGAGGCAAAGTCCTAACATAGGTAGACTGCTAAACTTAAAGTTCCTCGTCAAGTTGAAAGTCCCCGGTGCCGGTAATGCATGTAAATATTTATGCACACATATATTCACATATTGTCACCATTTTATCACGTATGTCTCAAATAAAATTGTAAAGACAGATAAAATGTACAAACAATTGTCACATAATTGCCACATAATTACCACATAAATATCACATAATTATAAAAATGCACGTAACACAAATTAAATTATATTGACACATGAGTACTGAGAAGCTCGGGTATCACATATTCTCTCCCAGCGTAAAATTATGATTTTACCCCTATGATTTTTGGTATATTCTTACACAGTGGTTTATGACATATTGTACACCGAGGGATTACTATTTATCGATAAGGTATAGCGTTCGTTGCATTAGTAAAATTACAATTTTACTATGTGATTTTTGTTATACTCTTACCTAATGATTTATAGCATAATGTTTCTCGAGGATTTACCATTTATCTATAGGGTATAACATTTGTTCTAATGATAAAATTATGTTTTTACCTGTTCTTGGTATATTCTTAGACAGTTGTTTATGGCATAATATTTCAAGAAGGATTATATATAAAAGCACAATTGCCAATCCCATAGTTCATGAAAATTTCACGTATGGCAATATCTTCCGGATTCTACCTTGCTCCGGCCATGTTTAGCTCAATGTATTATTCCTTCCTTTCCTTTTCCTAGTGCACAAGTACCTCAGAAAAATTCAAGGTTAGATAGAAATAAATAATCACAATTAATAGTCTTAATCAAATTAGAAATAATCAACTAATAATAACACCCGTCCCCGCCAACAGCGCCAAGAACTTGATGCGCATTTTCTTTGTACGTAAAATTAATCTCCAAGTATTAATGATATCAATTACAACTTAAGCAAGCGGCCAAGTGAATATCGAACCAAAAGGACGACGTATTATCAATTTAATTATTTACTAAATTAATTAAGATGAATGGCAATAAAAGTTTGAGGTTTAAATTATTAAACTACTAAATAATTAATTAAAATAATAAATAAAATAAATAACACTAGAAGAATACGAAAGTGGATCAAATAGGAGAATAGGTAGCTCTAGGAAAATCCAGTTTCACTCATTAATCTCCCTTTCGTGTGTTGATGTCCGACTCTGCCTTGTGGAATATGGACGCATCACTAAGCCATGTGTAACAATAAATTTTTGTATTTATGATAAAATAAATACAAGAGAATTACAATAATAATCCAAAGGATTAAACTTGATAATTAATGAAATAATTTCTATCTATCATCTGATTCTTTTCTCGAACCAGTTTGACTTTGACTTTGACTTGACTTGTGTGTCTTGACATTGATTTCTTTGACTGGAGTGATGCTGATTGTGTTGACAACGTGTGTGTTGAGCTAGATCTTCAGATGAAACTTGTCCAAACTCAGATGTGTAGTCTTGACGTTGATCCGGAGGCGTCGAGCCTTTGTTCGGATTGAACGTTGACTTGAAGACTTTTATGAAGAACGTCGTTCAATTTGGTATAACACCGTTGACTTCACAAAGACTGTTGGATAAGTATTACTGGACTGGAAGAAACGTGGAATCTGAGGGGCTTAGCAATTTGACCTCAGGTCGAGTGTTGTTTCTGACCAATGCTGGAGCAGAGGGGTGTAGAACCTTGATCTCCGATCGTAGGATGTTGACTTGAAGAATGCCGGATCGGAGGGACTTGGAATCTTGATCTCTGATCAGAGGCAGCTGACTGGAAGAACGCCAGATCGGAGGGGCTTAGAACCTTGATCTCTGATCGGAGGCGATTGGCTGGAAGAATGCCTGATTGGAGGGGCTTGACACCTTGATCTCTGATCGCAGGTAGTTGGTTAGAAGGATGCCAGATTGGAGTGGCTTGACACCTTGATCTCTGATCGGAGGCGGTTGGCTGGAAGGATGCCGGATCGGAGGGGCTTAGAACCTTAATCTCGTATCGCAGGCCATTCTTGGCTTGAAGATCTCAAGGGAGCACAGACAGTTGGTTTGAAGAATGCCGGATCTGAGGGGATTGGCACCTTGATCTCTGATCGGAGGGGCTTAGAACGTTGATATCGGATCGCAGGCCATTTTTGGCTTGAAGATCTCAAGGGAGCACTGATCGTATTCTTGATCTCTTCAGAAGCGTCTGTCTATTCAGATGTTTTTTTGTGTCTTTAGGTCTTTAAATGTGTGTGTTGAGTGAATGGAAGAGGGCTCCTTGTATAGGTGAAGGCAGAGGATGCCCCATAAATAACTCACAATCTGATTGGTCAATGACAGATTTGACCTGATTTTGCGGGCTTCAGCCTTTTCATATATAACACAGTTTGATTGGTCATTACTTGATTTAACCTGATTCTGAAATCTTCCAAGCTTTATTTGACTTGGGAGTCCATCTTTACTTAATTTAAACCCCATTTAATTTGTTGGGGTTTTAAATTAATTATCAATTATTTATTAATCTATTTTAGGAATTAATTTATTAAAATCCCAAAATAAAATATAATAAATTAAAATTGATATTTAATCAATAAAATCCACGTGTCACCATCTGATTGGACTGTAAATTTTAATTGCTTACAAATGCCCCCTTGCTATTTGTTCACGGACATTATGTCTTGATGTGAAGAAATCGCAAAAGTTCTCCTTTCTTGCAATTTTTCCTTTTGAAGCTTTGAATTTACAAAGCACTTGGGCTTGAGAAATAATTATAGAATTTTTTTGGCCCAGGAGGGTAAATAATTTTATTTCTTTTGCCCCAATTCTTCACTCTTTTGATGCCCAATTTATTTTTTTCTACTTTCCACATTCCAACGGAACATAAATATGGTACATGTGTGTTTCTTGTTCACCAAAATAAGAAAATATGGAACAAATTTATTTTTTACCCACCAAGATAAGAGAATATAGAACAAATTTATCTCTTGTCCACCTTAGTAGATCTTACTCAAAATTATCAAATTTATTTATAGTAAAGAATCTCTTAAAATTTTGTAGAAATTACACCTCTTACAAATAATTTCCATAATTATTCATGAGTCCACTACTATATAATGGTAGTCCATGAACTCAATTTTTTTCATCAAATCTATCCAACAAACAGGACAATCACTTCAATTCTTGGTTCTTCCTTCTCTTGGTCGAACTTTTTTCTTTCTTTCCAAAGTGTAGCATGAAGTGTTCCTAATTTTTTTTTTCAGCTTTGCTTCAAGAGGTTGCCAAGACTAGAGCTGTCAAAACGGGCCAGCGGGGCGGGGCGGGCCAAAACCCGCCTCAACCCGCGTATTTGGCGGGCTTAGGCGGGCGGGCCTAGGCGGGTTGCTGGCTAGAAATATTCTGCCCAACCCATTCAAAGGCGGATCGCGGGCTATTGCGGGCCAACCCGCGAAATTTTTTTCTTTTTAATTAGGAATGATATTATTAAAATGAAATACCAAAATAATGGTACAAAATACTATAATATCAACATAAACATGATACCTATAAAATTTGCATTCTTACCAACCACTCTCTTCACAAAAATTTTTTTAAACATTTGAAAATTTCCTATACTTATATTTACTACTTGAGTTCGTATTTCTAATATCATATATATTAGTATTACTTTAATTCAAATTGATAAACTCCATAATTTTTTTCTTGTAATCTATAAGAATATAAATACAAACACAAATTATTAATTACCCCAAACAAAATAATTACTTAAACATTATCAACATATAGGCAGGTTGCGGGCTAGAAATACTCGGCCCAACCCACCAATTCTATAGGCGGGTGCGGTTCGGCCTGACGGGCCCAACCCATTTTGACTGCTCTAGCCAAGACAAAGCACACCCACAAAACACATCATACCAAGAATTCAATTCATAAGGTAAGCCCTCAATTTTACTCTTCTTTAATCTGCTCTTTTTTTTCTTGCCTTGTTATTGTATAATTTCTCTTAATATCATGTAACAAGATACCATTACTTCTTGTTTTTCATACCAATCTGTATATTTATGCTCTTCTCATCATTCTTCCTTTGCGAAGGAATCGCCAATGAGCCTCGTCCCTTAACGATTGCCCCTTTACATTTGTCCCTCTATGGAAATAACGATTGTCCCTCGATTACTCCTTTTAACGGTTGTCTCTCGGTTGCCCCTTTTAACGGTTATCCATCGGTTGTCACTTTACGGAATTAACGACGTCCTCGGTTGTCTCCGTTCAGTGCGATTGATGGTGCCATGCGGTTATACGCTTTTCAGGATTCCTCTTAGATAAATTCTTCAACTGAGAGAAGAATGTGTTCTTTTTTGAGGGGAGAGAAAAGTTCTCACATACTGAAAATAATTACTATCCGCTTTTTCATAGAGAGAGAAAAGGGAGCAGATTGTGAAGCCACATCTTTTCCTTTCTTGAAGAAAAAAAAGGATTAGCTTTTGACTTTCCAATTTGATTTCCATCATAAATCACGTGGGTATACTTGCTGAATCTATTTGATTGATTAATTGGGCTTCTGAAGCCTTGTGATTTGGGCTTAACTAAATAATCATTAGTTTGGGCTGCTCAGCATCCAATTAGGATTCTTGCAATTTAATTGGATTAACCAGTTGAACTTTCATCATCAACTTGGGCCTAAATTTCTTAAACAAGAAATATTGGCTCCATTCTCATGCACTTAAAATTAAATTTAAATCATGCTTTTGAGTTTATACTTAAACATGAATTAATTTAATTGCTCATTTCAATATCTTAACTTCATTCATCCCCATGGGTGCAGCGAGGGCGTTACACGAAACCAAACCGCCCCCCGCCCGATCAAGTACCAGTTGCTTCGCTGGTAGGTCCACTTAGGTTAGGGGGCATTGTCCCTCAGTTCTTACCAACCTCTGGTGTGTAATTGACATCTTTCTAGCTATAACTCGGTCGAATTTTGATGATTGGCCGAATGAATAAGTCAACTTCAAAGTGAATTTGTTGTGCGAAGAGTGCGTTATGACCCGTGGCTGCCTGCCTGTTGGGGGCGGCTCCTCCGTTGTGGGTAAATGGGAAACCCGACTCTACAAACCCGAGGAAAGGCTGCATAGCAGTAGTAGGGGCGTTAAGACCGGAGCTTTTTGTAGTGCTAGCAAGAATCGAAAACGCGCGTTTGGGTGCCTCAATGTGTCTTTGGTTCCCAACTAGGCCAACGTTGGATTGGACAACTTCTAGATGTAGTTTCGAGCAATATCCCCACCTCTAAATCCCTTTGCGGGTTCTTTCTAGCTCTTTCTCTATGCGTCATCTTTTATTCAATAGCAATAAGATATTTGAATTTCAATCCACCTTCTTTGACTTTTAGGGAATCGCTTTCTGTATTCTCGTATAGTTGAGTTGATAACGAAAGTCGTCAAAATTTGAATTGAAGTGCTTGCATAGTTCATAAAGCCACTAACCTACTAGTTTAGGGGCAGGAGTGGTAAAGTCATAGGCTTTCGCCTTCACCAAAGAATCACTTAGTAATGTAATTCGAAGATCTTTCCTAATGGATGATTAATATTATGCTGTCATGATTCA
>CM042966.1:12850190-12912690 GCA_023678885.1 Pogostemon cablin
ACACCATTTCCGGTCGTTTCTTGTGGTATGGTTTCCATTAGCCTACGAGTCTTCTATTCTCTTCCTAATATCCATTTTGTTTTGTGTTGTAAGCTTTCAAGTGGTCTAAGCCATCTTAGCTTTCCACTCCATAAGCCGTCTAGCCCTTTTTTCCCTTCTTTTTACCGCTCTTTGATACTACTTGTTCGTGAATAAGAGATTTTTTTCAGATTCAATAGCTTCGGAGGCGGGAAAGAGCCCTTTGAAAGAGCTTCTCCATCGGGCTACTTCACTAAAGGGATTTCTATTTAAGATTAAGAGCTGGGTTTGGGATCCCAATATCAAGATAATATCCTCATTCAATGGCTATGTCCGGATCGCCTTTCGCCTGCTGCTCCCGATGCTTTTCCTTTTGGGTTGGGCTAACTTGAATCAGTTTACTTTTAGTTGAAACTACTCCTCATCCGAGGTAGAATGCTTTTCTGCTGTTCAAAGAAATGCTTCCAAGTTTGGTCTGGGCTCGATCCCAATAGCCTGAGTTCTGTTCTTTACCGTGAACCTGCTATTTCTTCTTATTGATGCACAGTGAAAGCTCCATCCCTTTCAGACTTTGTCTCATCCCTAGGAAAGACAAATGCTAGTCTCAGGTCAAAGAGATAAGAGCTATGCCACAGAAAGCCTTTCTCTCCACGGATGGTCACACCAAGGGAACAAAATTCATGGGAACCACGGTTAACTGAACCACAGAGAAAGTATAAGCCAGCTACTCTAGATTCAATAGCCAAGGTAAAGGAAAGCGCTTTCAGCTTAGTGTTGCATATCAGCTATTTATCTATCTATTCTTTCTTCAAGATAACGCATATCAGTTGTTCTTGTTGTTTACGCTTCATGAAAGACTGAAGGGTTTACTTCTTTACTTTAAGTAGTTGATGGCGCATATCCTATCTACTCTATCAGCAAAGTAGCTAGGCCTGTCGTAGTGGGAAAATCCCCTGCTCTTAGCTCTGAACCAGCTCTACACTTACCAAGCTGTGAATGGAATACTTTAAGCATAACCGAAGTGGATCTATCTTCTGTACTAGCATAAAAGCTTTTGATGTTAGGATTTTTACTTTTTTCTCACATATCCGCTGCTGCTAGTCTGACTCGCTCTACTGAATTCCTTACTTGCTTAGTCACATATCTGCTCAAACTCTATTGGTTGAGGGCTTTAAACTCTCTTACAACTAAGCTTGAAAGTCGAATATCTCTTTTATCTCCCGAAGAAACTGCCTAAGGAAAGAGGAAGAGTTCCTTGAATAGGCACAATAAAGGCATCTACATCGAAGCTTTGGGACTAAGCTGTGGTGGACTCTTTTCTAGGGTTTGATTGAAAAAGCCTAGCTCAGTAAACAAGTGCTACAAACCTTTGAAACTATAGATACAAAAAAATGCTAGGTTGTGAGGAAGTGAATCAGATTAGCAAATAAGGAAGCCACACAATGCGCCATCTTTCTTTTCTAGTCGAGTTAGAGTGTTGATCCAGAAACACCCTTTTTCCTGCTCTTTGGCGCTCAGGTTTCTTATTTCATCCCTTTCTTTGAACCTTGTCGATGATCGAACTAAAAGATATGAACTGAGTGCCATTTGATGAGTAACTGAGAACAAAGGAGAGGGATATGGAAAGAATAAAGTAATGAAAGGGGAAGTCATTGCTAGTAGTAACGACTTGTCACGATCCATTGGTTCATATAGAATCCATGTCCTAGGTATATCAAAAAACATTCTTTTCGCTAAGCGTATATAATAAAATAGAGTGAAAGGGTCCACCCGAAGGGTATACTAACTAACAGCTGAATCCTCTCCGAACCGCAAGAGATAGTTGCCCATCATACGGCTCACCAACTTCACTTGCTTCTATGGGGGGCGCGCTCCGAGCAGGTTCGGATCACTTACAATACATGGCTCTACGAAGGTGGGTTAGGAAAGTTTTCACTCTCCAGGGAGATCCTCTATTTATTCGATGAGAAATGCGAGTCTGTTTTGTCCACTTTCTCCATCCCCCTCTATCAAAGTGATCAAAAAGGAATTTCTTATTCTTATTCCTGTGTTTAATCTCTGCCTCGCTTGTTGTCACCTATGTTGGGTTTGGAACCCTGTAGAGAATGAAGAGGGGCCAAGGATCTTCCTCTCAACAGTGCTTTTCGAGGTGAACATCTCCTCCCTGAATAAGTAAGGCCCCGTTAGCCTGGGCGAAGATGGGGATAAAGAGTAAGGATTGAAGCCCCCTTAGCTCTGCCAAGCACTGGACAGGGGTTAGCTTTGTAAATGTGTATAGCCAAGTGTAGTGTGGTGTAATAGTAGGCACTTCTAGGCCCCTTCCCGGCTACTGGATTACTCCAGTGCTTTGGGTACTACGGACCCTCTGCCATCCATTGCAGTGGAGCCCTTTCATGAGCAGGGGGGCTAAGCACAGTTCTTTGAATCAAACGTTGAATGAAATTGATTCTTTTCTTTTTTAGATATCCAAATCAAAATCGGAGAGGATAGATGGATGGATCTATATTTAGATTCATATATATTACTAATTCAAATGGATTTCTGTTGTAGCGTAGCAAGAAGCCCCAAATCCTTGATTTGGCGAGGAAAGACTGCACTGCTTTGGGCCCAGGAAGCGAAGGGAATGAGCTCGGCTGCTTCTCCTCCACAATTCTTTTTTCTGTGCCCGTTTCGCATGCGCTTTGCGCGCAATTGGCATTTTGCTCTTCTCTTATTCTTCATTGGATGGTTCGGACGGACTTCGCTGTTCTTTCCCAACTAAAATATAAATAGAAAAGGTAGGTTATAAACCTCGAGATGTCGATTCATTTTCCGCCCCCAATGAGATGTGGAATTTCGAACCCCCTATTTAGACTTTCCGGCCCTTCATCTTTCTGAATCGAGACCCGGCCTGGCTCGCGTCGTTCCAACAACCGGCGGGGAGCACCTCAGTATATGATCGCACACAGTAACTGGGAGTCCTATTACACTTAAGGCCAACTTCAATTCACCAAACCAAGGTTCATCTCGTATACTGATTGTGGACTAGTACAAGGATATTAAGTAGATGGTTGATGTATCAGACTCGACCCTATCTTTCGTAGCATGCATTCCCATCCGTGTCGCAACTGGTTCGGTAAGCTACGTGTCCGGTGCACGAAGAACTGCCTTCGGTCCCCCAAACTGACTTACTCGTGGCAAACTTCCGGCCGCCCAATGACCTATAGTGCTACTCACTACTCCTACTAGAGCTAGAAAGGTTGCCCCACAACCCAAAGCGGCGAAAAATAAATAGAATTTGCTATAAAAGCTGGCAAACGGGGGTATTCCTACGTATGAGAACATAGTAATGGAGAAGGTAATAACCAAAATAGGATTTGTTTTGGCTAGATCGCCCAAATCCGCTATATATTTGACATGGGTTTGCCGTAATGCTGAAACTATGGCGAATGCATCTTTCATCATTGATGCATAAATAAAGATACCAATGAGTAGTGATTGAATTCCTTCTATGGTTCCACATGAGAAACCAATATGAATATAACCTATATGTCTAATTGAACTATGAGCTAGAAGTCTTTTGACTTTTGTTTGGGCCATGGCGGCTAGTGCTCCTAAGATCATAGAAGCAATGCTGCAGAACAAGAAGATTTGTTGCAATGTATCTCTATAAGAACCATAAATAGAAAGACGTGAAATATTAACAAAAATAGAGATTTTAGGTGCAATAGAGAGGAATGTTGTAACCGGGGTGGGTGAACCCCCATAGATATCAGGTGCCCACATATATAGAGTCAAAAGAGATATTGAGTCCGAAGGGGAGGGGGGTTTTCTTCGGGGCTCGAGAGATGGAATAGATAGGGCCCAGCAAGTTTTGAATTCGCCACTGGAGAATTCACACGAAAGGGAACGAGTAATTCTCAACGAAAAAAGTGCTCTCTGAACCAAACGTGAAATTTGTTTTCCATCAGACGGCTATTCCCGTAACTTTACTCTCGACTTGGATTATATATCCAAAAGGGTCCGCTCTCGGCCATTCCACACGCTGCCTAGCAGAGGCGTGGTTATCTGAAGTGGATTCTCTCTTTTGTAGTAGATGCCGAACCTACTGTGCCCCATTGACTAAGAAGGGGGCGGGCGCAGCGGCTACATGGACCCCTTCCTTTCTGTTGTTGCCAGCATTTTCCAGGGCCGAGCCGGAATCTTGTAAAGGGCAGGCAAAGCCTGAAGGCTGCTATCCCAATAGGCCAGGGGATGACAAAAAGAGGGCGCTTTCCTGTGTTGCACTGAAAAAAGGACCTAAGAGTGGAGCATCTTCTCTTAGTCTCTTAGATTTCTTCCTCCCGCGACCGCCGCCCTGCCCGCTTTCGTTAAGGGAAAGATTAGCAAAGTGGGAAAAGACAGAGGGAGGGGGAGCAGCATCTTATTCTCTTCGCGAGAACTTTCGGATCGAAGAAGCATTCGGAACGGGCTCCACGTTCATTTCATTGGCGAAAAGTTTCCAATCCATAAACACGAAAATGAAAGAAACAAAGTTCGTTCCCTTTCGTCAAGTAGGCAACGAACCACTTTGCCTTAGACTCTATTGGAAAAAAGCAAAGAAGGAGGTAGAATGGAGAAAGGTGCCGGGACAGGGGCGGTCTTGCTTGGCGCGAAGGCTGCTGGTTCGGGGGTAGAGTACAGTACTAAAGGTCCTCGGACTTCCAGACGGTTTTTCTTTTGGGCAGCTGTTCACCATTAGATCTCGCCAATACAGCCCTCTATAGTTTTCGTTACTGAGATATCTTTTTTTTCATTGTTTCCAGGGATTTTTTGGGAAATCTGCTCCCACAGTGCAAACAGTCAAATCTGAACTGAACCTTGTCGCTCTTCTTTCCTTGCGAGCACGAAGCACACCTGCAGCGTGCGTTGCGTGATTCTACTATGTTTTTTGCACTTGACTGGGTGGACAGTTGACCGGAAGAGAACTTCGATTTGCCCGGCCAGCAGGCGGGCGGCGTGCTTATCTTGTATGACAAGACTACAGAGCTAGTGGCTCTTCTAGGCGGGCAGCTGTGTGATAAGACTACAGATAAAGCGGTGCTTTCATCTAACATGCTATGGTCTCAATGCCCTTACGAGGTAGTGATGAGTTTCACGCGCTCTAAGCCCGACCCTAAGCGGCTAGGAAGATTGGCCGCAATCTGAGCGGTACCACCTACCCTACCCTACCACCTATAGGTGGCCGTCCATCCTACAGCTAATTGAATAGGAATCCTATAGTGATAAATAGAATCCCCATATAAATACCACTAGATCGAGCACAGTGATTTCGTATCCGGTCCAAATCTTGGCTAATTGATCGAAGTGGGTAGCTCCAGTAGACCCATAGATCATGGGACAAATATGGTGGGTAGGCCTAAGCACCACACTACACGTATAGACGCAAACCCCCCTCGTTACCATACGTCCGATTCTCACCGCATACGGCTCACACAAAGACTCATAAATCCATCCCGAGCCTTTTATTCCACCTCTCCTCTCTCCAATCCTCGATCAAACTTACGTTCCCAGGCGCTATGAAATGAGAGGTATTTCTTTCGCCTATCGTATGTATCGGCTTGGCTTTTTCCCAAACCAAGGAGGCATTCTTGCGGATGCATGTGTAGGAAGGCCGACGACTACATAAGCTAAACGACTACGACTACAAGACAAGCCAGAAGCGACTAGCTTCTATTCTTGTTGGGATTGGATATAGATGGATGGGGAATCTATAGATCGTAGTAGTTCGCCAACCTCTCTAACTAATATACGATACAATTTCACTTCACGGCACGGCTAAAAAAGAGAAAGAGCTTTACTCGGTTGGCCTTCCTACGCTGACGAATGCCTTTTTTCTCTTCTCTGAAGTCTACAACAAAGAAGTGGGAGAGGCATGATTCGAACCTACGTAGAAATACTTCAACAGATTTACAGTCTGTCGCTTTTGACAACTCGACCACTCTCCCCTTCCCCGGCCGAGGCCCCCCTTGAAAGGGGTGGCGCTCTGAATCAATAAAAAAGCTTATTGATTTTATTGAAGGGAACTTCAACTATTAGCTTAGCTAGCGTTCCGGGAGAATCTAGTCATTTAGTCAGTTCATAATAATTTCTGTAAAGCAAGGGCTAAAGCTTCTACGAGAGCTTCTCCCTCATGAAGTCGTCGGCCTTCCCTAGTCCCCCTTCGTCGCTTGTGGGTCGCTCCTCACCGCAGGCACTGAATGAAATGAGTGGAGATCTTCCTTCCCCCTTGCAAATTACTTAAAGAATGCCAAGAAAATCAATGGGACGATTTGGGCATCATCGAAAAAAGATTGTCAAAGCTCTATCTTACTATAAGATATTTCAATCGTCTGAGTGCTTTTCACCCCTAAATGTGTTAGCTGCTTCAAGAGTTAGGCCATGTGTCTTCCTGCTTGTTCGATCAAGAAAGTCATGAAAAAGTGGCAGCTTTCCCGCCAAGAGAAAAAGATGATGGATTTCCAGATGTGAACTTCCTTACTGATTTGACTCCAAGAGATGAATAAGAGTAGAACTTGAATCAGAATCTCTCCTTCATTCTAGGCTTCTGAAACTCCTCTCCTTTCTACAGGATCCGAACCTGCGTTTGTCTTACCACTTTCGGCGCTCCCATGCCTAACTACCATAGGATCCAATATTGATACAGAAGCCTGAACTATGGTCAAAGGTTTAAGGGGTCCATTCCTTATACGTCCATGCTTATAGGTTTAACCTTGTTCATGTAGCGCTTCAAGATCGGATCTCTCTTAAAGATGAAATAAGTGAGAAATGTACCGACATAACCACCTTCCCAAAGCCTAAAGAAAGAGGGACCAAATCCTCAAAAAAGAATGAGTCGACCAGCCTCGCAAGCATTGATGCTCTGATGATCAAGCTCATCATCGACGAAAATAGAGTCGTAATTTCCCTTCTTCAGCAGAGAGATATGTTTCCAATCTGCCGCTACTTTGTGGGAATGAGTCCCACGTATTACCTCAGCAAAGGACCCTGATGGTGGATCCTTCTACCAAATGATATATGGTTGCGACTCCGGAGCAGTCAGAATAGGTTTTGTAGGTAGGTGACTGCTCAACGAAGGGTAAGCACTAATATGCTGTGAGCCCGTTTGCCTAGAAGTCAACGCAGACACAGGCGATGGTCACTCAGCCCTATAGGGTTAGGGATGGAAGTATGAACATGATCTTCTGACGTGTTCTAATGGTCCACCGCCAAAGAGGAGATTGTTCCGGCGTAATATGCAGAAGAGAGCGAAGATGAGAAGAAGAATCCAACAGACGATCGATTCTATTTTGAGCACGACGCCTAATACCTAATAACTGTGGCATGGAAAAAGCGGGTATTGAGATCGATATGCCTCCTTATCCATATCTAGCTACTTATTATGGTACACAACTTTTTTCACACATCACATGTGGATTGGTGGATTTCGAATACTTGGTGCAGCCGCGCATGCAACTATTTTTATGGTAAGAGATTATGAATATTCCTAGTTTAAAGAAAGACTACCATATTGACCGTGGATGACCAACAAAGAGCATAGCTTAGCTGGCAGAATCGCATGGAGTGCGCTCTTTTGCGCCTCCGCCCGATAGCTTTAATCTATCCCACTAGCTACAGCTTGCATTCTCTTCTTTATATATGTCATTTACCCTGCTAATAATGCTATAGCTACTGCTATGCTTCCTTCCTCCAACTGCTCTTAGTCCGCCTACTATTAATATTTTTCTAGGACAATACACGGGGAAGACTTAGACACGATTAATCCATTTTGTCTGGAGAGTTTTCCTTTTATTCTTTCTTTGCGCTGCCTTCTGCCTTTATGATTTTCCTCTCAATCGGACCCGGTTCTGGTTCAGGAAAAAGTCAATGCAAGAAAATAAAATTTCATATTGAGCTCCAAATATACGCTATTGGGATGGGATGGCTCCTACTCGCTCCCCCTTAAGAACCGCATGTGCAAGTTTTCCCGCATACGGCTCAAGTGGCGGAGGCCTTTCCTTCGCGCTTGGTAAGCGCTTCACTGTAGCCAAGCTTCGACTGCGACTGCTCGTCACTTCTAGCCTCCTTATTCCGTCACCCGAGATCCAAGTCAGCACCAGCAAAGATCTCTTGATTCCTCGCGGCCGGGCCGGATTGGAAGCAAGCTACCTCTTGCCTATCTCACCCCTTTCCCCTTTTAATAATAAGGTAAGCTTCCAAAGCTCATTCCTTTAGCTGGGTGAGCCTTCGCTTTTTGGATTGTCTTCTGCCTAATGCGGTACCCCCATTTTTTGGTTCCCACTGGGTTTACCTTGTTCACAGATCGACCCCATGGCAGCAAGAAAAGGCGATCTTGTGCTATACTCCGGTGATCTCTTTCCTACCGAGGCACGCAAACTCCCATCGTGTCCCATATCACATTTCGTGAATCGAAAGGGGAAGCCTACTCATCTATCAGCTCCTCTCATAGATCGGTACAGTTTTACAAAGCGTCTAAGCACAGTTCACTCACGTTGATCAATCAAGAGGTTTGCCGCCACTCCTTAAGGTTACCTGTTGTATCATAAACTTCTTGCATTCTTCCCCACGCTTCATACCTCCTATTTCTTCTTAAGGTAAGGTAAAGGGCCAGGCATGGTGGGGTAGGAGCATCCAGTCGGCAATCTTTTTGCCTTGACCAAGAAGTCTTATGTCCTCCGAGTCGCACGGCGTTTTAACCGAAATAATTCTTGCGCAATTCATGCCTTTCTATTTTTATGACCAAAAATAGTTTATTTATTTTCATTTCAAATTGTTCTCTGGACTTTTTAGCAATATGAGGTGATCATAACATAGTATATAAGACTCGTGATTCAGGCAATCCAATCTGACTTGTGTAAGGCGGAAACCCCTTTTCCAAAAATGGGTGATCAAAATTTGTAATTACTATGCCTATCTTGGTGGTCGTTACTTTTGGTGATCTTGATTTTTGGCCGACGACTCCTCTTCCTATTGATTAAAAGCATCCAGCTGCGCCACGCCGGTTTTTCATTCGATGATAAGGGCTAAGGCACCCCCGCCGTTTTTGTTTAGCTTTCAATATATCCCTGGTCACACCAGATCTTACTTCGAGGGTTTCTGACACATTCAAAAAAAGACCGCCTTGAGATGATTTAATCTCTGTTTATTTGAGTCGAAGCGGTGCATGCCGGAGAAGTAGACGTTAATCCCTCTTCGATTCTTCCCCCATTATGTTCAGGGTAAGGTTTCCCTCCAACTAGTTGGAAAGAGCAAAAATGGCAGCAACCTTTTGTTTGCAGATTGCGAAATGACGATATGTTGACTGCCACTCCTTGGACAAAAGGAGGCCACTCATTTTGTTCAGCGTCTGCTGCAGCCCAAATGGCATCCTGCGAGACCTCCTCTTCTTCTTCTTCGTCTAGTCCCCTTCCTGAAGAATTTCATATCGAGCGTATTAGCACAGCCGATAGAGCCACTAAGTTGTTAAAGGATTCCACCTGGAAACGAGATGGGATTTTATCAGCCGAACTCAAAGAAACTTCGAAGCTGGGTTGAAACCTTTTCCCCCTATGCCAGGTTGCCATCCTGAGGAGAAAGAGCGGCGTGGATAGAAAAGGAGTTTGTAAACCTCCTCTCCATCAACGGAACTAGGAACAAGAAAAAAATATGCAGTCTCACATACAGTTAGAAAGAGTCTCGCTTTCAGCGCCTCGACTCAAGGTCCAATTTTGTTTTACCGGGTAGGTCAAACTGAGACGCGCGAGTTATCCCTACACTCTCAAACCGAACCCTTTTTCTAGCTAATATTTACCTAAGCATTCTATAGATAAATCAGAAGTAGGTTTTCAACGCCCAGAAGCTCGGGGACAGATGAAAGTCCCCTAAAAGTCCGATTGGCGAGGTCGGATGGTGATTCGCCCACCTGCCGGACTGCTTCCCCTTCAGGCGCGCTTCCATCTTGTTCTCCTGCTACGCGCACAGGACGTGGTACTGATTTCGTCAACAAAGATGCAAAACTAAAGATGACGGACCAATGACCCGACATCTCTGGCCGGGAAAAAAGAAAGATAGCGAAGGTTATCCGAGGTCTGAGCGTACCTCTACCTCTCGATCACAAGATCCTGAACCTGAGCTATCCCAGTTGCCGCTTACCTGGAAAGTGCAGGACGATCTTCCCTTTCAAAGGCGTATGTCCTTGTTGAAAAGAAAAGCACAAAAGACCCACTTTTTACATACGCCCACATAAAAAGCTTATCATCTCGCTCACTTCTCGTTCTGTCCAAGCTTTTTATATCTTTTTGAAAGTAGATTTCACCTAGGTTTGAGGATCGAAAGGGTCTCATGGTTTGATTTAATATTGACTTCCAAGGATAGTATACACACAAAACAAATTTGAAAGAGTGAAAACTTCAAAAAACTTATCCCCCCTTCTCGTAGTTTTGATTTGACTTTAGCCTACCGATGCCCGGCGCCTAATATGAATATGAGCACCTTTGGGCGGAGCTTTCTCAATGCCAGCTAACTCCTAGAAGAAATAGATAGAAGCCAGGAAGATATCGACATAGACACGGCACCTTTATATAAGCTAATAACAAAAAATAATGCTAAAAGAAATGAATGAATGAAATCTTTTTGAAATAGAACAAAGGATTTATACGACCGGCCCTAGATCTATCTTTAGGATTGGGATCTTTTGAAAACCAGCTCTCAAGCGTTGCCTCTATCCCAGCGAGCAAGTCCAGTGCTGTATGAACAAACTAACTAACTAGCCTTTGGTTGTACTATATGAGTCACCAAATAAGTCAGGTTATAAATTCCATGCTTTAACGCTGACGCCTGTCAGTCTGGTTCTAGAGTCAGGAATTAAGCAAAGAGTGTTGTATGAGGCAACTATCTAATCCCTGGTCCAATAGAAGAAAGCAGATCACAGAGCTAGCTTTAGTCGAGAAAAGAAAAATAGGCAAGTAAGGACGCAAAAAGAAAGGACGAATAAAGCACCGGTAAGGTTGTACCTAAGCCTAAGGGCTGGCCTTTACTAGATCGAATTCCCTCTGCGAGCTACCAGATCTAATACAGCCAATATGAGGAGTGGCTTTCTTTTAATATAGCATATCACAGCTAATGCACTCCTCGATTCCCGAGACACCTGTAAGCTCGCCTCAATCTTAGACTTTGCCTTTATTTGCTTTAGCGTATCAACACGAAAGGCTTGAGCTATTCATCAGGCTGCCCCAACCATGCTTTTTCTCATCTTTAGCAATAAACACTAAGGATCAAGAAGTAAAGGATCTCTACTCTAATAGGCTCAAAGCTTTCCAAGAAACCTCCTAACTTCCCAGTCTAAACATAGGACTTTGAGGTCAGAAAGATTCTATACATTTATCCAATAATAAACAATTGATCAAGAAGTTGCTCAACTTTCGCATGAAAGAAGGTAAAATAAGAGAGTTCGTGCTATTGTTTATCAAACTTTTCATCGCCCAGCTCAAACTGAACGCGATGTAATCAAACTTATGGTTGACACCGTAGAGAATATAAAGCCCATATGCGAAGTGGAAAAAAATGAAGTCGCTAATACTATTTATGATGTCCCTGGGATTGTAGCCAGGGATCATCAATAAACCTTAGCTATTCGTTGGATCCTTGAAGCAGCTTTCAAACGACGTATAAGCTACAGGATAAGCTTAGAGAAATGTTCATTTGCTGAAATACTGGATGCTTACCGAAAGAGGGGAATTGCACGTAAGAAAAGGGATAATCTTCATAGACTGGCTTCCACCAATCGAAGTTTTGCGCATTTCAGATGGTGGTAAGGTAAAGTGAGACAACATAAAGAGCTCTTCCTCATTCAGTCAGATTGATTATTCAGTACAAGAGGTTTGAAAACGCTTGACGAGTTGGTCATATAATACACTCGACCATAGGGTTAAAGAAATGAATCTCTACCCAACCCAAGATCAGGTCTACTGCTTCTATGCCTGCGTATTATCACGCGCTACTAAAGGGAAAGACTCCGCCTTAAGAGATAGGCTTCTCTTAGGTCTACGTCCTAAAGGTTGGGTGGTCTATAAGATATAAGATCACTATCACTCAACCAGCTTGGGTGATTCAATAAGCTACGACCATAGAAAGTGTTCAGAAAAGCAGCTGTTAATTGAGCGGGGAGTTGGGACTACGTCTATTCCGAGTGCCTAACCACCCTGCAGCTATGCAGTCCAACTAGAAAGTCAACTAAGACAGAGCCGTTATGATCTCCTTCGAAAGGTCAGATCTAGGCCTAGTTGCGCCTCGCCTTTGTTATGTCACTAGCTATATGCTTAACACCAGATTCTCTAGGAGGGGAAATAGATAGTCCTGTAATGAGGTGAACAAGAATTGGACATAGAAAGGGAATTTCTTTGTCTTTAGGACAGATCGGGGCCTCACCTCTTTCTCTCCAACAGTTTCCATTCCTCAGATAAGATTCTTTACTCAAAGCTCCAATAAGCGGGGGTTCTTTCCCTTAGTCGATCTTGCTCTAGGGTGACTCAATAGCTTCCCATTAGTAGTTCCACTTCGACATCTCGAAGATGTTCTAGCTTCCCTAAGGCTTACCAGAGACCAGAAGACCTCAGATGCAAGATTACATGTTAATGCGGTAGATGAGGTCTTTGCTTTTCCTATTAAAGAATGAGTTGTTTGCCTTACTGAATGCACTGAACATCTATCATTCTATAGTCAGAATGTGGGCTCTCCCGCTGTTGGTTGTTTAGTTGTAGTAAGGGTGGTAGGATTAAGATTAGGAGATTGATTGAGTGAAGTAGGGTTCGATTAAATATTAAATAGAAGTAGGACATCCTTTATAAAGGAAAGTACGTCAGCCAATCTAAAGTATGCCAGAACTCGTAGCCTTGTTGAAAGATTATCCTTTTTTTTCTCTCAAGAAAAAGAAAGACCTTCCATTCATGCTGTGGTTTGTTAGCTAGCTGATTTACTATGTAGAAACTTGACCTAAGGCAACTGGTTCAGATGCGGGCTCACTTCTTTCTATCAGGTATAACACGGTCTGCTTCCTTCCTTAAGTCTTGAATAGTAGCACTCGAGAGCTCCCATTAGATAAAACAAATAGCTCAAAATGAGGAAAGAGAATGACGTATGTGATGTTCGAAATTTCTATTGTAAGGTCCGAGATGAAACTTATCAAGCCAGGAACCTCTAATGTTGCACGGACTCCCATATGTATTCGAAATAGCATAACATAGTGGTCTGCCGGGGAAGACGCCCGTACTTGCCCATCTCTTAGACAACTCTATTGTCATTATCTTGAAACTTTCTCTTAGACGCAACCTAACTCAAAAGGGAACATGAGCTTTCCATCGGACTTGACATCCTATATGGGCATCAGTCTCGAGGAATGACTGGGAAGGGTGCTAGAAGCTAAGGGGGAGGACGCATCATTCCCTTCCCGGGATGTGATGTCTTGAACAATTTGCAAGATAAGGAGGGGATGCCTAAATAAGGGGCTAGCAGTCCCGAAGCGCTTCGATAGACATGGAAGCCCGCATGCAGGATATGGACGTGAACAGAGGGCTCCTATGGATGTTGACTCCAATGCTCGCCTTCAGAACTGAAAGTATGCCGGTTAAAAGAAGAAAACCCACTGGTAAATCATCAAGATCAAGAAAGATAGGAAAGAGAGTCCATGGTTAACCCTTGGAATAAAGCTATAATAGAAGAACAAGAGGCACAAGATTTACAGGACAATCAGACTGTAGAGAGCGCTACGTGTCAATGAGGGAGTAGGAAGACAGATTTGTTGATCGGGAATGCTGCTACTACTGTTGAAAGCGTGAATCTCCTGCCAATGCCAGTCCTTTCTTACGGGAAATAGAGAACAAGGCTTGAATAACAAAGCATAGAAAGCAGAAGATTAGTTGAATCAAATGGAATAATAATAAATAACCGATTTGGAAATAGAATAAGGACTCTACCTGGATCTCATAATGGGGATTGATACCCCGGAGTTACTGCAGGATGACTCACTCGATGTCCTCATCTCGTTTCATTGCCTGTTAGTTAGCTGCATCTGTTCTTTGAACATGGATGGGATACTCTTAATCCCGCCGATGAGTTAAGACAGGGTACTCTATCTTTTCTTACAGGGAAACATAGCGAACTTAGGTAAGTGAGCGAGTGGTAGATCAATTAAGAATAGCTACATCGTCGTACTCTTACTTTTGAGTGAATGCAGGATAGATTGATCCCTTTCCTTCAGCGGATAGGATGTCGATACTAATTGCCTATGCTGTTGTAAGCCTAGCCTTACAGTAGTTCCATCGACAGTACCGTAGCCAGCCCTTAATTAACCCATAGTGGACCATTCTTCGAAATCTTTCCTACTGTCAAATAGAGGCGCTGCCCTTGGCTTCCTATCTTAATAAGGAAACACCCCTCAAATAAAGATTGAAAGGTAGCTTGCTTCCAAGCCACAATTCTAGATAGGCGTGTAGCCGTAGTAGTCGGTCTAGAATGCCTCTGTTATATACTAAACTATTTCTGATGAATAGGGAATTACGTCGCTCTTTGATCTGCAGAAAAAGGGCTAGGAGCTCTCTCTTTTATGGCAAAAATCTCTCCACACCAATAAACTAAATCACAATGGATCGAAGCCCCTCTTTTCCTTCCAATTAGTGAGATTCTATCTCTTACTTGGGAAATTATGGTCAACCCCGACTACACCTTCCTCGGAATCAATACTTTTTATAATCTCCGTGGTACTCTCTCTTTAGTAAGGACTTCTTTCCTCATGAACCGACTTCCCGGAACGTCGAACTGATTCCAATCCTGTCCGCTAGAGCTAAGGTTGTTCAAGCAATTGGGCTTACCCCATTTCTCTTAGATCTAGCCCTTCAATGCCACAAATTCAAAATGGATGAGTCTTATTGGAATCAATGAAGAGTCTGAGCGAGGAGCTGAACCATGAGAGAACCTTTTCACATTTATTCGACGGAAAGATCTTTGAACAGAACTTCCACTGCAAGGAATCTTCAACCAAGACTCACCAGTCACTTTACTTAAAAGGCTTAGCTAAGAGCTAACACAAATCTTTTCTTTTTTTGATTGCTTTCCATTCCTCAAGTTGGCAAAGGTAAAGAAAATAAAGCCTACCTATGCTCGTCTGCGGCCAAATCCCAATCTATGTCCAGTTCAGGCTTCGGCGTAAAAGGAAAGAAAGGTTCGCATAGCATGGTGAAAGAAGAGTCTTTGTACGAGATCAGCTACTCCTTTGATTCTTTATTCTTCGTGAAGTGGAATTCGGACGAATTGATTCTTTTTCGCTAGTAACTGTAACCAGGAGCCAATCCAAGTCGCTGCTTGGGTTATTGGTGCTTTAACGAGGCAGGTAAAGATATCAGATATTGATGTGCTGCGGGCTTCATTCAAAGATTGAGCAAAGAAAGCAAATTCAATAGTGCCGGTGTGGCATAAATCCAAGTCTATGCCTATTCAGATTGCTTGCTGATTGATTTTATTTCTTCTTTCTTTCTCTCTTGGGGTGAATAGAATAGCATTCCGAGAAGTAGACTTTCCATTCCATCTCTATTGTACTGAAAAGCCTAGCTTCGCATTAACCTGCGAATTCAATCTCGTAAGTGACCTCCTCTTCCCCCTTTTCAGTCCCTTGTTATCCCTTTTAAGCCTGTCGTAAGGGCGCATAGCGGTACTAGAAGTTCAATCTCTTTTGCAGTGACGGATGGCACAAGAGTCCGCGGCTTTGTTGCAGTGATGCCATTGACTTTCTACTCGTTCTCGCCTTCCTCCTTCCTCGCTCGACTTCTAAAACCTTTTCCGCTTCTGTAGTAGTCAAAGCTTCTTCCGTATTAGTGATAGAGCGGATTCTATATAGGAGGCGGCTGAAGGGGTTCTGGATTCTTAATTTATCTCCGAACCTCTAATAAATTCATAAATAAGCAAGATAAACCTTTTCATTTCTTAATGCAACCTATGTTAGCGAAAAGGATCTCCAATGCAAGTACCACGCTTTCTAGATCCGAGCCGAGACTTCTATGATGAGTTGTGGTCTTGGATAAAGGACGCGAGTGCTCCACCAGGGGAAGGTTTAGACAGGAACCAAGCAAAGAAGGAATGTCAATCTACTTGTTTACAGTCCGGAGTCAACTTTTGAATTTCGGCTACCCAACTCTCGCCCTACTTTAGGAATGCCTTTATTGGTTGGAATTGAATCCGAAGGTCTATTCTCCTCAGTTGCTTACGAAAGCTTTGTTTAGGTTAGCTCTCTTTATACTCTTCTAAGGGTATTTTGATCTTTATCCTATGAGGCTTTTTCCTTTACTGCAGCCGGTGAATGGTCTTTAACGGATGCAACTATTGGTGGTTGTTCTGCTTCAATCGAATCAACAGGATCTACTGTGTGAAGAACTCGTATACTGTGATTACCTAAAATATTCAAAATTGGAGTCTTACTGATTCTATTATTTGGAAAGATTCTTCTATAACTCCTTAGAGTCATACATTGACAGGGATTATGGACAGCTCACAACGGGACCTAAGACCATTACGTGAGTGGTTTTATTAGATTTACTGTTCAATCAAAAAGGAATTCTTTATAAAGGAAGAATATTTTGTATACTTCGCGCTAAAAGCACTAAAAGATGGAACACAGAAACAGCTCAAAGGGGAATCGTCCAAGAGTCAACACTTTCGGCAGGACAAGGTCCATTTCGCATGGGAGAAATTGTTCTATCTATTAGTTAGGCATTCGATGCATCAACTATGGCAGTTCCGTTCCTTCCTCCAAGACTGCTTATTCATCTGCACCTTCTTCCTTACTTTAATAAGACTTGCTCTTTAGCTTCGACTTGGGATGTGCCCGGTGGATGCTACTAGGGATGCGGCAAGGCGAAGAAGAAAGATCTGGGGCCGTTGGTACATACATATGGATAATGCTCACTACTATGATGGATCAAGCAGACCGGACCCGCGGAGGTGACTCGGTGAAGTTTTGAAAAAGATATGACAGCGTCCCGTGGCGATAATCTTATTTATGCCAACCGTCCTTAGTGGGTTAGTGGGATTGCTGGGCGTACCCTCTCACAATGCGGCGTGTTATGATTCTGACAAAGCGCTCCTGCTTTTCCTTTAGTTAAAGCTCAATCCCAACTCTCTTATCTGGTGCAGAATCTGCCCTAGAGCTATTGCCAGATTTCATCTCAAATCGAACTGCAGTTCTTCTTTCCCTTCAAACCTAGCTAGGGAATTGGATTTTCTACTATTGGGACTGATCCTATTTTGATTTTGGATTGGTCAATTTAGAATTGACGGATCGAATGTAGCCTTTTTTAGAAATTCAAAGAACAATGCGAGGCCCCTAGCGATAGGGGAAAAGAAGAGTGGGTATGCGGGCTTCTTTCACTTTACTTTTGTAGAGAGCAATAAAAGAAAAGTCATAAGGGAACTTCTCTTCGAAGGAGGCAGTAGGAATGAAGGCTTGAAGCAGGACACAACTAAATGGAACAAAAATGGGGGTTCCCGGTATGGTCCAAGCACGAAAGGAAAGAAGATAAAGCTAAGGATTGGATTGAACTATCAGTCTCCTATCGAAATCCCAGTAGTTGATAACCTCGTTCTAGTTTATTCTCTTGATTCTGCAGTTGAGATTGAATACCGGGAGAACTCTCTTGGGAGAGTAGCTGGCCTAGTCAGATGCTTCACGACTTTCCTTTAAAGTCGATTTTCTGTTTTGTTATCTCGGAAAAGTAGATGATTCGCTTCCTATCCCCCTTTTCACAGAAAATGGAGAGATGAATTGATGTATTTATTGAATCCATCAGGACTGACGGGGCTCGAACCCGCAGCTTCTGCCTTGACAGGGCGATGCTCTGACCGATTGAACTATAATTCCAGGAAAATTAGGTGTACAGCCTAAACATTCTTTTTTTTCTCTTCATTCGAACCATTTAGTTTTGCCGTGTTTTAACAGAGACACAAATGATATACTATATACTATATTATAAGAATATATATTTATAAATGCAGTAGCCTCATAGTGGGCTAATTCATGAATTGAATCATGACTATATAAGCTATTCTGATATGTTGAGATTCCATATAGATGAAATCGTAGAAGCGGACCTTTGATTTCCTTGGACCACGCAAGAATTCGTCGTCTGATTGAATCTGCTTGTTCCTAGATGTTCTATAGAAATCTATCGCTATTCCTTTCCTTGACCGATAAAGCTTCATTCTGAATCACAAGAGCAATCTATTTTTTGAATGTTCATTTTCGTTATGGTAATGCAATGCAAGAGGTAGAAATCAGGTTGTTTCTGATGATGAAAATAAATTTGATCTTATGTGAAATTTATGAAAACCCAAAATTTCAGTAATCTTAAAAGACAGCTGTCGGTATCTGATGGTCAGATACCTATGGTCGGTATATCTTTGAAAGCTCAGACGGAGAGAATAAAATGACTCCTCGAGGGCTGCTTAAGCCACTTTAGTGCAAACCAGAAGGACTGGAGGTTGCTCAGTACTGCTATAACTTAACATAACAACTAAAAAGCTCTGCGTCGAACTTCAGCCCCTTCGAGTTGGCCACGGCGCCCTCTGATGCCCCACACCTTTGCGACAGACGGCGACTTGCCCATCAGCCTACTTTGAATTGACAAGAGGTGGCAGGAGCGCAACGACCTAGCCCAAACCTACTTAAAACAACCTAAAGGCTTGGCCCGACCTGAAAGTAGACCTTGTAGAAAAGCAGATAGGAGAGGTAGCCTGTACACTCAAGCGACCAGCCAGGTGAAAACTCACTCTTATTCCATGTGAGTCAGTTGACTTCGATTAGACCAGACCCATCCAGAGAGAAACATGCCCACGAGGGCTCCACCAGAGGAAAATAATGTAAAGTAGAAAGGAACAAGGTCTTACGGCACGATCACTATATCTTTTCTTTTTCTTTCCTCTATGGAAAGAGGGGATGATACGTGGCGTGGTATACCAGATCGTTTAGTCAACGAGACATACGTAAGTCGACATAGCTCCATGTATATCTTCTTTGGAGCTAGAACCAATCAATAGAACGAAATGAAATAATGGTAAGCCTAGGGCAACGAACATGGCTCAAGAGTGTCTATACAAAGCCCTTCTCTTCTTCACTCAAAGAGGAAATGCACCCTTTCTTTGATCTTTAAATGGTACTTGATTCATAAAGAATGAATCTTTTGAAGTTATACGGACTTTCTAAAATGCTACGCTCCGCGTGTCACAAGATATGAAGCATTCTAACCGAAGAGTCATACCTCACTGACTTATTATAGTAAGCCCAGCCAATGCACCAGCCAGCCTAGTGTGGTGGCGAACACGCTGTGCTATAAGTTAAGCTGTTCGCCTTGTAGACGTAGAAGATATAAAATGTGTGCCGTGCGTGATTCATAAGATTCTATAATCTATTATTTCACTTAGCCCACCTCTCCCATGACTTTCCGGACCAACCAACCCAGATCTACCCTTGCAAGTCTTCTCTATATTTTGGGAGCAGAGCATGCAACAAAATCGAGCAATGGACCTTAGAAGAATTCCACTTTAAAGCACGACTCTTTCTATTTCTGCGCTGGCATTTGAATTGTCTCCCTTCCTCTTTCAATCGAAAGACTTGATGCAGATAGCTCTGATGGCCCCTGCTTCTGCCTCTATCAGGCGTCGACAAAACCCACCTCCACAGCCACAGTATGGAGGAGCTGCTCCTTAATCCGCACTACAACCAATCCAAATTTTCTCTAGATCGATATATGATACTAAACCAAGACCGAGATAGAGAGAGGGCTTCCCTTTTGTTGACTCTTCATATGAATGGTGCTAATTCCCATGTTCTTTCTAGTCTCGTTTGGTTTCGAGAGCATCCCTCTCCCCGTCCCTTACTCGTTCTTTTGAAAGCCGTCATCCTAGATTTTCTTTTCGTATGCCGGGGAAAGTACCTCACCTTTATACATGAATTTTTATTCCAATTTCCTCCTCGGGTCTCTATAAAATAGAATGAAAAGGCCGGGTGGAAACACAAAAGGAGAGAGGAAAAGTAGAAAGGGGGGAAGAAGTCTAGTGCTAGTTCTTACTGACACTTCTTTATCTAACTTTCATTTTGGAGTGCTTTCTTTGTTCTCTTATTTATTTGGATTGAATGAAAGAAAGAGAAAACTTCCCTTTCTTTCTCTTCTTTCTTTTTATCCCTTCGACGAATTTCGGCTATGACCAATGCCCCACTAGCTGAATAGGCGTAAGAAAGCTACTTGAAAAAAGGCAAGGTGCACTTTGGATTGAACTCGACGAATTGCATTTTGCCAGATATATTCTTTTAGTTAGAAAGATTCTCTATTGGAAATTCAAAATAAAGAAAGGGTCTACGTTAGAGCTTAGAGGAAGGGGGCCCCAATACTTTTTCATTCAGGGGGAGGGGGAGACTAGCCTCATTACTTCCCATTGGGCGAGAGGTGCACCTAACCCACCTACCCACTCATCAATCACGGTATTTAGCTGACTTGCACTGATAGACCCCTATTGTATTGGAATTAGAGGCCCATCTTTTGACTGTTGTAAATTAATCTCTTCGATCTTAGATTCTACTCTATGTTTGAACAATGGTATTTTGATCTAAGTGGTCTTATTCTTTCTCCCGTGCTAGGAAGTATTACTCCTCTTTTCATTACAAATTCAAGAATACGACTGATACGATTGATTGGTCTGTGCGCCTCTCTTATTACTTTTTTGTATCCCCCTATTGTTCGAATATAATTCGATCCTTCTACTGCCAAATCTCAATTTGTGGAAAGCCTTCTATGGCTTCCTTATGAAAACATAGATTTTGATTTGGGTATAGATGGTATCTCTTTATTCTGCATGATATTGACCACATTTCTGATCCCTATTTGCATTTTAGTGGGTTGGTTTGGTATGAGAAGTTATGGGAAAGAGTATATTACAACATCTCTAATTCATGAATTTCTAATGATCGCCGTGTTCTGCACGCTGGATCCTCTACTATTCTTTGTTCTTCCCGAAAGTGTGCCAATCCCTATGTTGTGCGGAGCTGAGCATCATCTATTCGCTGGGATAAAGCTTTTCCTCTGCAGGGGCCTTGTGCAGCAAACTCCCTACGGGCGGTCGTCTGTCGTTGTAAAGTAGTCCCCGCGAAGGTTTCTAGAAGAGGGGTAGTCTTGTGTTAAGCATAGAATTTCTGGTCGAACCCACCCAACCCAACTAAGAAGAACCGAACTTGACAGACATTTTTTTTCTTTTGGGAGGGTACTTCGAGTAGTGGGTACCTCGTAGGACCTCGACCCACCTACTTAGGTCTTGTATGGATATGCAGGAAGGAGTGCTCCTAGGTGTGTATTGTGTGTAGGGATTGTGTTTGTTCGCGAGAATGAATTCCTCGTCAAGTCAGTTTGGGAGGTGTGGACACACTTGCGTGAATTCGGGTAATGGCTACAAGGGATAAATCGAAAGGAAACTATACCCAACTGGGGATGGACGTAAACTCGTAAGCTACCGAGGGTAGGGATAATCGTCCAGGTCTTATTGTGAAAGAAAAAAGCCGCCCCGCCATAGCAGGCGGGTTGCTTCCTCTGTCGTCGCCTGCGAGCTCTTGGTAAGGAGACTTTAGGATAAGTTGCTAAAACTTAGGGGGGAGTGGAGGATCGACCCGTACAGTAGAATTCCGAAGAAAGACTGTTGGCAGCAGGCGGAGACATTTTTTTGGCCCCTTCAAAAGAAAATACGGGCAGGGTAGAGCTCGGCAGAGGGTTCGAGAATAGGGTCCTGTCCTTAAGATTCAGATAAGAAAAGAGTTCCAAACCTTTATGCATGCACCTCCGTACAAGTTCCGTCCAGAATGATTGGGAAAGATCAAACCAATTTGAACTGCTCACATCATAGTAGTCGTAGCGTAAAGGCCGTAAATCGAGGGGCAGCCATAACATAAGGCTATTCCTTTCACATCTCTCTCTCTATCTATAAGAGAGATCCGCTGCATAAGCAACCCGACTGTACTTTACATGTGCTCTACAGACCGCACTCCATCTTTCTTCCCAACGAGCCCTTTTTTCTTTTGATTTGGAAGACGGGCATTGCGTTCAGTTCGAAAATATGTCTCCAAATAGGAGATAGGGCCCCACTAGTCCGGCTAGCTAGTGAGCGGTTCTCTTTCGGGCGGGTATCTACTGCAACGCAAGCACCATTTTTCACCACCACCTGAGAAGCAAAAGATTCGAGAGTCCAGGCTGAAAATACATGCATAGATAGTGGTCTAATGTCAAGGCCGACGACGGAAGCTTGGGACGGAGCCGTATGAGGTGGAAGTCTCACGTACGAATCTCTGAGAAGGGAGTGGCTACCTACTGGAGCTTCGACCAACCACCACCAGTCAATTCTGCTTTGGGGCCACCCCTTACTCTACCATTATTATAGGGGTATGGGGTTCGAGACAAAGAAAGATCAAGGCAGCATATCAGTTTTTCCTTTATACTTTACTTGGATCTATTTTTATGCTATTAGCAATTATGTTGATTCTTTTCCAAACAGGAACCACCAATTTACAAATTTCATTAACCACAGAATTTAGTGAGCGGCGCCAAATCTTTCTATGGATTGCTTCTTTCACCTCTTTCGCCGTCAAAGTGTCTATGGTACCAGTTCATATATGGTTACCCGAAGCTCATGTAGAGGCACCTACGGCAGGATCCGTCATCTTGGCAGAAATTCCTTTAAAATTGGGAACCTACGGGTTTTTAAGATTTTCAATACCCATGTTTCCCGAAGCGACACTTTGTTCCACTCCTTTCATTTATACTCCAAGTGCGATTGCTATAATATATACTTCCTCGACCACTTTAAGACAGATCGATCTTAAGAAGATCATAGCTTACTCCTCAGTAGATCATATGAGTCTGGTGACTATAAAAATGTTTAGTCGGGCGGCGATCGTTAGGTCACCTTTTTTTTTAGTTATGGACACACAAGGCCAAAACACGTGTGCCGGGCGTGCGACCCATCAACCTACTAGCAATGGGAAAGAAAACATACAATTTCGCAATAAAAGCTTGATTCGAGGCGTCAGCAACGCCGTCTGTTCCAAGTCAAAAGCCCCTTAGCACCCCAGGACGGGAGTGGAGCGCGGCCCTACGCGCAGGCAATAACAGCACTGACCCTACGAAAGTCAGAATCGAATATCGAATCTTTCTGTTGGCTTTCCCAATTCATCCGTAAATAAGAATTCAAGGGTGTGAGTGAGTGCTTCTAGCTATTTCGCCTGCTTTTTTTATTATGATTATGGCGGCTATGTTTTCGCGGCGAAAATGAATGAAAGGCGATATGAACGTGCTATTTTCAAATCGATTGATAGATAGCCTACTCTATTCTGATAGATCGAAAGAGATAGATAGGGAATCTATTAAGAATAAGGGGGAATCCCCTATTTCTATCTATTGATGAGACAACTTTCTTTTCATGATCCATCTAAAAAGAAAGAAATCAATATGTATCTGATGGAGTCTGCATTGTACATAGAGCGCCCAAGCGATTTTTAGGCCAGCTCAATTCTCTTATCCAACGGTCCAATGCACTGGGCTCATCTCATGGAGGGAAAAGCCAAAATGTAGTTATCTTGTTCGCCGCCTCGACGCATTCTCTTCTCTCCCCGATATCGTCCCACACAGAAAGAAAGAGATCAGAGCCCTGGCCCGACCTGTAGGTCCGCTAACGTAAAGCGAGGAGTTGAGCATGAACTAGCGAACCGAAGTCACTTTTGGAACCATACTTCCTACAACTAAGATGTGTCCAGTCTAGTGGGAATGCGCAGCGCAAACGAACATGAGCTGCTATACCTAAGGCCATGATATGCAGGGGAAAATATCACTCATTCTTCCATTGGGGATAGGTGCACGAATGACAACTCCAAACGTCACACATCTGCCCCCTACCTACCATTTAGGTGGCACCAGCGAGATCCAGCTAAGGTAAGGTCGTGTCGCGGCTGCTCCACTATGCTGCGGTCTGATGATCTGAACTTCGTTGCCTTCCCGCACGCGAAGCAAATGGGCGTTGTGTCGTGGGTCAGTTTCGGGACGGAGAGTGCAGAGAGACCAGAAGAATGATTCATTTGGATCGCCGAGCTTTTTCAGCCCAAAAACAAAGAATCAATTGAATGTTTGTCTATCCATGAACATCTATTCTATCTCTATATCTAGGGGATCTCTCTATATATATAAAATGGCATGATATGATCGCCTTTGTTTGATATGTTCATTCAGCACCAATACAAACGAAAACTACGTCAAAGTGGAAGGGCCACTATAGAAGCTATAAGTAGCTAGCCTATAGTAGTAGTAGTCAGCCAGCGTCACGACAAGATAAAGTTAGCCTTATGAATTAAATCTTAAGTAGTGGGCTTAGCCCTCCCGCTTACCAATCAAAGAGGCTGAGAGTAAGCGTAAGCTCTTCGAGCTTTCCTTCATTCGCTTCGCGGGAGCTGCACAACACATAGCTGGAAATCAGAGGGCCCATACTACTTGCCTAACCTTTCGCTCCAAGGGACCGTAGATCAGAAAGCGCCTTCTAAAGCACCCCATTCATCCAAAAGAGAAGGGGCCTATTTATTTTATTTGCATGAGCTTTGCAGATTGAACCCTATCTACACCCGGAACCACTCCTCTAGCGGTTCTGCCACCACGCCGCAGAACGGGAGCTCATGTAGAACCTTTTCTTTCTGGCGTAAGAGCGGTAGAACGTAACAAAATATTATGGCCGCCTAACCTAACATAGGGGCTGGAGGTACGATAAACTCGGCCAAAATATGACACCTGAAGGGCCCGACGCGCACAATCCTATCTTATCCGAGTCCGAGTTTACCCCATGCACTGCACTTCGGACAGCCATCTGTAGCATCATAAGGAGGACCTCCCTTTCGAGGTAGAAAAAGAGTATGGTACATAAGAGGTTGGTCTTTCTCAATGTGGTGTATAGCACGAAAAACCTTTCGATACAAGATAAGGTCATTCAAATAAGAATCAAATTCTTTATTTTTTTATTCTTTCTCTTTCCCTCTCGGGATTCTGGAGAGAGGGGAAAGGCTTGGGCCTACCTAACCCGATAGGACCCCATGAAAGAATGGGAGCTGTTGAGAGGTTCCACATTCTATTGCCGAGACGAAGGGCAGCACTTCTGTACGTGATCGTAGTATGTCACGTTATCTCGGTCCCGCTGCATCGAAGAGTACCTATGCACTATGTTCCGATTCACTGATAAGGAAGATAGAGTTGGGGTGGGGGTCTACGATGTGATACTCAAGTATGACCCGGGGAGATACATGCTAACTATGGGTAGGAAGCAGGAACCTTTATGTAAATAATTTAGGGGGGTTACAGATCTCTTATACTACCATCGATCGATAGAGCGGGACGACCAGAAAAAAGAAGTGAAGTTAGAAAGCAGTATGATAGGTGGAAATTATCTTGTACGGTTCGGGGGGTAATCGGCGTACTCCGATCAGTAGGGGGAATCTTTGGCTCTATCGAACATACAGGGAATTGGAGGTAGCATTCTACCGATTTCAAGTCATGGACTAGTTTCTTCAGCCCTTTTTCTGTGTTGGTGTTTTGTATGACCGACATAAGACTTGACTTGTTAGATATTATGGAGGTTCTGTGAGCACCATGCCGAATCTCCCTACCATTTTCTTCTCTTCCACTTTGGCCAATATGAGTTCACCTGGTACTAGCAGTTTTATCGGGGAATTTCTCATCTTAGTAGGAGCTTTCCAAAGAAATAGCCTATTAGCGACATTAGCAGCGCTTGGGATGATTTTAGGAGCGGCCTATTCCCTTTGGCTATATAATCATGTGGTTTCTGGGAATTTAAAACTCGATTTCCTCCATAAATTCTCCGATCCAAATGGCAGAGAAGTTTCCATATTTATACCTTTTCTTGTTGGAGGGGCGACCGTACGTTAAACTACCAAAAAATAAGGATAAACCGATGTGATCATGACATTGTAGGTGCTTGCAATGGGACGGATGCGACTTTCCTCAGTTGGTTTGGGTGGCATAGCCCGTTGCAGAAGTCCCCCTTTTTTTATCCATTTCTTTACTATTTAGGGAGCCAAAACTTGACTTTACTAAACTAATAAAAAAGGCTCGCGCTAGGCGCTTACCTTATTTGGCTGAGCCGTATCTTGCTGGGTGGGACCGATAGAAAGAAAAGACGGGTGACGCATGGTACTTCTCGACCTTATTTCCGAGGGTAGTTGAACGAACGACTCATGAATGCTGCCGGGTTGGACGAGCCAATAACTCGAAGGCATTCGGTCTTTTTTTGAGCAAGTACACAGCCTTACCTTATCTTCACCATGATACAGACTCCAAGTTCTTATGGCAGAGCACGAGGAGATTTATCTTATCATAAATATGATAATGGGAATGGAAAGCAGAAGCACGATTGGGGACTTCATGGTCCAAGATAATCAAACCATCAGTAAGAGTAACGTAATCATGAGACTTTTTAGTAGTACTGATGAACCAGATGGCCGCGGCGCTGGAATCTGGGACAGAGGACTTGTAGTATCTCTCTAGATCTGGAAAAAGCAAAAGAACCCCTAACATAATGAGAATGGAGGCTGACGGCTGAGCCCACTCTGGCCTCACAGGGCAAGCCCCTGTGGTTGCGAGCTGGAGCTGCCATAGCTTATGGCTAGAGCAATGGAAGGGCCCCATCAGAGAGCAAAGTAAGGATAAAGAGCGCTCCGCTTTCTTAAAAGCAAGGACCTCCATTCTCATTAGGAGGTCAAACCAAGGACCTATGGAAGTCGGGGCTCGTTCTCGGTCAATATTGGATCAAACAAAACAATAGGGGGCCGTAGCACTGACCATTTTTTGATTCAATACAATAAGGTAAAAGATCGTACAGTTCCCTACCGAGACAAACTCTCAACGGATCCTCGACGCGCTGGGCATACCTCTTCCGCACGTCTTTACCGTGGTGGGAATAGAACAACAGGGAAAGACCCGGCCAACCCACCCATGACTCGAGGGCGAGCTTTATTTATTTAAGAGAGAATGGGAAGTGAGTCGAAAGGCTTCTGTTTCCGTTCTTGGTTTGGGGGCTTTCGAGCCCCTCTCGATCTTTTTCATAGTTGAGAAGGGGGAATGAGCCAAATCAATGAACATTAATGAACCATCATTGATGGACGTTGCACATGACACGATCAATTCGACTAAAGGTTCGTCGCTAATAGAATTGCTTATTTTCCTAGTAGCGAAGGAAAAAGGCAGGGCTTTTTTCGTAGTAATAGTGGGTGGGTCTCATGAGATCTATGCCGACCGTCGGAATCAAACGAAGGTCGAAGGACCATTTAATTCATGTTGGGGCATAGCGTTGACCTCGCCTGGCACCATTCCCGGACCTAGCAGCAGACGGGCGGGCCGTGCCTGAATTCAAACCGGACCAGACTCTTCTTTGTTTGAGCTGCTCCCACGCACGCAGACCGGAAGATCTCACTTGTCCTGGACTGGAACAAGTACGTAGAGATCTTTATCGGAACGTGGAGGGAGTCTCCATCGGTCTTTTATAGGATTCCTTATCACGCTACACATGGAGATTTTTCCATTGATAGATAAGAGGCCCCCCTTGAACAAATTCATAAAGGTTAGGTTACTACCTGCTTCTACGGAAGAGGTTTACTTTGTACCACCCGGAGGTCATATAGATCGGAATCCGGAGCGATAAGAACGAAAGCCCTACCCACAGGTACAACTACTGGCGCATTAAAACAAAAGGCTTAGATTCATTGGGCACTACTAAAATCCATTTTTTAGGTCGTCTAATAAGGTAGGTGTAAGCCTCGAAAGCCTTTGGTACTTCGGTAGGGCGAGCAGCCCTTAAACAAAAAAAAAGTGAAAGCCTTCCCCTATTTCTTTTATGCATTTCATTCTCTATTTGGCCCACTGCACCCAAGAGCGCTTATGTTATAGGGGAACTCATGGCTGGAAACAACCCTTATGGTTTGATATCCGGCAGGAATAATAATAAAAAAGTCCAGGTTGGTTGGTGAGCCTAGTGATAAGAGACTATCTAGCTTGGTTCGTAGAGCACTTGTTGGGTTAAAGATTTTTTTATTTCTAAATGTTACGGCCTAAATGCTGAACTATAGACCCTACTTGTTTGGATGGGTGTTAACCCCAAAGTTTTCCCGGACTGCATGCATACATCCGTAAGTAACTTAGTGCAACATGGCAAATTTCATTAATAGGAATCAGCAAAGAAAAGAAAAAGAGGTCAACAACATACCATATGACTGGAAAGCCAATCATCCTGCTTGGATATAGCTTTGTAAGCAAGAAAAAAGCTCTACCTTGGTCTTGCGTCTCATGAATCTACTTGACCATTCAGGAATGATTGAGCTTTTGTATCCGTATTGAAGAATCTGGTTATCGACTCGACAGCTCTTGAATCTAAGCCAATTGAATCAGCAACCGCTGGTACAGTAAGCAGTGTTCAAATAGCCGTAGTTGGGATCTTCTCCACTGCTAGCTCTTCTTCTTACTAGGTTCTGCTTTCTCATAGTTCTCTTGAACATGATTCTCTCATACGCAATCCTATTAAAGGAGTTAGGAAGCCAAGATCTGATCTGAGTAGTTCTGGTAGCCAATGAGCACTTGTCTGGTATCGAATGAGCTCAAGTAGTTTGGTAGCAAAAGGCTTTGGTTTCCTTAGAGGAAAGAATGTCCTATCTTCGGATAGCTTCCTACAGACTTCTTCCCTTATTTATGGAAGTTCCTGGATTGTGTGAAATAAGAACAGAGGGACTTATTAGCAGCTCAAGCTCCATTTTAAAGGTGAGGAGTGAACCTTCTGGCTGATTCAATATCACCAGGGTCTGCTCAGGGTTCCAAACCAGAAGCGAAGTTTGTTGTATACGATACACAGGAATTGGGTCTATCTTAAACGGGAAGAAAGCCTACCGACGGGTATGAGTGAAGGGATTCGGCATTCAAGAACTCCCTCCCAGCCATCCTATCTTGCGTAAAAATAGATTTCAGGCCAGTCCAAGACTACCATTTCTCTAACTTAACCCCTGTCTACTTAGTCTCCTTCTCTGTATCAATTGGCACGGGGGACGATCTACATCAAGAATTCTTCCCAGAAGAGAAGCGCATCTACAGAATAGAGAGAGATTTGGTAGAAAAGTGAGCTAAAGAGTCAAAGAAGCGAAATGGCTCAGTTTTCTAGTAAGTTCTAGACAAAGACTTCAGTGAAGGAACGGAGGAAGTAAGACAATGTAGTCTGAGTTTAGCGTAATTCCTGTATTCTTTCATCAACCTTAGCCGGTTCATATTAGAATGCTTCTTAGGCCTCTTTATCTTTAATATTATATGTATTCCTTGGACTAAAAGAGTAGCAGGAGAAGATCCCCAACATGGGATAGGTGAGGTTTGGATTGCACCTATCTAGGGAGGTTTTTGTCTAGAGAATCTTTCTTTTTCTTGAGTTATAGAAAGCTTAGTGAAGTCATGCCTTTAGGATTTATTTCCCTGAAGTGAAGCTAGATGTCTTGCTATGGCTTTGGTAAGGCCGAACTCTTATTAGAGCTAGAGAGTTTATTTGTTGCTCTTTGGATTGGAGATATCCACCCTGAGGGCACCAGTTGCTAGAGTTGTTCTTGAGTTAAGAGTTTCTGAGCCCGAGATGGATTCTACTAGAAACAGAACCTACAAAAGTAGAAATCGAGGCGTATGCGGTACTGAATTCATATCTTTTTTATTTCTCTGAACACCCTAAAACTGTCTAAGAGCAATCTAAACTCAAAGCAAATGGAAGGGCAGCACTTCACGTTGATGTCGGCTATGCGCCTTTTGTTTTGCATCCGATGACTCAGTTCACAGACCTAGTAATTCAAAGGAAGAAAGCAGATGATAAAAGTAGACCCTAGCCGCCCTTTCTTAACAAGATAGCTCGGAGCAAGTCAAGTCTTACCAACTATATTATACGCTCAAAAGGAAAGTAAACACACAAGAAAATAGGTAGAGAGTCGAATTGATTAATAATGCACAAGAGCCCTATAGCCCCCCGGGTTAAAGCATAAGCATAATATCTCACAGGGTCGAAATGAGTTGAGAAAGAGATGCGGTGTCCAGTTTATTTATTGGTAAGGATCCCTATGCCACTCGCCTTTTTTATCTTAGTCGTACCATTTATAGGAAAGAAAAAGTAGGTCATAGACTTGAGCAGACGTACCTTTGCTACATCGTGAGAACTCTCTTCAAGCGGATCAACAAAGGCGAGATCCGTTTTGGAAAAAGTCAGGAAAGAATCAGACTAAGAAAGAAAGGCTCTATCTTTCATAGAGATAAAGGCATACTATATAAGAGATTGCTGGCAGGGATCATTTCCCATGTAGAGTGAGAATATCCTATTCAGTTGGCTTAAGGGAAAGAGATAGCAACCAGTAAACTATCTGCCATCAAGACTGAAAGCGACGAGGATTGAGGTCGTGTAGTTCGGTAAGACGTTGCAGGGATTGGTTTGAGAGTTTGGTCTTATTCAATCAGATCGTAATCCGCCTCTTTAGCCCGTGAAGGCCTTTTAGGGCAAAGCCAATTTTTAGCTATCTCGTTGGCGGTGCCAAAAGAAGTAGTTCATAAGCCTTTTCCACAAATCGATGATGTGGAAGCAGTTTGGGGCTTCTATCTAGTTGGATACTTTGCTGCCAAGTTTCCAGGCAAGACAGCCCTCCTGCAACTTTATGCCCGTTCAAGTGGATGGCTCGTATTTAAGTTTTAAAATGCAGCAGATAGGGACTTAGTGCTCAATGGGGTCCATATTTTGTCTTTGGTAGGCCCCTACTGTTGGAAATCATGCCCATATGCTTTGACTTTGGTGATGAAGAAATCAGTTCCATACCTGTATGGATAAATCTACCGGGGCTGCCGAAGGAATGTTGGAATGCGACTGCCTTGGGCAAGATCATCTCGAAGGTGGGAAAACCAATATCGACAGACAAGCTCACCTATACTTAGGAGAGATTCTCATAGGCTAGAGTGCTTGTTGAAGTGGACGCTGAGTTGGAGTTAGTTCGGTCTATTCGAGTGAAACTTCCAACATACATATGTCACCTCTTGCCTAGTGAATCAGCATGTTCTAACATGTGTTCTTTGGTGTTAGTATGTATTTCATATTCGTTATAGCCCAATCGGCTAAGGAAGGTCCAACAACATGCGACATGTGGATTTGATTCACCCTTAGTAATGGTAATGACAGGATTGGTCTATCATCTCTCATACCAGTGAATCGGGTCGCATACATTGGAGCTAGAGAGTATTGGCTCTCCGCTGTGGATGTAGGTGTTCCCATGAAACTAACTGGTGTCACATTCCGCTTGGATACTAGCTGGAGTTGGTCTCACCGTAGTGTTCTACGAGAGTTCCAGCTTTACTTATCAATAAGAAAAGAGTGAAGTTGGTATATCGTAGGTCTGAAGCAAGGACTTCACACGTGGCAGAGTTATTGTTGACTGGGAGTAGTCCAATCGGTGTGTCTAAGCATGGGAATGGGAAATCGTAACCTTCCTAGTAAACAGAGGGGGATCGGGCTTTGTTCTAACTTTCGTCTACTCTTAATCTTAAGCTATCTAAGGGCTCTAATGCTTACACCGAGGAGCTTACTAGCTTCATAGCAAGAGGAAGCACTAACTACTAGCTCTTATAACTCATCGATAGATTGAGGAATTGAGGATTGATTCCCATCTGGTTGAGAGAAAGTACATCGAGAAAAAAGCCAAACAGAAGGGCCAGGTCTTTAGGGCTTTACAGGGCTATTTATTATTAGCGGTTATAAGATTAGACACCCGTTAACAACTACTTCATAGGTGAGTACCTTTCGAAGATTAAATGAGGAAATAAAATGAATAGAGGAGACTATAGTACAAAGAGCAAACGAAGAGCTACTAGAAGTGCTAATAGATGCTAGGAGCAAAAAATCATTTTATAATTCTTGGATGTGTAGAGGCTAGGAACTTCCTTCTAACCTATCCTAGGGTAAGTGCGATAAAGCTGTCAGCGCTTACTTATTCTTAGTCCTCGCCTGAAGATCGAAATCCTAAGTCCCTTGTCAAAGGAAAGCTGAGAAGGGATGCCATCCGCTTAGCCTTAAGCAAAGAAAGGTAAGAAAGAAAACTCAGAAAGCTTAGTTTCTTTTTTTGAATGACCTCTGGCTTATTTACGCAATTTGGATCATCAGTTGGAGGACTTGTTGAAAGCAGACAAGAAGATCTTGACACAGAATCAAGAGTTGTGGTTTGCCTTCCACCAAATTATACCATAAAGGTATTATGCTAACAATCGAATGAAAAGCATACACAAAACTAACATGGAAGGTGATCGGGCTTACCTTACACATAGCTGTGCAATGAATTACTTGGGGAGAAATCTCCACAGGCTCCAAAGTCACTTTGGATGGATCCCACAACACCAAGATTCTACCCGCCCTGTGAGTATGGAAATAGGTCGATAAGAAGATACTCCTCAGAAGGGAAAGTAGGGCACCATAAAAAAGGTGCTGTATTCTAAAAAAGGTACGACAGACTATATATGAAGGGAAATTAACAAGCTAACTCTTCTCACATGGGAAGTATAACCCTTCTCCATTGAAGATGGGGCGGGTGTAGAGTCGCTGGTATCGGTGTCTCCGATAGTGAGCTCTCCTACTTCTTTATCCAAGCATTTCGCTTGGCTTGCTCAGTCACCTCTGCTACATGCGTACTACTTTCTTTCTTTTCTGCTAGACTCAAAGAATGGTTCCAACCCAGTGACAGCGGAAGCCGATTCGTTTGCTTATTCCGCCTGACTAGTTGTCTTTCCTCTGTAGCTAGGTTTGCTGGTGCCACGGCGTTGCATGTCGTGAACAGAGTTTCGAGTCGCTAAAAGAGAGCAGTTGATCGTTTCTTAGTCTTTGTTTCACCTTCGATCGGAATATGGATGAGATCAAAACAAAAAGGCCATCATTGAGGCAAACGATGCAATAGCTTTGGTTAGAGCGAAATGAGGGATTCACTCAATGGGTACTGAGTTTCCTTCTCTAGTAACAAAATGAACCAGAAGTCAATGTAAGACCAGAATGAGTCAAAAGTTATCTTTTTTTAGCTCCTACTACTTTCATTCCCTAAGGTAAAGGAAGATAGCAACTATAAATGGCCTGTCCAACTAGCTGCCTAATAACTCCTTGGCCGGCCTGTAACTCTATTCGATAGACCCTTATAGCTATGGTTTGGAACCCTCCTCCTTAACGTCAGAGAATAAGATTGAAATGTTCAGTCATTCTATTTTCCTTTTGTACTACCCGTGAGGGCCACCCTTTCAATTACTCCTTTTGAAATGGTTTTCATACCGATTATCGGTATTGATGGTAGCTGCAATATATATAAAACTCACTTAGGAATAATAGGCAAGAAGTGGTTTTTGAGCGTTCCTCTCGGGACTTGGTCTGCATTTCCTCTGTTTTGGGGCGTACTTCTACTCTCTCTGAGCCTGCGCTCCTTAAGAATCAGGTCCCTTATGCCTGTGGCGTCCTTGGAAGAAAGCTTTGAGTGTCAACTTGGCAATGAAAGATAATTTAATACGAGTGTTCTCTCCCTTAGCCCAAGTATCATATTTGGTTATTTACTAACAATCCACCCTTTTCCGCCAAAGGGGGATTTTAGTGGTCCAAGTGCTTATTTATTGAGGAGAAACGAATCCAATTCGGAGCTGTTGGTGTTTTTACCGATCGATCATAGAATTCAAATTCGGATTTATTCTGATTAAGCTTCCTTCCTATTAATCTGGAAGTTTTTCTCATATACAAGGAAATGATTCAGTTCTAGAGCTAAAGATCGTAGTTCTCGAACCAGCAATCGAAACGATTCTGGAGCATCCTCGGGATTAGGTATAATTCCTCCAATGATCATAGTACCAAGTACTTCTTGGCGCGCTCTAATATGTTCAGATTTAGTTGTAAGCATCTCTTGTAAAATATGAGCAACACCAAATCCTTCTAGAGCCCAAACCTCCATTTCTCCTACTCGTTGTCTCCCTTGTTTTGCCCTTCCCCTAAGGGGTTGTTGTGTAACAAGTGCATAATGTCCACTGGAACGTCCATGGATTTTATCATCAATTTGATGAATCAATTTCAAGATATAAGGCTTTCCTATTATAACGGGTTGTTCAAAAGGACTCCCCGCCCTTCCATCAAATATTCTACTTTTCCCTGGATACTCGTGTTCAAATACCCATGGATTCGCTGTTTGCTTACTGGCTTCATATAATTTCGAAAACACTAGTTTTCTGGAAGCTTCTTATTCATATCTCTCATCAAAAGGTGCTATTCGATAATGTCTGTCTAACAATTCCCCTGCTAGCCCGAGCGAACATTCAAATATCTGTCCTACAATCATTCGTGAAGGTACTCCTAATGGGTTGAAGACCATATCGACAGGTCTTTCATTCTGCATATAAGGCATATCCTGTCTAGGCAAAATTATCAAAATGATACCTTTATTTCTGTGTCTTCCAGCTACTTTATCACCTACTTTGATTTCGCGTTTCTGTGAAATATATACACGAATCATTTATGGATTATAACTAGAACCTCCTCTTTTCTGGATCCACCTCACATCAATAACCCGACCCCTACCACCTATAGGGAGTTTTAAACAAGTTTCTTTTGAAGTAGATACCTGGATACCGAGTATAGCTCGTAACAATCTATCTTCGGGGGCATACGAGGATTCTTTCACCATTTGGAGCGCTAATTTACCTACTAAAATATCATCCGTCTCTACCTAAGATCCCAACATCACAATTCCATTTTTATCTAAATTGTGGAGTAAACGGGCTTCTAAACGCGGTATTTCGTTAGTGATCCGGCACGGGGCCTTGACTTGTCACATGCGTCTGAATCTCATATTTTAATATGTGAAAAGAAGTATAAATATCTTCATATACTAAACGCTCACTAATGAGTACAGCATCTTCAGAATTGTAACCTTTCCATGGCATATAAGCTACTAATAAGTTTTTTCCCAAAGCAAGTTCGCCACCAACCGTAGCAGCACCATTTGCTAAAATTTGTCCTTTTTTAATGCATTTACCCCGCAGAAACTAGGGTTTTTGATGCATACAAGTATTATTGTTGGAACGTTGATACATAACTAATGAAATGCTAAGAGTATCTCCGAGAAAAGTATCTTGCCTGTATCTATATAAATGATCTTTCCCCCGCATTCTTGATAGAATTCACCAAGTGTTGCTGTCAACTTCTTGCTTCCTTCCTAAAAATGTAGAATAGAACAGCTCAGTAGCAACAATAACTACAGGATTGGAAGAGTGTGTAATAGCTCACTGATCGAGTGCTCTTGCGCCGAAGATGAACGGGGCATAGCGGGTAAATCTGAAGACTCATTGACCTCTTTTTCCTTTACTTTAGCGGCTGGGAAGGACCTAGACAAGAGGGGCCAATCCCCTATTAATTATATTCATCGGCCGTAAGTTCCTATTCTATTTTTATATGATATTCTTCTTCATAGTAGGAGATGTTCCATCAAAGTAATTCATCTCAGGAAAAGCCCGGTTGGCTTACGTCGTAAGCATACAAAAGATGAGGGAGCATTTCCCTACACTGCGCACTAACACTAAATGACATAAGAGGCTAGGGGGGAGCCAGTAGGAAGGAGGTCAAAAGCGTGCCTTAGTTCATAAATATAAGATAGTTGTCGTACTTCGCTTGCGGCGGCGCGGCAGTTGGTAATCTAGAAGTGGACTAGATATCGGACTGAAGTTAGGTGTAGCTTTTGAGGGATAGAAACCTTTAGGGTAGCAACCAGCTGAGCACGAGGTCCCACATTGTCTCCATCAGTCAGCGGCTAGGATAAAATCTTTGACTCTTCTTCTAGTTTACCACTGCTTTAGACTATTCCTACTATTCATAGTTCTCAATTTAACTTTTCTCGTCCAAGTCTTATATAGTATAGTCTTTTATAGTATATAAAGAAAAAAGAAAGTAAAGCTTTCCCAGAATGGCTTTGACTTGTAGCAGCAAGAGTAAGGAGCTAGGGCAGCTACTTCTACTATATATTCAAAAATAGAGTCTTTTGTGCTCCGACAAGGGCTACCCCTAATCTGAGATTGTGCTATACTATCACTTCCACGTAAGACCTCTACCAAAGGTCATGTTCCGACTTCCGGTTCTTCTTTTTCTTTTTTACTTTCTTGAGGAATTGACTTATCCTAGCTTTTAACTTGCCTTCTTTTTCTTCTGAACTTGCGGAGAATTCAATTCTGCCCAGCCCCGCTCTAAATAGATCAGTTTCAGAGAACACGCATTAGACACCTTTTGAACTTCCTGGGGATATTTCTACCCTTCATCAAGAGGGCATGGTTCGGCAAAGGAACCAACTATTCGACCCAATAATACATACTACTGCTGGTGCTTCTCCTATTGACAAAGAATCTGCTTAAAGTACCTACCTATTGATACTCGTAAAGAGGCCTTAAATCTAGCATTGCTACTTCCACAGAGTCTAGTTATTTGATATCGAAGACCGGCTATGAGACCTTCTCTTCTCTACAACTGACATGTGCGAAGCATTCTCTTAAGATTCTGCGCCGGTTTAAACCTCTTTGAACTTTAGCTTAGCTTAGCCGGAGCCTGATTTGCCTTGGGAAATAGCCAGTTTCTAAATGATATCGAGCATGTCAGATAGAACTTCTCATGCCGGCCTGCGCTAGGGTTGAGCACTTGGAATTGACAGCAATCACTGCAGATAGAAGACAGAGAGTGGTACCATTAGTCCTTAGAAAGGAGTTCTTATTCCAACTTACCCCCGAAAGGCTATGGCTACTTCTTGGGAAGCTAGGAGGTTGGGGAGTCCGATCCAACACAAGAAAGAGAACGAAGTGAAGAGGAAAGGACATCTCCGGAAGAACTTGCTCTACCAAAAGCTTCCCCTTTTCCGGCTTTACACCTAGAATCTGTTGTTTGGAAGATCTCCGTCCTATTGTTTAATGTCTGTTCCATGAAATAGGTGTCTATCGATTGCTTATATAAAGAGGGAAAGAGTACTCGAAAAAGTACTACCTATCATTCATAATAATGAATCTTATTAGAGTATTATAAAGTCTTTCTTAGACATAGGTTACGTAGATGAAAAAAGCGGAAATGAATCCCTTTTCTAATCGGAGTGAGATAGACTCTTTACCTGGAGGATAGAAGCGAAGAAATGCCTACCCATAATAGATCTACTCTTCTGTCTTGCCTCCTTACCTTGCTTGATAGGGCTCGAATTAAGTAAGGACTGGACCTTATTCTATACTCGGACTTGAGAAAATAGGTCAGAAATGCGTTTGATAAGCATCGGCCCAGCTTCTTTCATCACGAGAAAGTGGTTCAACCTAGATAGATAGTCAAATGGATATGGTGACCACTTCCCAAAGTAAACTGAATCAATGGCACCAACAGCTGAAATAGCATCTGTTTTTTCTCTATAGGAAATTCCTCTTATCTATTCTCTCTTCCTTGCTAGGAGGGTATTCTACCTTCTCGACTACCGATTAGCAGAGTCAAGCTCAAGGTTAGATAGTTGGGTGCAGTCCTGACTCTCAAGGAAAAAAACCTCTCTCTCCATTTTACATTGTTCAACTCCCCATGGGGCAAATGTGGATTATCGGAAGTCCCAAGCCAGACCACGTGCCACTTACCCGAGTGTGAGCAGTCGAAAGAAAGGACTAGAATAAAGGCTATTTTGAGAGGTCAACATCTGACTTATAAGTATTTAGCGATTGAATATTGAATTCTTGAGCTAGTTCGGATCCCCTTAAAGGTCTTGGGTATGATTTTAGTCTTTCTAGAGCACCTAGAGGGGAGGACTTGGAATTCATCTACCAAAACAGCATAAATAAAGGTAGCTCGATAAGTTCCATTCACATAATGAACTGCAGATCTAGAAAGTTGTGTCGGCTATAGCAGGCAAAGTTACCAACCCTCTTTTCACTAATAAACTTCCATTTGAATTGCACTTGTGGTAGTAGACTCTGTTCGAAAGTGGTCAGTTGTTTGATAGGGTTCAAAGCTTTATATTTTTAGACCCTTCAATGAAAGATTTGCTTTTTCCCTGCTGCTGTCCAATAAATAAAAGAATAGTTGCATGAGTACCACCTGCTACGCGCTACCGGAACCTTTACGGGCAATGGCTATGCGATTGACGAGTGATTTCGAGATCTGCCTTTAGCTTTGCCACTTTTGCAGTAGTTTGCTGGTGCTAAGGAGCCAGTGAGCTAGGATCTCATCCATTATATATATATGTAATTTCGAGAAAGAAGAGAATAACTCCACTCTTCACCCAAGACACGTACTAAACAAGAAGAGAAAAGGACCGTAACTATACTATAGAGCACGCTAAACACGCGTACTCAAGCCTAAACCTTATGTTCACCTCTTCGTGCCTTACTTGTCTGTCCTGCTTCCTTAGTGGAAGAATCAAAAATTGATCAAATGGACTATGGGCTTTCTTGTCCCCTGGAATGTCTTCTTCGTCTTTCTCCTTTTTCTTCTCTTCCGAGTCCCTCTTTTTTAGTCTTTTTTGGGCTCCCCCTGCTCCAACTTCTCAAATAAAAAGAGAAGAGATACGCAGAATACTATTTGCATAGTTAGGGTGCCCGCCGAGACCTTGACCCACTCGAGTTGGTCAAAGATAACTTCGGGTTGGTCAAGGGCACTGGGCTAAAAAAAGCTCAAAATACCCTATAGGGATGCTAAAAATACTAATACATAGACAGGTTTGCCTTCAATGAGAATGACAAAAAAGTCATCTTTAAATTTATTCCAAGTGTGGATATTCCCATTGGTGAAAATGAGAAGGGCGCAGATTATTAATAAAAGTAAAGTGAGGCCATAGAATTGGAGAAAGATGGGGTAAAAGGCCTTAGCCCCGCTAACTACAAAGCAGCCTAATAAGACACTGAAACTATATAGTTCCGCACTGAGAACATGCTCTCTTCTACTTTTGGCTGCATAATAAAAGAAAAGCGCCAACCCCCCTCCATTGGAAGGAGAATCCAATAGAGGTATTTGAATCCCCATTCATGATTCAAATAGCACGTTCCCCATATTCTATTAATGCTGAGAGGAAAAGCAGTTGTATGGGGAGCTGAAACCTCAACGAAAGAGGGCAGTCCTGGATGCCAGCAGCAAAAGATAGAATAGAATCCAATGAGAGAGCAACATTTGTAAGTAGACTAAAGGCCAGAACTCTGACCAGTAGTAAGAGCATAAAAGTAACAATGTTTGGAAGAAAAGGACACCGACAGTCTCATGTAAGTAGTTTGACCTCCGCAGAGAAGGAACAGTCGAGTTGTGCACCAATCCTTCTCAGAATACAAATGAGATCAAAAATGCCATCATTAAAGCGAATAATGCAATTGCCTAACCCTGCTGCCAATCCCATTCATTGGTGAAATCCACTATGGTATCCCCAGCTAAGGCCCCTTTTTCGAACTCCGGCTCTTGGGCTGCTAAGAGTTGCATTCCCTCTCGTATGACATTCAGACGTTCAACATTTGAATGATCAAGATGAAGTCTGTCTGAAAGTCCAATTAAATAATCCGATCTCGCCGCTCTAGTATTATTAAAGGAGGAAATAAATTGGTCTAGCTCGTGTTGTATCTCCAAGGCTCCATCTATATGATGGATTCACAGTGGGAAAACTGGAGAGATTTCACAGTTTAGAAAGAGAGAGCATCACATCATCTACAAGGTGATAGAAGGGGAAATTGCAATCCCCATGGAGCTCACGGGAAATGTGATGGAAATGCAGTTAGTCCCTATTGATACAGTAAAAAAGGAACTCAATAGGCTTGACCGGGAGGTTGCCCGCACGATGTCATGGATCCACATTGGGGCCATCAGAATTCTCATTAAGGCAACGTTCAAAAAGAAATCGATTCACCAATCGATATTGCCATCTTTGAGAAAAGGATGAAGAATCCAAAGGAAGCGTGCTTGGGAGGAATCTCAGGCAACCTGTATGCTGGAAAAGTAGTGTCCTATATCTACCCAAGGATAGCATACAATCTGGCAGATCGAGATTTTAATAGAGTATTGACCCTTCATCAAGATTTCAAGAACAAAAATTGGATGAATTTTCCTTAAACTCATTATAAATAATTATGTCATTTCCTTGCAGAAAGAGTCTATTGAAGGTTAGCCCTCTAACTCCTTTACTTCACTTATAGGGTCTTCTCGTAAAGACCAAAGACGTATGCAAGTGTCCAGGGTCCTTGGTGTGATAGTTGCAAGCAAGCCAAAACAATGTAGGATCTTCCTTTTCATTAAACGAATCACATCTATTCGTGGTTACAGTCTTGTCTTCATCGCTTGGAGAAAGGCATGCTGCTGAGTGGACTTTCTTTCAAAACCCCGTCTATCTTGCTGAAAGTGCCCCATAGCCAAGCCCCGAAGTCACTTTACTCTCTTGATCCAAATCCCTTTCTGGTGAAATGAAAATTCCACTGCGCAACACACTTGGAGTTATAAGTGGAATAGAGATAATGAGCTCTTTAGTTTCACTGGCTGCTATCTTTCTAAACAGTGGTTTTCTCTTTGGTACCGATACCCTCTCGTCCCGAGCTTCTTTGAAATTTGGAGTGAAGGTAGCATAAGTGTATTGGTCACATAGGCTTAACTCGAACTGAGGTAGTTTTAAAGGCTTTCAGGAGCGTAGCCTTTGAATCCAAAATTCCTCGCACACTTAGTTGCAAAGGACAATAGAGAGAGGGTGTGGACTTCTATATATAATTGTTTTCATCTCCCCTTTTGTGAAAGACAACTCTATTCGCGTCTTGCTTGCCGTGGTTGCACTCTTTCGATTGGCGATTGTGAAAAAGAGACATTGATAAGATATATCCTTCCTAACATTCTTCTATGGCTATGTTCAATTGGATCTTGCCAAGAATACGCTGTTATTTTAATGTCATTATCTTCCCTTCCTCCAAGACAAAGGAGTAGCGGGGAAACTGACTAACTAGAGTCTATAGCTCCTCTAGGTCCCATTAGACTGATCCTTAGTCCTTCTCCCCCGCAACCAAGCCTTAAGGCTTTCCTTATGAGATCATTACATTAAGGTAAAGACTTCGTAGATTCACTGTGCATTTATTCTGAAAACAGCGCACTCAGCTCGGGTAACACATCATGTCCGGCATTCGTAGATCATTCCTCCATATGATTCTAATCGAAATGGAATTGTGCAGCTGCAGCCCCTATTCGCCTGTTCTCTGGCCGTGGGTGTGGGTTTCTACTAGTGATCTTCTTTTAAGGCAAATTGGCCTCCCTTCCGCTACGGCTCGCTGAACGTTCCTTTAGCTATAGGTGTGTCCAATCCGATAAGAATTCTTTCCACATAGTGCAAGAAAGTCCCGGTGTGAACTCCCCCCTTTAAGAGATAGTCTGACTCTAGAAGATTCTGAAGAAGCTAATTCTCTCGATCTACTTTACCGACAAGAGCTCTGAATGAATGAGCAATGAGTTTGTTTGATTCTAACTATTCAAAGCAGAGGAAATAGAATATTATATATCTATAGAGCTAGGTTTCGCTCCTCGCTCGAGCTACCAGCTATCAACGATTAAATTCCTATTGACTAATCCGAGTCCTTGAGAGCTTAGACGTCAGCGGGGAAGAACTCCAAAAGAATTTCATCAGCTCCTCCTCCCTCTTCAATTGGGTAATTACGGCACGAAGGATCGAAAAAATGTGGCCTAGGATTTCTATATCGACTTTCATTCACTTCCCACTCTCAAGTCATTGTTAGGTAAATCATCTCTAGCAGACGCAATCAGTGAATCTTCTTAGTCTCTCAGAGAAAGGTAGCGAAGTACGAGTGCTCAATTCAGATTCGATATCTGGGCTTTCCCTTACTAGTTAAGTGGAATGAATCCCGACTCCCTTGCTGGCATGAAAACAGCTCGAGTCTCAACTCTCTAATCATAGAAAGAAAGATATGCTATCCCTAATCTCTTTTGTCAATCAACCTTTTGGATCGAAAGAACTTTCCAAGAGATTGGCTTACTTACTTTTCCTAGAAAGAAGATGCGACTTCTGCTTTTTTTCCTTTCTCTTGGTGTACGGACAACCAAAGAATTACATTGCACATGTAACAGTTTCATCCGCGACGACTGATCTAAGAGTATAGAATATTGGTTGGAAAAAATCAAGATAGGAAAGAATGTTCCCTGCCTAACCTACACTATTAAGTGAGAAGTGAGGCGATCATAGGGAGAGGAGCGATGTTAAGTCTCATTATTGTTCTGTGAGAGAATGGAATGATCCAAAAGTTGATTAGCCCTCCCTTCCAGCACGCACCATAGGTGCTTTCAGAGATTGCTTTGCTTTGGCCGCTTAAGTGATCTGATCCTCCTTGATTGGATGAATGAAAGCTTTCTCAACCTTTATTCACTTAGAGCACCGTCGCTTTCGAGTCCAGGCTTTTTGAATTCATCCATCTTTGTTAAACTGAGTTCTACGGAGAAGGCTAGAATGGATATGCGAGACGCCGCGGGTGGCGACCACGGTTTCATCGTATAAAGAAGAGGACTTCGTTAAACCTCGCGGAGCAGACCAATTCGTATCGAGTCATGCTACAACGGGACTAATACCCGAGCCCCTATTCGAAGGTCCCCCTAAAACCTCGAACTGAAGGACTATCCCTAATGGCGTGCTAAGAGGCGTGTTTTCCACTTCTTTCATCACTTATGGATATAAAAGCATTTATCCCTTGCGATGACAAGTCCAGTCATAATGAGAATAAGAAAGCTTTCGACCACAAGCCGACAGTAATATTAGAACTTCATTTTCTTTACTTAGCTAAAATTCTATTAATACCGCTGCTGATTTAAATCGTATTAAAGACGTTAGCAATCAAATCACAACTGAGTCAACCCCTCTTTCGGTCGGTTCATGAGCTGCCAAAAGCGAACTCTACGCGCAGTAGCTACCGGAAGTTACTTTGCTTCTCAACTCGTTTAAGTCAACCGATGTCTTGGATCGTTCCCTTGTTTATGAAACTGGGCTATGAAAAGTATCGATAAAGAGGAGTGGAACAACTACCTTCCCAGACTATTGGGACTCTACCTATACTCCCTTAATCCCGTTCCTTCTAGGCGAGTAAGGGCATAAACTTCTATTTTTTTCAGTCGATTTCTCTCTGGAAGCGGAGTCTTTTCTCTAAATAGAAATAACTTCCTCTTTTGGTCTGTGCTACAATTGGCCAGCTTCACTTAACGCGGGCAGGCGGTGTGTCAGCAGTTGGGCCAAGCGAAAGGACAACATCATATTCATTTCTTTGTGGATCACTTTTCTTATTTATAGGTGTGTGTGAACTTCCTTCTGCCAAATAACTAAATAGCATTACCGGAGGTCAGGTCCTGAGGAGTACCGACCACTTATTAGTAAAAGTAAGGAAAGGTGCAAATATGGTTTTTATTTATTTATAAATAATATCTACCCATAGGAAACTTTTATTACTTATTATGAGAAGATTAGAAAAGAAAAAGAACAAGAACAAGATACCATGGACGGATGTGGGCATAGTATAGTCTGAATCCCCGCACCAACAATGCTTGTGCTCAGGTCAGTTTTGCTGTCTCCTTGTGGAAGACTTTTGAAAGAAGACTGGTCCAAGACAGTAGATAAGGGTTCTTGCACAACGATAGGACTAATGCTGCTCCACGAGCATCCAAAGAAAACGCCCAGTCTCATAGCTGAGCTTCAATGAGACATTCTTATTATGTGCCCTATAGGTTGAGTCCATCTTTTCCTGTGACATCAGCTTCCGCTTTCCTTCCTCATGTGGTCTCATCCCACTCTAGCTTAAGCTATTCTATTTGGGAAGCAACTACTTTATTAAAGCTTTAAGGGATTCCAATGGATTTTCATTCTTCTTTTATTTGCAGATGAAAAGATGTTAATTCTAGATCGTGTTTACCTCCCCTAACCTACTCCTACCTAGGCAAGAGGAGATAGAGGAATTGTTGTCTTTGGGCATCCTCCTCTTAGTCTTTCGGTTCTTCCGGTGAAGAGTAGGTATATCTTTATAGGTTACGGGGAGAAAGATTGGCTTTAATGACTTCTCATTGAGCTCTCAGGTAACCTAATCAAAAAGCAGACGGTCCATACAGAAGTTTCGTTTTGAGGAGTAGCAATTCTTCCCGCATCTATCAATTCATCAGCACAAGCCCTTTGAGTGAAAGAATCAATGTATGGCATACGACACATAAAGCATAATCCATCATATTATGGTCTAATTCCTGCTTACTTGGACCGGTAGGGGAGTTCACTCTTACCCGGGGTATTCCATCGAAGAGAAAACAGAGCACTTTCTATGGGCCCAATTATTAGCTTTATCGCCCTTTAGCTAATCGCATACGGAGGTATTCAAAAGACCTTCTATAGGCAACTCCACCTCCTCTGGTGCATCCGCATCTTCAACAGTCGTCAATCTCCTTCATTAATCAGTTGATGTAGCCCCCTTGATATCATAGGCAGGTGCCAGGTCCTATCTATTTAACCTTGGGAATATGATTTTGACGAAAGATTCAACTCAATCCACGTAATCGACTACACGGTACGCCCCCTCCCTTAGATCGATCATTGGACCCCAGACGAGGAGTTACTTTTGGATTGGTCTGGAGAATAAGATTGGGCCAGTCTCTCTTCGGCCAGTCAATGTGTATTCAGTCTATCAGTCAATGTAATCAATCAGTGTATCCCAGTTAGTGGGATAAAATATAATCAGTGTGAGTGTATATACCAAATCCATGTTAATACAGTCAAGTCAATCAAACAAACCAACAAATTGGTTTCACAATACACTGGAACTACCCAGGGTAATCTATTAATGAATCACTGGGCTGTGGTTAGTTGGAACATTGGTTCACAAACACTTCTCAGAAAGAATCACTAACCATACCTTCACTAAGAAAACCCTACCTTTAAGGCAGAAAGCTTGGAGACATTGTTTCGGTCAGTAATTGAATCAAGAAATATCATAAGAGCAAGCCAATTCTCTTTCTTCTGCTATTGGATCACCTCTAACTCTTTTTTTTACTTCTCTTTTATTTTCATAAGGGGATAGCGGGTCAGTGCCTTTTGCTCTTTTCGGTAAGTGAGTAGGGCCAGTCCCTCACGATTAGTATAGATAAGACAAGTCAGGTAGGATTGGACATTTCCATTGATCAGCTCATCTAATCCAGTCTATGATCAGGCAATGGGGCCTTTCTTCGATCAGGCAGGACCTAAAATTAGACGTAACTATCGGCTTAAGCTCGCTTAAATGTAATTTCTCCTTATGCCGAATTGGCACATATTCTTGTCGTATTGGTTGCTTCCCAAGCCGCATGATCGAGGTGATACCATATCCTATGCAAAGAAATCAGAACCCTGTGGCATTCGTGGAGACCTTTCTTTAAGGCCAATAGGTATGAGATATGAGATTGTTGTTGGACTGCATGAGAACCACAAAAGCATGATTAACGACACTGTTATTGCTTTCCTTTCTATTCTTCTCAGCAGAAGCCTTTCATGGTCTTTCGTGCGCTAAAAGTAAAGGCTCTTTCTTTTGACAGGTATATGCCATACATCTGACTGCGAGAAGTGTCTCCTAACAGAGAGAAGGAAAAGATCGAAGGTCTCAAGAAAGATCTTAATATAAAGAGAATGAATGATGCGATGACTCCCGACGAGATCAATCGGGTTCAACCGCCCCTTATTATCTAGATTGATCCCCTTGGCTGATGCGACGACTCCCGACGAGATCTTTAGTTTGAGGATGCCTCGATCTCAAGTGATAGGCTACCCATAGTTTATGGACTCGAAAAAGCTTGGTGTTTTATAGATCAGTTAAGCTATAGGCTAGCTAAGTGGATAGGTTCTACCTTTTTTTACACCCTCGACAAGCAGTGTAATTTCTTTTCATAGTTTAGCTTCGGATATTGCATCTAGGGGATAATCTCCGTGACTTCCGGGGAGGGAATCCATATTTCCATCTTTGTAGTAGTAGCTTCCTTTGATTTTACGAAAATAGACTAGGCACCGCCTTTGTCCGGTTTCATTTAAACTCCTTTGGTGAAGGTTTGATATAGCTTAGTGCATAGAAATGCAGGAAGAGTGAGATTGTTTTCCTGAAGTCAGTGTTATGAGCCCTTCATATTTTTCATGCAATTGCTGAGTCATATTTTTTCTCTGTTCAAAGAAAAAACTAAGCACTATTCGTGAAACACAAAGTTAGGACTTGGACCTTTCACTTTGACTGCTCTGCGCATCCACGTCCACGCACACAAGACCATGACTACGCTCTTTCCCCCGCCTTCCATTGCTTCCATACCTTTGCCCTTACACTGCGTATCTCTTCTCTTCGATGAATCGTCTTCCACTCTACCTCAATCATGTACATGCAAGAGTTTGAAAGAAAGCTTTTGGGTAGCACTAGTTAAGTTAGTAGAACGTATCAGCACTGGTTAGTGAAACATCCTTACCGGCCCGAGCTAATGGAGGTAGGCTTCCTTTCGGTACCTTCTAAGTATACCATATGAAATGGCTTGAGTATATGTACCGATTTAAAATTATGGGCAGCTACCGACCTATTCCTTTAAAGGAAGTATGCTCGCCCTAGATTAAACCTTATTGCTTAAGTCTTTCTAGTCTTTATTTGAGCCTTTATTCTCATTCGATCAAAGCTTACAGGGAACACTTTATCCATCTGATCCATCATCATGAAAGAAATCTCACTAGATAGCGGTCGCTGAGGCAATAAGTAGACACTATTAGACCCACTATCTTTCTTTCTTTTGTTGAGGTGAGCAAGAACTGCCCAGGTCACACCATCGTCAACTATAGATTATCGCATCACTTCCAGCCGTTCATACTCTTTATATACAATAGATAAAGGAAGATGAATATTAGTAGCAAAGTTCGGGTATCTCTCTCTACTATGTGATCCTTCCTTGCGACACCCTGAACTGGGATTTGAACCTTTTAATGTGCTTTCCCTTTAGTCGATCGTGAGTCAAGTGAGAGACCACCCATCGACATCCTTTGCTTCCCTTCTTCGGGTAAAAGAATATCGAGAAGGATAGGTTCTAGTTCGGAAAGGAACCATGGATTTTCTGGTACATCATATCCATGCATTTACAATTCATATCACGGTATTGATACTCCTAAAAGGCGTTATCTTTGCTTGTAGCTCCCGTTTGATACCGGATAAAGCAAATCTTGGTTTTCCTTGTGATGGACCTGGACGAGATATTTATCTATGCTTTCAGCATTCAGTTCTATATTAGCCCATTAGCGATCAAACAACCGTTGAAGAGGTCTTGCCTACAACACCTATCCTCCAGACCAGGTCACAGATCAAAGTAGTTCGTAACCCCTTTTGATTGACCAGTTCCTATACTTTGAATGAAAAAAATGAGTCTAGTAAAGAAGTCTGGTGAAAGGGCCCACCTCACCTCTCCCTTTCCCCCTATCACGAAAAGCAATCAATAATGAGAACTCACCATGTAAGGGCCTTACAAAGGTGTGAAAGATTTCCTGTCTCTTTCACTACTTCGGCCTCTCAATCCAAAACAAAATCATTATTCAAGCCCAGGAAGCACCAACCAATATTTTTTCTTTACTTTTCTCATCACGCTTCATTCATCATTCACCTATCTTCTTCTTTTTTCTTTGGCGTATGACAAAACTGAGAGTGAGTAGAATAAACAAAGATGGATTTGTGAATGAGAAATACAAGTCTACTATTTCAGGTGCTACATAGCTATTATACTCAAATATAGGTGAGTGTATGGCCGGATTGCCAGGAGAAAGCTGCGGACTCAATTCCTCAATAGCAGTATGAAAGATGTCCGTATACGTCTATAAATCCGAAAGCTCCAATCCCTCTATTTCCTTTCAGGCCTTCTGATCTTTTGATGTAGTGGGGGCTCCTCTGGATTGGGGCGAATCCTTACGTTTGGATCCCCATCTATGCGGACACAACAGATACAGTTGACGTTACAATTCCACACCGCCAGACTGGTACTTTGTGCTGCAGCTGATGATGGGTTAGACAAACCGCAACACCAGCTCGAACACTTTCAAAATGCAGTTTTGACTAGTCCGAATATAGAGCAAATCATGGGTGTGTTTTTCGTAATCTGTCCTCTCTATTTGTTTTCTTTATTCTTAATAGAACCCCCCAACCGAACCATTTTTAAGACCCCCAAGCCCTCTCGAATGAGTTCTACTATAGAAACTTTCAACGTAGACCCGGGGACAAATCTTTCACTCACTGAGAAGTGAAAAGCTGTGACTAGATCGTCCTGAAGACGGATGCGACGGGAAGAAGTGGCATTTTGAAGTGTTGCTGACTTAACATTTAGTTCTCGGCATAAGAAAGCTTGCACTGTCTTTTCGCACTTAGGCGCACAGCGTGCCATTAGTAATGATTCTACTACGGTGCCATAAATTCGTAAGCTGATCCTAAGTAATCGTTGTTGTTCATTAGATTTCGGAGGAACTACTTCGTTAGGATTGGGGAATTGCTGAGATTCTTCCTGAATAGCCTGGATTCTCCCATCGAGAGTCATTTTGAAAGTCTTTCCTAAACTCTTTTGACTGAATATGATAAAGCCTATAAAACAACGAGCTACTATCATTTCTTCATTATAGATTGAGATCTTCTTCGAACTTAATGCACAAATAGATAGAATAGCAGCAAATAGCATCTTTCTAGCCTGCATATTCATGGAACAACATCTCATTTAGAAAACATTATCTCTATCTTTCAGCAACTGAATGGGAAGTGGTTTAGGAAAGGACTTTCAAATCGGATGTGCTCGCCCAGCGAGAAAGGCCCTGACCCTGCCAACCAAGAAAAAGAAAGAAGAAAACGAAAGGATAAATTCGTATTTTGGTATCTCTCTAAGAGTCATGTTTAACCTTGAATGCTATTAATATATTCTACAGCAATAGTCCCTCAGACTCGGAAAGTAATAACGAAAATGGCTAACCCAATAGCAGATTCCGCAGCTGCCACCGCTGAAATCAATGAAGCAAATGATTGACCCATCATATCATTCAAATAAACTGAAAATACTAAAAAGTTTGAATTCACAGCTAATAACATTGATTCAATTGGCATTGACATAATAAGAATATTTCGTCTATTAAGAAGGATTCTCCGAATACCTGAAATAAAGATGATCATAGAAAATGTAAAATATTTAATAGGATCCGTGTCGGGAACGTAGAATGGTTGAAAATTTTAAATGTTATAACCAGTACGTCCAATCAATTCCATGAATCAAAGCTTAAAAAATCTTTTCGAACTTTAACCAATTGGCGAACAATTTGGATTGAAGACCATTGACCCTTAGCTCGTTTCATTTTTCATTAAGGGTGTCGAGCAACTATTCCTGACCACTTCTTGTTAGAATGGATTCAGAAATAATCACTTCTTTGTTATCCACCTAGAATTAATGTCGGTCGTATTGGTACATCTCTTGACAAATCTCTCTTTTCACCTACAGTCTAACCTGGATATTCTCGATTGGATATATATATAGTTTGGATCCTTTTTAGAAAGTTCCAGCCGTTACTTCACCCTACTTTCAGCAGGAGAGAGCTCATCTTTTCCCATCTGTATCCCCAGTTGCGGTTGAACGACACCCCCTCGGAATTCTTTGATCGATTGTTGAGGCATGACAAGCTCGATGCATAGCTTCGTACGCTTGAAAAGTGCCAGAAAGGTGCGACAATGAAATTGGGGCATAGCGGTCTAGTTTAGTCCTTAATGAGGAAGAGAGTTGGTGCTTAAGCTCAGTTCTTCTTAAACTGGAGGAATAGTACCATCTATGGCTTTACTAAAAAGGGTTCAATTCTAGGTTTTCGTACGCTTGATGTGGAAAACAAGGGCTTTTGCACATGTCTTGTGTCCGATTCTTCCCGGTCTTTCGGGTGGATATTTCTCGATTCGCTACGTTTCCCTTTAGGACGTATGCAGCTTCTTTAAGATACTCTCTCATCTCCTCTATCTATTAATATATGCCTGTATTGGTTGAAACCGCTTGCTATGAGAGGCACCCCTCCCAAGGAAGATTAACCACTATTCTTGTTCACTGCTCATGTTCTTAGGAACTAAGCCGAGTGCATTCAGCGTGGGCCAGGCATAGCTGAGTTATTTGAGATCTTTTGGATCCTCAACTCTATAATAGATAGATAATGATTACTTTCATATAACTTATAAAAGAATCAACCATGGGCACAACTCCTGTATTTGACTAAACAACTAGGTCATAAGGTCACAGGAGAACATTCCTTCTCTAGTCTAAAGGGTACTAGAGGGTGTTGACTACTTTTTTGTTTAAAGCTCGCTTCTTCTCTTAAGATTTATTGAAAGACAATATTCTTGACTTTTTCATAGGATTAGGATGAATCTTCCACACAGACACAATAATTCGTAAAGGCATGTTTCGCTACATTAGCTACCGGTAGCTGGAGTCTAAATCTATGCTTTGGCCGCCAGTTCCTGGGGAGCAGCTTATCACTGACAAGAAGTTGTACTGAGCCTTACTTCAGAGAGTAGTTCGTGCCCGCGCCCAATCCCACCCTTCTGTTTTGAAAACATTCCCCGGAGCTTGCCATGGAGTGACAAGTTTAGAGAGCAAGCAGTACTGAGTTCGGGTTCTGCCAACTATCTTCGTAAGAGAACAATGAAAAAATGCCCTTTCTTCTCTATTCCTACTCCGCAAAGGGAGTATGCTCTTTCTAGATGAAGTTGTGCCAGTTCTATCTTTAAAGAAAAAGCCTCAACTTGATCAATTTCTTACATCAAGGAAAGCGAAAGTTGGGAATCAATCACCGAGAATCTAGGAATGGACTGGCAGCTTCACTCACAGGAACCCACCGAGGAGCAAGGGGACTTTATTACGTTGGGTAGTTGAGTTATTCAGATTCATTACGCTAGTTCGAGCATGCCGAGTATACCGTCCCCTACTCTACGTTGAATATTCTCGGTACTTCGGGCAGGTCATACAAGCAAATAGAGATAGAGATGGCTGACATGGGTCACTAGTAGAAAGCAGCGGTAGGTTTGGGGCTCTCCCGTCATAGACTTTGAAAGGGATGGCTTAGGCTGGATCGAAGAATACGATAAGAAGATAGACCTTAGAGTTGGAGTCTTCTATGGACCAAAGTGGAAACTTTCTTGTCTCCTTGCTATAGCAATGATGGAGAGTAGGGCTGAAAAGAGGACATCAGCATGGGCCTTCAAGTCTCCTTACCGTAAACCCAGCAATAGCTACCGGGTAAAAGTAGAAGAATTGCCTGAATGGAAAGTGAAGGCGCGTGCGGTGGGATTTCTTTTCTTACGAAATAGGATCTCTAGTGGACTTAAGAAGTTGAAGGATTCTTTCTTTGCCGTACATATGGCGCGTCTTCCTTTGTTTGTACATGGTACGGTACCCGGGCCACCTCCCCCCACATGTTGTATGTGAGCCGACTTCTCCCAGCATTTCCACAACCGGTAGAACATGATTTCATCTATCACATAGAGAATTTTCTTTCCTATTTCTTTTTCAACCCCTCTTGTCCTAGGCCGACACTTCTAGCTTTCTTTTTTTCCTGTCGTAGGCATCCATTGTAAACTGGTGATGTGATGATAAGTATGTCAAGTTGAATTAGAAATGGAAATAATGGATTAATGGAAGTCAAAACTTAGAGAATGAGTTATCTTCGACCTTCTTTAACTAATTTAGGGTGTTCCTTCGGGTAGTCGGAGAAAGCAAGGATGAACTAGTCTTATGCTTTCGTTCCGCTTGCATAGGCTCCGCGAGAGTAGGCTGACGAACTTATATGCGTGGGATGAAGAAGCATCAGTGGAAGGAGTGGCCTTCAAGCCCTCTCTAGATACGCCCACGGGTAGAAGTCCTCATATCACTATCTATATATGAAGTCCAAGATGAAATCGCGTCTTTTACAACATTTGATTCATGAAGTCCCTAGTCTCCTATAGACTCAATATAGGACGACGAATTTTGCTCTACATATAAGTCTAAAGAAACTTAACCCACGATCAATAGCCCTAGCTAGAAGAATGAGAAGAACGACCAATGAATAGAGGTATGGCGCAATCGCCCTCACGGGTAGCCAGTCGCCGATCCTACCCATTTTAATTGCCACAAAGACTGCTTTTCCTACCGTCTGATACCGACCAGCTTCTTAGTTCTCAAGGTTGCGAAGTTCCAGTTTCAGCGTGGTAAGAAAATAGTGTGGATAATGGACTCTTAGTTCTTCTTCTTCTAGATTTGAATATCTTACTTGTTCCGTGGAGTAGGAGCATCGGACGAAGATTGGGATGAAGAAGTGGTGTCATGCAAAAGGTATAAAAAGAGAAGGAAGAGCGGTTTGGCGAGATAGAACTCCCAAACTTTCAGAGAAACAAGGGAGTCCGGGGGGAGGGGAAGGTCGTGAGTGATCGTAAGAAAGCGGGTCAAAGGCTGGAGGCAAGAAAGCATCTAGCGAGAAAGAAAAGAGCCTTCACGGGGATCCAGAGGACCAATTGGTGTTGGACAGCCTCAATGTCACTGAGTTGCCACACAAGTATCGAAACTTCCTTTGCTTTGGATCGTACTAAGTAAAGCTACCATTTATTTCTTTCTAACAACTTCACTGTGAGAGATAAAATCTCTGTAGCAGTAAAAAAGAAACCCCTAGTTAAGAAAGGACGGCAGAGAAAGAATGAAAAGAGAAGAATTTCAGGGGCTCATGAGAGGGAGAACTCAACGAGAGGCTTGCGAGATTGGGCTTCAAAGGAAGTGGGTACGGAATAGATATCAGATAAAGCGTAGGAAGAAGAATTTCTAGTTCAAAAAATGAATGCATACGGATATGATGGGGATGTAATAAGGTCTTGCAGAGCCAGAAGAAGGAATAGGTTATACAGAGTTGAAATCCTGCCCTAGTATCAGACTGAAAGCGCTTGGGCCATTCTTTACATCACACCCGCGTCGTATCTCTTTCCAACTTTCTGAGGTTTACAACGTTGAGCGCAATGCAAACCCCACAAGAATAGAAGTAAGGAAAGGTTTTCAACTTTCCTTTTTGTCCCAAAGTGAAAGATCTCGTTTACTACCTTCTCTTACATCTCAGTCACTGCATCCGTCGCTGTGAAGAATCATCTACCTGCTCAGTAGCAGCTTCACCCGCGAAGTGAAAGGCCCGTCACGGGTAAGGCCCATAGGGATCTAGCTAGACTCTTTTCCTTGTATGGGATGAAGAATCAATCAACCGGCGTACGTAGTGTTACACCGCCATCGAGTATCAGGTAGTCCCTATCCACATTCTAGAACTATAGGGCCCCGTGAGGCTAAGAAGGGCGATTGATAAGACATGTCGCGAGGAAGGGTAAGAGGCTCACAGCGGGGTTGCCATATTGGCTCACTATACGAGCTGCAAGTTTTGTCTTGATCTAGTTCTGGCTGGCTAGCCTGCTTCGTTATATGCATGCCCTCTTTGTGCCTATCTACGGAAGACTCTATTAATAACTACCTTTATTCATAAAATAAACTACTAGACTAGTCCAATCTAACTTCCTGTCTGCGCGCCGGCTAAATATACTCAATTCTGGGGTGTACCACCTCTCACTTCGTAAAGAGAGGATCCTTCCTTTTGAGTTCTACCCTTGTTACGGCCGATGCAGCAAAAGACTTGTTTTAAAGGGGAGAGTGATATTTCTTTTCTTTCCTTCTTCGTCCCTTCTGGCTGACTTTCCTTGATAGAAGATGATTAGGGAGCTTCCTAGTGGAACACCCGATTATTCGATTAAAGCCTAATACTCATGCTAGAACCCCTCTAAGTTCGATCATGGGTTAACACTCTAGGTACAAATAACAACTTTGAATTCGCTCTGCTCTAAGAGAGAGTTCCGTCTTTACCTGACAAGAAACTTCCATGTAGAAAGACAAGCCCATAGCTCAAGTTCGGATTCAACTAATAGGGTAGCATCCGGCTGTGTATTAAAATAAGTAAGTATAGCATGCAGATGCAGAAGTAAGAAATGGCAACTTAACTTTTCTCTTGGGTCCGACATCTCAAGCCCGACTTCATTTAGCAAAGATCAATCCCTATAGAGAACAGCTCAACTCTCATTTCGGTGGAAGGTTTCAACCCCGATTCCCTTCATAAAGGGGCTATTTCGATGATAAAGTGCCTAATCTAACTCTGCTAGCATTCCAAGATGACTTTTCTGCTTATTCGTGAAATGTGGTTTAGAGTCGAGAGGGTAGTCCCGGACCTAACACCCGTCCCATCTTCAAGAATAAAGAGGGTAAACCCTGATTGAATAAGATAAGGACATCCCCATGCGGCAGGTTCCCAGGTTGATGCATAGGGCCGTAGACTACTCTCCTGTAGACAAAACATGGCACAGGGCTAATTCGGCCAGGCCAGGAACTGCTACTATACGTACAGAGGGAGCTATTAGTGCTGATTGTAGTGAAGAATTGGACGTACTCTGAGCTTACCCTTAATAGGCTCACTCTTGACAGAATGTTCCACGGAAAGGTCTAAACAGAAGGACCAGCAATGGCTAAGGAATGTCTTGACTCTTTTCCTCATCAAACTTAGCCCCCATGATCCTCTTCTTCTTTATTATTCTTCGTTATGGGTGGTTAGTCACTTTGGCATATGATGAGTAACGATTTGATCATTGATTCGCATCTCTACGGGCATCTATCGATGAGGTTTGGAACCCTTGGCATATGACTAGCTTCAAACTCAAGCTCAAGACTTTACTTAGCAGCACATGCTTACGCCCGAGGCGTCAAGACTCTACCCTGACTATAGCTCAAAGGGAAGGATTTAATCACAGACTTAGCCCCTAGCAAGGATTAATTTGAGATTTTTCAGAGCCAGTATCATATCAAGAATGAGAAAAACACTATCACTGTTACGCCTCGAAACGGATATGAATGAAACTACTGAGGCTGGAATGCTTTAAAACTCCAACTCTAAGACTCGAAATATCATAATAGAAGAAAGAGATTATGTATACGAAATGGATTTGCTTACTCAACCTAAGCAAGCCACACTGAAGACCCGAAAAAGCTAGCTCCTCGAATCTTTCAACGGGAGGAACTGAAATGACTCAAGTAAACCCCTTAGCCGAATCAAAGACACTGGGAAATGGTTATCCACTTAAATGACAAAGTCTATCACCCCGGAACAAACTGTTCAGGAAGGGAGCAGGCAAAGTCTAGCTGCCTATTTGATTCCTTACTTAATGGAAGTCCCAGATGGCACTATTTCTAAGACTAACAGTGCTTACTCGAACAGCGGTTATTCCATTCTCAGCTGATTCAATAGCAGCAGCTACCTTCAAACCTTCTTAAAGTCTTATTGTTCTTCTAGCGGCCTCTTCTGGAACATTCATTGTCCACCCGTCAAGACCAGTGAGAGCTATTCACGAGATGACAAATAGTTGAAAGTAAAAAAAGAATACCTAACCGCATTCGCATTCATAGAGGTCCTTCGATTTAGCTTACCACCTACTCAATAAAAATGAAAAGACTATTGCTAACCTGTGATTAATGTAAAAAAGGTTTTCATATCATAATAGCTATTTTGGCCACAGCCTATAGCCATTTCGAGATTGATTGAGGGGTTTCGCCCCAGAAACAGATCTTCCTGTACTCTATTTTAGGAAGAAAATAAGTACGGTAGAGTGAACGAAGGAAGAAGTTGCTAACGAACATGCGGATAATTGAGAACCTTTTGACTTTACCAGTGTTTGTACTTTGATTCTGTATTTGATATTGGTGTTTACCCTCCCAAAGTATGTCCAACATTGGCTCCTTTCTAAGTGGATAAAGTAAGGCCTCACTCCAACAGAACCATCTTCAAAATAGACCTATCTCTCTTCCTACAGCGCGGATTTGGTTGTTACTAGGTTGAAGTCAAGGTCATCTTATTACAAAACACTATCCCAAAATGATGTAGTAAGGTCTCCACTACTCGGGTATTCGCTGCAGACGTACGATATGTCAATTCCTGACAATGTACGATCGCAGGGGCAGCTTTCGCCACAGGTTCTGTCAAGATCGCAACAATGGAAACAATGTTATAGGATCCGTTGGAATATCTTCAGCTAGGCCCTTTTGAGTCCTAAAATGGAGTATAAGAAAAAATGCTCAAATCTAGGCCCTACCTCTTCTAGGTTTAAAGAAGGTAAGTGCGTCTACTTAGTTTTTCGAAGTCAGTGAGTAGATCGCTTCTTAGGGAGCATAAGCAACTTCTTCTTCACTCTTGCATACAAAGAAGGACTCCCACCCGTAGTAGCACTTCGATCCTAAAATCTGACTTAGGTGGGCGGAAACCATACTTGCATTAGCAGAGAAAATATCTAGGTGAAAGAAAAGAACACAAGAACTACGTAATAAAATAACAAGCACCATGATAAAGACTTCGGTACCGACTTCGCTCATCAAGTCAAGCTTAAAAACGTGCGTACTCGTGCTCAAAAGCCATATCGCGCGCTTCCGTCCGAAAGAATTGGTATTCTCTTAAGAAAGCTCATTGTACCTACCAGTACGGTATGGATAAAGTCCACCTCACTTAGGATATTTGTCAGGAGATGGGAAATCATCCGGCGATTGCATTTATAAAGTAGGTTTAGTAGAGCTCTGCTTGTCAGCAATTCTGACTACTTTCACCTGGACCTTCACTTCAAGTCAGCAAAGCCTAGCTCGAAGTTGAATCTGCCTGAATAGCACCTGCCCAACAAGGACTTCGATGGGAAAGAGCCGTGGAAACTTAAGAACAAGGTAAGACAGAGTGGTACCAAGTTTGAAAAGAGACCTGGGAAATATACGTTGTCCAACGCACATAGGTAGGAAGGGACGCCTCAGGCTCAACCCATCACATACAAGCTCGTAAGCTTCACACAGCGATTCTTCTGCTATTAGGCTAGCTAGATCTACATCGCATTATCAGGTCTTTAACTCGGATTTCCTGTCGTAAGTCGAGAAGAAGGGTCTTATTCCTGCATCATTTGCAGCCTATTTTGACTTTGCTTTGAAAGGGATTTGATCTTGCTTTTAGGTCGAGAAGTCAGGCAAGGGTGGTCTACGATCAAGTTAGCAATGACCGGACAGAGCAATCTGCCAAAGATTCGATACAGAAGCCGACTGACTCTTAAACCTTTCTTTTCCTTTGTGTCGGTATCATTTAGCTGGAGCCGGGGTATTCTGTCTAACTTGCGACAGAAATTCCTTAATATATATCTCACCATTCAAGCGGAAGACTTTCTCTCGTAGGCCAAGCTTTTTTCAATTTCTGGTTTGAGGGACTTCACCGAGAAAGAAGCTCTAGAAAGCAAGAAAAGCAATTCACTTTATTATTATATATAATCCATCTCGGACCATGCCCCTGTCTACAGCTATGCTATTTCTATTACTGCTAAGGTAAGGCTCTTCAAGACCTGAATCAGATATGGAGATTGAAGCCTTCAAGTGCAAATCAAGCAAACCAAGACCGATGGGTTTGACTTCGATGAGCTGAGCACTTTCTCCATTAGTGACTTGCCACCAAAGTTTAGAATGCTTGAAGTTCCTAAGTTTAAGAGTGTAGGTGTAAGACTCAATTGAAGAAATACAAGGCCCTCATGAGCATCCATAAGCTCACTAATGAGCAAATTTGGGGTCTTTTTCCACTTTTCATTAGAAGAAGGAGCAGCTGCTTATTGGTATCATGGATTAGAAAAGAGTGTGAAGTTGGATTGGAAGGCAAGCTTCATGCTTCCTAAAGCACTCATAGCTACAATACCGAATTGGAAGTCACTTACCTAGACCTTGAAGCTACTAAACAAAATAAAGGGAAAACTTTCACGGATTTCATGACTAGATGGAGGGAAAAGGTAGGAAGAATGCGGAATGCTTAAGATATCCTTCTTTTTTTTCTACAGATTTAAACTAGTTCTATTTGGATCTAAGACCACCTTCCTTCCTTAGAAGGCGAACATCTCATTCATCTTTAGAACCATGGAACTACCATCTAATATGGGCGAACGCTAATGTACGCTATATCTATTAGTATAATGGGTTTCCCATGAGGGAGCTCACTCTCTGTATAGGGAATTATGTAATGACCGCCCTTTCTCTTTACCTTTATCGCCCCCTAGCTTGAATGGGAGAAAAGGGGCGACGATGAAGGAGAAGGTAACAAGTATCGGGGCGAAGGCTAATATGTTCAAAATAGTTGTAGTCGTGACGAACGCTCCAGACTATGGCGATTAGTATCGAAGATGGTTACCTTCTAAAGCTAGGGAAAGCCCGTCGTTCTATGTCTTGGCATTGCGGCGCTTTCTCCGAGTCGTGTAGGGCCTGTTCAAGTTCCGCATGAGTCATTTCTGTTGGAACTTGGAAGCAAGCAAGAAACTTCTTGAATATATTCTGATGGGCGGGAGAGGTCTGCAGCAAGTAGGCGAGGCAAATCTATGCTTTCTATGTTTCAATCGGATACCAATTGCTTGGATGCATTTGAACTCGAGATAACTTGCAGAAAAAATGCTTTCTAGGTTTGTCTCGTGTCTCAGAAAGAAATGGTCCATTTATGGATGGGCGAACGACGGGGATACTATATTAAATGTTATACTTTATTTTCTCTATAAGGTAGATGTTTCATGTGAGATTTCTTTTTATGTGGGTACTGCTGCGCTAAGCTATTTTTCCCATTCCTCGAAACTTGCTTCTAACAAAATGATACCATTGGATTCACTTTGTCTATAACCCCAGTGTGTTTTTTATTTTTAATAAATCCACTGTGGTCTGCTCTCGAGGTCTCCTCCCGTACATATATTCTCGATCACGTAAACAATGGCTTTAGCATCAGAAGTTCGTGCCTTCTAGGCTGTGGTCCCATACCCATAGTAGATTACGTGGAATATCTGTCGCCTAATCATATTCAGTAGATGAGTGATCCGTTAGACCTTCAAGAAGACTAGTCCACTTGGGATCTTACCTTATAAATATAAAGTAAAGAAGCTCAAATTGCTACTTTGATTCTCTAAAACCCGCCTTTCATTCAAGAGTGGTGACCTATCGAAGAAAAAAAGCCTTGGCAAGAAAACTGGGTTTACAGAAAGGCTTTCTCGAGTTCAACCAAACCGGTTCAAACTAGTTCAAAGCTAGAAGCAGCTCTATGTTGCGACACTTCAACTACGATGATCTTAGATTAGCCCAAAAGAAGGGGACTCACCAAGGAGTTTTGAAGCACATGTCGGACTACGGTACTGAAAAGTCTTTCTCCACACATCCAATCCAAGCCTACCTAATCATCTAAGCCTTGTTCTTCCCGCTTCGCCCCTTACATGACTGGTTCACTACAACCTATCTAGAAAGCATAACAGGAAAGAATTGATACCGTACTGGCTTGCCTGGAATGCAAGGACTCATTGGAATGACTAACTTATTGGTTTGCTTTCATTCCCTTTGGTTAGAAGGGAGAACTCTTAAGCCTTAAGCTAGCAAGTGACTGAACTCCCTTTTGAGCTAATTGGATCGGTTATGCCATATTATCTATCAAAAGTGCAGCACTGACCTAGACCTCTTCTACCGCATCAAGAGGCGCTATGAAATCGCCCAGGGGAGTTGACTCGGCTTTCTTCTCCTCAGGTCAAAAAGAAAAGTAAGAACTCGCTTTCGAGCTAATCTTACATGGAGCTACCTGCAAGAAGAGTTATCATTCACGGCTAACTAAGCATTCGTTCGGAGTTGACAAGGGAGAGGGCTTACTTTTCTATATTATGTTATGATGGATAGGCTGGCTGCACTCCCTTTGAGGTAAGAACAGTTCCTTTTGTTTGATTCAATTGCAAGAAAACAACCTCTTATGATACGAACACTAAGCCAAACATTTATATGGATTCCTAAAAAATGAAATAATAGACTATCATGTTAAAAAATGCCATTCAATCTTGTGAACTAATCGAGACCGAAATTAGAAAATGTGATATGAATGGAGAGGAATAACCAATCGATAAAAGAACATGAAACCATTCTGTTTCAATAGAGGTACGAGAAAGGGTTGGGGGCAGTGAAGTAGGTGAAGTGGTTGGATTTTACGAGCTGTTCCAACCACTGCTGGATATGATTCCAAGAGCCGAACAAGAATGAATACCTCACAGAAGAGTCAAGACCAGGATCCCTAATGGAATGTTTAACCGATCCATTCCGGATCGACCGAATTGGTACGGAAGTTGTAACATGGGAAAACCAAGGAAAACATGACTTATTTGAATAACCCGGTGACCCACCAATTGTAGAAGTAGGATTTTTTTAAAGCAATAAGCACTTAAATAATACAATTCAAGTATACCATCTTCTTTCTCATTTCGAGAAAAATGTGCGTAAGGAAAAGGAAACAACGAAGGGATCCGAATCGGACCTAAATGGGAATGACATAAAAAGTCTTTTTCAAAACCTAGCATTAAGGGCGTTACGACGATATACGAGAGGAATAGAGAAAAACTCGTGATTGGTGTAGAGGAGAAGAACTGTATATGATATAGTTCTAGAAAGAGTCGTCTCATTTCCTTACTTCTTTGTTTTTTCGAATTCATTCACTTCCACTTCAAGACTGGTTCTGAACGCCTCGTAACATCATCTTCAACCAACCTCCACCGTACCTACCTTTCAGTGCGACCACTAAAGAATTGCTTATACACTAAAAAGTTGATTATATACGCTTACTAAAATACTTTCTAGGCCAGCGTGAAACTAAGAAAGAGAGATGTGCCTAAGCCTAAGGCGGCATGTAAGCAAACTGTGCACGCTAAGAGAAGAGGAGAGATGCTCGCAATTACTACCACAAGAAAAAGCCACCCTCTATCTTAGAAAGTGGCCCGTCACTTCGTTCTTCTTGGCTTAGGCTTTCAACTGAACAACATGGTCTTGCCGCTTAGCCGCTAGCAGAAGCTAAGCGCTTGAAAAGCGAGCTAAGAAACCTTACTTCTGTCGGCCTTTCTGTGCAACAGTCCACTAGTAGCGGAAGAGAGGGTTACCATACATACAAAAGTATTCAAGTTCTTACGGAAGCTCTTTCTTACCAGTCAAGTAGTACAACAGCTCTATCTTACAGCCCGGCGCTGCGGGTCGCCTTTTGAATTCAGTAAATGAAAGAGACTATTAAATAGATAAGAAAGTAGGTGAGTGAATGAGTCCTCACTGACCTGAGTGATTTCGATCACCCAGCAGGCCTTTTATTTGGTAGGTAAGATCGCCAAAGCATATCATCTGATTTGGCTACGAAGAAAGGAACTCGAAGTGAAAGGGCCCCGACTTCTTTCCTTTCCAGAATTAGAGTTCGTCCGCAGCCCCCCCCCCCCCTTTTTTGTTTTGGGGGGATCCAGTTCCTTGCCAACTACCAACTATCAACTCCGATCTTTTTTCATCATTTGTTTTGGGTATTACCAAACCAGCCTAGCCTTTGTCAATCACACTAAAGCAGAGCACCCAATTATGGAATAGCCTCCTTTTCCTTAACCTTAAGGGTTGGTTAGCTTAGTCAATTCGGCCCTAGATGCGTTCATTGACAAAATCGCCGTAGAAATTCCTACTTTTCAATAGAGCGGAGGCGAACTGAGATCAACGAGAAGAAGGCCCTACTCACTACAAACGAATACACCACAAGATTGAACTGCACTCATGCCTCCACCACATCAAGTTGACCACCCTCCCATAGTATTGATTCTATCAATCATGTACGTAGGGAGGACCTTCCATTCTGATTGGTATATCATGAAAAAAGAAAGCCATTTGCACCAGGCGCACTGCGATTTCCCTTGCCCGGATGTTTGCCTTTCTAAGTCAAGTAATGGTGACCCGCCGAAGCCTGGAGCTTCGTAACATGTTGACGAAGACCTCCGAACTGAGGGTTCAATCAGTAGAAGGGATGACTTTATCTCCGCGGAAGAAGAACAGCCCCACTCTCTAGCCGACTGATCCCCTTAATCATATAACTGGGAGGGATCGTGTCACATTAGAGGTGTCCTCTAATCACCACGATGAGACTGATCCCTCTTTTAGTAGACTCAGCTATTCATATGAATGAAGAAATGAATGTCGGGCTCTTTCTTTCACTGCTAACCCCAATTCTTAATGCTGATACTTTATCTTTCGTCGAGCCCCGAGCTTGTGGTCCTCCTTTGAGTGTGGATTCAATTGGATGAATCTGTCAAGTCAAGGAAAACGTACATAGCAGTAAGGATAGTGCATTGCCTATTTCTCGTTCTCGCTCGGGAGCCAAAATGAACATGCCTACTACCTACTGTACTAGACCTTCGACCAGGCATTCTACAAAGGTAGAATCGAAACCAAGCATTGTGCTCGAACAGTT
>CM042966.1:12915190-12937690 GCA_023678885.1 Pogostemon cablin
AAAGTAAATAGGTCTCTAGAGCTTTCTCACGAAAGCAGTGAAAAGCCTGACCTAAAGGCTACTCAAGTAGCTCCTTTCCAAGGTGTCAAATAAGTCTCAATTCACGGACAGTTCCCTGGCCTAAGGGGTTGTTTGCAAGAATCAGGTCAACTTATTTTCTTCAGGAAGAACAAGAGTACGTTACAACAAGAAGTTGACTCGTTATCAATTTGGATTAAAGTATTCCAGCCTCCTCTGTAAATGTAGGATAGGACAGTCAGAGGAGTAGTCACAGGTCATCCGAAGCTAGCCACTATTTTCGGGGAGAGCTTTATTTTATCAATAGTTCTGGAAGAGGGGTTAGAATAGGCGCGAAGCCTGCGATCCGGATTTCAAAAATAGAAAGAAGATGTCCATTAGAAATTATCAAGTAAATTAGACTGACTATCTATCGTGCCGATAAGATACAAGCTCTTAACGAGGATGCAGTGAGATAGATATAGGCTTTTGACCTTCTTCGACTGCCAGTCTATTGTGGTCGCAAAAGAGGCCCATCCAGAGTGAAACACAGCATCTCAGGAAATGGTTGTAAGAGTTTTTCTAACTCCATTAGCTGTAGAGTAGAATTCAGAACTGACTTGTTCTCCCGTTGGGAATTATAGTTCATACCAATGGATATTCTTCCTGTCGTTTAGGTGAGTCCACCCTCACCAACCACCATTGAACCTGTGGTCTATCTAGTAGAATAGAAGGGCGATAGAATGGACGTTGAATGGAAGTCTTCCATACTGAAAAACAAGAAATTGTTGAATAAGACTCATTGATGAATGGTTCTTTTTGGTTCCCTACTCTCGAACCCGTAGCATAGTTAAAAAGGTAAAATTCCTATGCCTAAATTTTCAATCCCAATCAAAACAGATAATAGGCTCTCGTCGTCAATTGAATCATGAATTCTCGTTCCAACAAATTGCTTAGAATAAGAAGAAAGAGGGAAGGGACTTTTTCGACATTTTCAAGCCTTAAGAGAGGGCTCTCATCCAATCCTACATGCACAACTACCCTTCAAATCTATATATTGAACCCCTCGGATAGACATACTCTAGGAATGAACTTCCTCCCAATGAAAGAAGTTACTAGGCGGGTAGGAAATGTATTAGAAGAGAAGAGCGTATGAAGAAGAGTACGAGAGATTGGTGCAATATGAAAGATGAATATCCTCTTGGTGTGATCATCGGTTCCTATTGGATCATAGCCATTAGCTTTGTTTTCCTTGATGCGATCAAACAATGTCATCAGTCACAAACAAGATAGGTTTTAAAGCATAGATTTTGGGCTATCTATCTCTTTCATATGTAGTAGGAAACACCGTACAAAGGTGAAAGAATGGTGGTTTCTTATGTTTACTCCTAACATTGAGAGTTCTATGCTTCTCTTTACAGGCCAAACTATATTCTAGTTGCGCTATGCGGTTAATCACTCCTTGAAGTGCTATCTACGAAGACCAAAAGCTGAGATATCTATCTATGAAAGAAATGAAGAAAACTTATTCAAAACATCTTGCCACATCAGTTTGATCCCATACCGAAGTATATTTCCTGGAACGGGTGGTAATAATCTATGATCTTGATTAGCCTGCCTTAGTTCTATTCATTTTGTTGTGTAAGGAAAAGCCTACTGTAATTTCATCTAAGAAGGAAAGAAAAGGGTGAGGATATCGAGGGACGAAGTGACTCGACCAGAGGGAGAGGGGGAAAAGAGCAGTAAAATAGTCCAATCTATGAAATAGAGCTTAGTGTCTCCATAGTAGTATACTAGTAGAAGGCATAGGTTATGACTTAATCCAATAGAGTCAGAACACCTTTCTATCTAAAAGAAATGGTGCTCGATGAAACGATCCAGATTTCACACTATGTTGTGGGCTGGGGTCAAACTGTTTGACTTACCTACATATCTGATTCAACCTTAGAATCAAGCCTCATGTAGTTCGATTTGACTCACATCAATCACGAACGAAGCACAAAAAACAATTTGATCATAACGATATCATGGAAATACTGCACGGACCCACATATATATGAACAGAAAGAGAATTCTTTTTTCAAATCTTTGAGTTTTCCCCGGATCAAGGATTTTCTATTTTTCCTTTCCTCTTGACCCGATTGTGATTTTCTGCATATCCCTCTGACCCAGTTCAAGATCCTCCATTACGAGGTTAGCGATACTACTGTGTACCTCTCGTGCCCCGGGGATAAAAATATAAAGATTCCATGCTCCCCCCTTCCCCTCCAACCAATACTCTGATCAAGCACTATTTCCAAGTAGTTGTCTCAGATAGACAGACTGGGCGCCACTGACTCTGAGATCTTGTTCCACTTATTGGATAGTGATTCTGTTGCATATAATGTAAATTCCGTAGCGGATCAATTCCTACGAGCCTTTAAAACCTGTACTTTTTTGTAATTGACTCTAAATCTTCTTCAATAAACGCTGATTTTTCGATCAAGTTTTGAATGACTTTCTAGTCAGATCGTTCTTGCGTTTCAGATATGAAGTCTCATTCGAAGCTTTAGACAAAGGTGCTATTGAGATATTGGGTCCTTATGGTATCTCGTACACATTCCGATAATTGGCCGAGCGAATAAGTCAACTTCAAATTGGATTTGTTGTGCGAAGAGTGCATTATGACCGTGGCCGCCTGCAAAGGCTGCAAAGCAGTAGTAGGGGCGTTAAGATTGGAGCTTTTTGTAGTGCTAACAAGAATGCAAGTGAATGAATCCCATCCCCTAGTGAGTGAAGTGCTTACGCCCCTTTAGAGATAGAGATAGGGGCAGGCAAAAGAGCTCCTTCTTTCATTTTGAGATCTTTAGATTCGATAATAGAGTCCATTTATTTTCTATTAGTTATATTCTATTTTATTAGTCAAGCGCTAGCGCTTTTTTAAGGTTAGGGGGCTGAGAAGCTCTTGCTTGATGCTTATTGTCTATTTCGCGAGCCTTCACTGCCCTGTTCTGTAACTTCCCTTCTTTCGTCCGTCCACGAGGCTGTAAAAAGAGAGAAAGGGGCGGCTATCTAGCGGGAGTCATTTCGGTTGTATGCCACAAGGTCCCTATGGACAAAGGAATAAGTGAATCATCGCTTTTGGGTGTAGGCAGTCCTCTACCATCTATCCCATTGCATTCCATCATCTCGTATTGTACTCTACCATATCAGACCAGATAGATCTATTGAGTGAGAGAAAAGGAGAAAACTATATTCTTAACTATTGATTGGGATCCATATTCATTCCCGTCACTACGGATTAATTGTCCCTACCTAACTACATGGTAGTGGTCTAGGGAGCGCAATTGCTAGAGCATGGGAGAATGAAGACTAATGATTTCGGCAAGAGCAGCCAGACGGACTACTATAGTGAATCTAGTGACTACTAGAGTAGACTATAGTCAAATGGTATGGTATAGCAACCTTTCCGAATGAGCCTCTGGGATCTCCTGTAAACCCCCATGATGTGGTAAAGAGAGGATATTAGGGGAAGCAGTGAGTGGAGATTCCTCTGCAGAGAGCCAGATGAGGGGAGACCTTAACGTCCGGTTCGGAGGGCGGGGATATCCCGACCCTATTATCATTATGCCTTTGCAATGTTACTTGGTTCAACTCTATTTGTGACCTTTTCTCATATGTGGGACTCTCTATCTTCTTGGGTAGATAATAGATTGTCTTTAATTTGGATAGTGAGTTTTTTTTATAATAATAAGTCAAGTCAAGAATAATAATCGAACAGGAGGAGCTTGCCAGGATGGCTTGGTAAGCAAGCATTCCGTTATGTAGGCGCAAACTCCCAGTTCTTTCTCTTCTTTCTTTTTTAGTTTAGTGACAGTTCATCAAAAGAATTGTCCAAGATTGCTAGATCGAGCACCCAACGCGTATAGTAAGCAGTCCAAGATCGGGTTGTATCCTCTTCAATATTTCTACTACTTCTTTTCCTCCCTTTGCGCCAACCACTTGAATGCAGATTGCCTAGTTCCTGCTAATAAACTAAGTCGCTTACTCAGAGTCAGGGTCAAAGGCCACCGCTCCAACTAGACCAGCAGAAGCAGCAGGCAGGCCCTTTAACTGCTACAGCAAAGTAGACTCTTCTAGTTGGCTTCTCAACCGATCCTTGCAAAGAAAAGAAATGTGCCCTTCCTTTCGGGTATTATATCTACATTCGATCATACACAGGTTGTTGCCCTAATGTAACTTCCTTTTCCTTCGCTAGCCTTGAGGCTTAGTTACTTAATTAAGAGTTATTCCCCCTAACCTATGAAAGCATTCCCATAGCTCTATGCCTACAGCGTAAATGAGTTAGGAACTAGAGTGAACACCAAGGAATTTCCTTATTAATAGAGTAAGGGTAAAGGCAAGTCTTCCCATTCCTGGACCATTAGTTGCTTCCTAAAAAATAGATTGGATCCTCATCTCTTTCACTCTGGGATTCTTCAACAATAGTGGATTCTACCCGTAAAAAGAGAAAGAAGCAGTTATGCCATTCGCCACCTTCCTTCGCCCTAGTACTGGGATAAGGAACTCCTCTATCTATGTTAATGATTCCATTGTCATACTATATTCTACCCTCGACCTACTCTACCCTATGGATCGGTATCCACAAGATCTTATCAGATACAAAAAGCTTTAGAGCGGCTTCTCTGCCTTTGCCACGCTTTCCCGGTGTCTTTCGCTTGACCCATGTGCCGGTTGTAGCTTTCCGGTTATGTTATGAGAGGGATGTCTCCTTCCTTTTGGAGTGGGAAATCGATGAAATGACCAAGTTGCGAGATCGAGAACAATTTTAAAGGAATTAAGGGAGGGGTCACCAGAAGTTCATTTTCGACGTTCTAATCCGGTACACAGGAATCGCTAGAAAACAAGTAGAGTCAAGGTCGCTTCGGAAAGCAAGCAGAGCTGTAGTGGGCTTAAGGGCGATCCATTCCACCTTTGACCCTCTTCCTTCGAGGTAGAGATGGACCGATCCGGCCTGTCTTGTGAAATCCAGTTCAAAGGAAGGGGTCATACTCATCGAAGAGTTCGGGAGCTTCCACGACAAACTCCAAACCCCTACGTTGCTTCCTCTGTGGTGGACCTCACAGGGTTGCCAATTGACCACGCCCTCAATGCTTTACAAGCAGCAATTCAAGGGCAAGCAGAGCACTCAACTTCTACACTAGTCTATTAGTTGTTGTTGAAGATGAAGGGGGTATAAGGAATTGGTCGACGAAGCCAACAAGTAACAGGAAAGATAGATAGATAGAAATGGGTGGGCAGTCCATCCTGCTATAGGCACGGCCTCACTCATACCGGTCAAGGATTCATTAAGCATGTAGGGCTTGGAAGACTTCCTTTCCATTTAACTAAGTAAGATCAATATCGGTTGAAGAAAGCAGCATAATATGTGTTTTCAGAAGCAGCTTCGTTTCGTTGCCTACTTGCGTAAGGAAATCCTACTCCAAACAAGGGATATTGCGCCTTTTAAGTGCCAACCTTTTTCTTAGTACACGTATGCCCAATTGGTTTGAGCTTTGCCTTTCTTACTCTCTACGGAGCTCGAGTGAAACCTAACTGACTAAATCTCGACTCTTTAAGAGCCTCGCCCGTGACATACGATGTCTTTCCACATATAAATCGAGCATTTAATAAACTATCCATCAACTAGTCCCCTTTAACCAAAGAAAGCACATGCAAAAAGAAACGACTCTGATCGCCTTGAATTGTCAATTCGCCGGTTACAATCATCAAACGTAGCAAGGTGAGCAAATTCCAACGAGAATGGTCAAACCTCTAATCTAAAGCTGCCTGAATGGCTTGATTCCAGGCGTGGTTGGTTGGATTATTAATATTATGAAGTAAGGTCTGATTCTCGATTTCTCTGACAACTTTTTGTATTAGACTACGAATTTGATTCTAAAGATTTCGCCTTAGCTTGCCAGATGCTTTGGAGCAAAAGCCACGTTTGGATGTTAAGAATTCCATCCCTAGTGAAGGGTTAAGAATTGGTGATACAGCACATGCTTTTAGCCTTTACGCGAATCCCTAATGGATTCGAGGAGTCCAGGTCTTTGAAAGAAATTCATCCACCAACTCTTCTTAAGAAGTCATTTCTTACGCTATTTCTGGGGAATGCAAATAAACCACCTCCGAGGCCACAAAGGAGTGCAGCATACCTTCTTCCTTTCACCATTGGATTATAACAGCTACAAGTTGAATGCTTTCTGAATCTCTTCTTGGACCCTTTCCTTCTATTGATTGAGACCTTTTATCCCTTGACTCCTCAACAGTCGGGAAGCTCTCAGAGGCTCCAGTTCTTCGTTCTATCAAGACTTTTGGATACCTCACACAACTGTGGGTCTTTAAACATGGGTTTTTCAGCACAGACATTGGCTTCCAATACTTTTAGGACTCAAAAGGCTTTGGCCTAGGAACAAAGAACAAGAGAACCGTCGCCCCAGCACTATACTAGCTCTTTTTGACCATATCCATTACTGACCCCGTATTCACTTACTGTACTTGGAACGGAAGAGTTGCAAGTTGTCAGCTAGGAAGATCTGAATTTGGTAAAGCAAAGGGCACCACATTCCGACACGAAAGAAGGGATGTTTTTTCAAAGAAGAAAGGAAGGGCTTTTTCCTCGGCAGAAGCTGTGGCAAACCGATCGAAGAAGTCTTGTTTGTGAACTGCAAAAGCTCTTTGAAATGATATATAGGAAGTTGGGAAGAGGTAAAGCCTCAATTTCAATGCTCGAGGAAGAAGTCCTATAGTTTACCACTTTTTGAATATATTTAGATAGTTATAGTAGAGCAGTCTAGCACGAATTCAGCTCACGAGCGGAAAGAGAGATTAACATCATGGATATCATGAAACATAGGCACAAGCAGTCTAATAAGAGTCTGCAGACTCCTTAGACAAGAGCATAAGCATAGATCAGGCCATTTCCCACCACCTCACGAGCCCAAGTAAATGAAAGTGTATGTGCACTAGTGGGTACGGAAAGCAAGAGATTCTCATTATAGCAATATCCCTTATGCAGGGTTTTAGGAGAGCCATGGGGGCAACCAACCCTGGGTCTGAATATTCAATCAATTTAGGCTCAAAAAAAGGTTAGCACAAAAGAAAAAGACATTCAATTCAATAGAAGACGATGCTTGCAAGGACAGCTCATGGCTAAAATGAATGAAGTGAAGCCAATTTTCCTAGGCCCAGAATCGAAAGAATAAAACACTATTTCCTCCAGTCTAAAGGAGGGCTAATGAGAAGATTCCATGGTAGGGTTAAGGATAATAGTAATAGGAATATGTTTCATACTGAGCTAAGGTGACTAGGGAGCTAATAGTACTTATCCTAACTCATGGATAACGGTGTCGACTGTGGATAACAGGCATAAAATGAATACCGTGCCTAACAAGTTAGCTACACCACTGCTTTCCCGTTTGGAATATATTCAACATCAAGTCTATAGTGATCTCGTATCATAAAGTATATATTACATTCGTATCCTCGTAGTCGACAAAACCATCACCATCAACGATTGAAGAAAGGAGACGAAATAGAGAATCTTTGTGTGCTGGCCTATGATCTATTTTCCCAAGGAAAAAAACCAATCCCAAGACCTGCCTCTTAAATTCTCCACATTAGCCTATATTATCTAGAAGAAGAGCCCGAGAAGCAAGACGTGTGGAGATCCTGGTACTGAAAGGCTTGTTTTTTCCCCTTTTTTTGGCTTCTTGAGACAAAATGCTTTTAGCCCAAATTCAAATAAAAAATAGAGGAATTGAAAAACCTAGACAAGGCCGAACTTGAGATGTACTTCCGTTAACGACGCTTTCTTTATAATAATAAAATGGACGTTTTAATTTCATAGGTATGCAATTGCAGCATCACTCGAAACAAAAGCTCTATGCTTCTTTGGCTTTGTAGAACATGTATGACCATGATTTCATTCCTACTCCCCTTAATAGAGAGTAACGGATAACAGTATTGGAAGTCGAGCCCTTAGTCTTATAATGTAATAGGTTACACTAGTAAAGCCGAGGGAAAGCCGCAACAAACTCCATCCTCTACCTACTACCACCAACAAAAGGAATTACCTCTCCAAGGCTATAAATGTAAAGCAGTCTCGTCACAGTACCCTTTGGAGCAATCCTATTCTCTCTATTTAAAGGGGACCGAGGTCGACATAAATCTAATTACTAAGTGACTCAGATCCATTTGTTGACGAGCCTCTAAACTAAGCATGCCTGCCGATTGAAGCGGGTTAAGAGACTGGAAAAGCCAAGATGCTCTACACACAGCAAAAAAATTTCGTTTTATCAACACTTAGACTTCTGGAGGTTCTCACCCACGAGGGATTCCGAACTCTAGTTTTTCTTTAGTCCACTTTGCCACCTCTTCTTTTGCCTTCGGAAAGCCGAGGAACTTCGATCCGTTAATCAACGGAAGTATAGATCTGCCTGTGCGCCCGAGAAGAAGTGAGAAATGCCACTTTTGACACCGGTGAGTCCTTCTGTGGATTGAGAATCCAACCCTTGCTACATCCCTACTTCGGTGCTTCCCTTTGATTGCCCAGTTGAATTGAATCTAAGTAGATATAAAATGGCTTCCCTTGGCGGCTCCTCAGGGGCATCTGGAATTTCACTTTCACCCTACCCAATGGTACCAATGGAGTGAGGTTCTAGCCCTTCTTTAATATAGTGCATCGGAGATCTGCCTGTTGAATCAATTTCACCACGTGCAAATGTTGGAATAGTTGTACCAAAGTCTTTTTCCTTCATTGACTGACTGCTAAATCTTGGTTATATTTAACTGCGACCCCTTACCAAGCTACCATACAGACGAGGAGCTTATAAACTAATCAAGTCAAACCAATAAAATGATGGGAAATTATTCGCCGTATCGTGACTTCACCCCCCTGAGGTAAAACACCTACGACGGTCACGGACATTTTTGACTAATGACTTTCACTTGGATACGAGCTAGGCTTCTATGGGACAAGGAACATCTGGATCTGCGAGTTCACCTTTAGGTTTCAAATCTTGTCACAACAAGAGGAACATAATGCTTTTTTCTCGTAAAGGAATAGAAGATTAGACTAGAGGAACAAGCAGCACATCTTTGCCAGTTGTTACTTCTCTGCCGGTTGCTGCTTCTGCATCTCAATGCTTTGATCAAATGCTTTCCCCGCCTCTTCTTCTTCTAAATTCACGGATTAAATGATAGGTTTTGTGAACCAGGTTGGTAGAGGTGGTTTAGTTGCTTTTCGGGGATTAAACTCGTTTACACGAGACTGGTTTCCAACCCTTTCTGATACAGAGTTTCCCCTTTCCGGTTAGCTTATTAGTCAAAGAAAGACTTTGATTAGTGGAATGAAAGGACTCTCTTTTGCCTTGACTTTGGTCTTTCCAATTCTATTGGCCTAAGACGATCGGTCATCTGTCCTTTACCCGTGCCTTTCTCACGGCACCCTTAGTTACATTCGGAGAGAAGATCTTTGGGATAGGAGTTCTCATCACCCTTGCACCAAGATTTCAATATGTTACGTTGATTAGCTCTTTCTCGGCATTGAACTTCGGCATAGGTAGATTTTGGTAAGGATAAAATTCAGCCTTTAGCAGCATAACCCTTTAATGGTAATAGTTTTCTCCTTTCAAACCCCTTGCAGCCTGAAATACCTTTGTGGAGAATGTCTATTTAGAGTTCCTCTTCTGGCCACGGTTTTCTTCGGGCATTATGGCAAGGCGCTCTCCATATTAGTTGCCCTGCATGTCTTCTATCTCGGGAATGAAGATGAGAAAGAGAATCCAGATTTACCACCTGACCATAAACCAAGAAAGGCAAGAAAGAAAGAGCACAGCTGAAACCTCCGTGGAAGTAGCATCGGCGAGAAAGGCAACCAGGGATTGAAGCAGAGGGAGAGTAGGCCCTTTAAAGCACCTCACTTCTTTTCTTAATCTATTTCGTAGTCAATAGTCTAGTCCTTTTATCTCACTGAGAGCTCTTTCAGTACTGATCCGTATTAAGGTCTGAGATCTCTAAGAACGAGATGTCAGGATAAAGACATAAAAATAAAGAATAAAATTAGGGCCAGCCAGGGCCAAAACTAGGATTTCGAACCTCGTGGATCTATGAGATCTGATCCCCTAAACTAGGGATCCAGATCCGTGTACTTATTGATCATCGCTTCCGAACCCCCGACTTCCCCTGCTCCTGCATTCGTACTTCCGCCATGCTCTTGCTCTAAGGAAAGAACTTCCATCAACCTTGTTGACCTGACATCGTGGTGAACCTGTTTTTTGCTCTAACCTCCGAAGCAAAGGACAGCCATTGATCGTCCTATGATGCGTTTACCGGTTAGCTGCCTAGTCTTCTTATTCTAATTGCCTACGCCATATAAAGGCATAAAAGCAGGAAAGACGACCCGATCACCAATGAAACTGGTGTTAGAATGGAGTCTTGAACGATGCAACGGCTGAGGAATGGCAGAATGGCAGAAGAATGGGATCGATGGAAGAGGGGCGTCTTGATAGATCTCTTCTCGACCGGATCTCTGAAGCAAAGAATAAAATAGTCATTCCGCCCTAACCGCACCGACATAGGGTTGACAAAAGATATATGCCTCCTCCTAGAACATTATCTGTAGACCCCGCAAAAGCGGATCAGTGACAGGCAGTTATCTCTCTCCGGGCACAAAAACGGAATCCAATGAGATCTTTAACTGCTTTTGATCAACTTCCTTTCTTCTAGACTCATAGAATATATAAGATATAGCACTTTTGCCTTATTTCGTATGAGAAAGAAATTATGGTTCTCTTTATCAACCTTCTCGATCAGCAACTTATCGGTAACAACAGGAGCAAGAAATAACAGGATGCCCCATCTTTCCTGCCAATCGGTCCAATAGGTTTGCCTAAGGAACATCACCCTCTGATAATAAAAACACGAGTTTCGAACAATCGCTCTCACAGCCATCGGAACCTCAAAGACTCCCCGCAGAGTACTCCCTCGCTAAAGAAAGAGAAAGAGAAGATAGTGAGTAAATTTTTTTAAAACAACAAATTCAATATTCTGATTTGTTTTATAATAAGTATGCATATGGTCTATATACTTTTTAACCTCTGACACAGTAAGAACGGGGGCTTGAGAGGCAGCCTTTTAAAGCTGCTTCCCCGAAGTCAGGCTACTCATAGTAATATGCTGTTGAATCAATGAATCCATGTCGTATATAATGGAATAGACTGCCTGACCTCATTTTCTCAGTCTTTCTCAAATAACGAACTACCAGGGTTGTTTCCTTTAGTTTAGAAGCTCTCTTTAGAGCGAAGAAGAGTAGGATTACATAAGAATGATAATGAGCGATTACGATTAATGGGAGACATCCGCGGAAAACATCCTCTATTTTGGCTTGCTCGTGCAATTTATATTTTGGCGTTGTATGACGTGACGAAAGCCCATAAATTTTCGATGAATCATTCTATGAACGATCATTTTTAGGTTAGCTTTATAGCATCTATCTTAAGTAAAGCGGTTTTTTAAAGTGAGGAGAAAACCATGTTTATGTTTGGGAAGAGCATGGGATCTGGTCAACAAAGGTGTAACCCTTTTGAAAATGATCCAAGGGAGGCGAGAGGAGAAGTGTTGTTTGCAAGCGAACCCAATAATGCAACGAGCCTTTCGATGAAGCTTGCACCCACTGGGAAAAAGGAATAATAGACCTTGCCTGAGTTTCCCGACAAAAATGCATTACCCCTATTTCTTTCAGAACATTCAGGACCTTGTTTGTTTTAGAGGTTTCAGAAAAAACCTCAAACCTTATGTGAATAGGTGACAGTCCAAGAAAGGAAGGTCCTTCCAGTCAGCTCTCTCATCATTGAGAGTTGGAAAAATAGTAGAAACATAAAAAAGTGGAAACTCCATTTGTTTTGGCTTCCCAGAAGTTTAAACAATACCTCTTGGGAAGCAGGGTTAAACAACCCGAATCTTAACGATGTAAATACATTAGGTGCGGCCTTTGTCCAACCAGTGGGTAGTTTAAGACCCCAACCCACATATACACGGTCGTCATTAGGTGTAGATTTCCATGTAGGTTCCCTTTCATAAGGGGAATGGTGGTGATCCAAGGGAAATATTTCCAGCAGATGGCCTTGAAGTTCACTTTCATCAAAGCCGTCACCTCCTGGACTGATCCAATGTCATCCACGGGATGGGTAATGAACGGAAAAGTCTTGCTAACACTGGTTTTGCGAGTTCTATAATACGGGCCATCCCAAACCAAGATAGATATAATCTGACAAGATAGTCAGCTCGAGAGACCTCGCCAAAGAAAAGGATGATCCTTATCTAACCCTCAAAGCCAAACAGTAAAAAAAAGTAGTCAACCTTCTTGCTCTTAACTTAAGCAACTTGGGACAGTAAGCCTTAAGCTTCACTCCGATCTAAGAGCATCAGAGAACATCTTCTGCATTGTCGAGGGAAACTAAGATAACCGGAATGATTGGCCTTCACGCCTATCCCATCGATCGGAACTGGCAACAGATCTTTCAGCTGATCCAGCGGCGAATGAATATCCGTTGTGTTCAACTCATGCTACTGGGTCAACTCCAAACCAACACTTGGGAATAGAAGCCAAAAGACTTCTTCCCTTTCATTGATTGACTAATGCCTCTCGATTGAAAGAGAATCTTTTGCCGCTGGATCAGCTGCAGAAGAATTATTCCTATTATATAGGTAAGTTGACCATCCGTTAATCCCTTCCTATCCCCGACTTCTACCAACCAATCTTTTCCAAAGAATTCACCACCCAATTGGAAAGGATAAGTTAACCACGCCGCTTCGAAGCGAAAGGGGCGCAACTCTCGGCGATGGGGAGGTAAACCAGATAAATGTTTCAACAAAGGAAAATGATTTGACCAGGTTCTAGGTAGATGTTGAACCCTCACTTAATGGAATAACAATCTCCATTCCGGGTTCGGAAAGGCTCTGTAAAGACCTCTCCCAACTATTTGCCAGACCATGACGAGTATTAGTCAAATTATAGCTAGGCCTTAGAAGGCCAAATAAATCATATTTTAGTGATTAATAACTTAATGAAACTCATCACATCTCCTCTGTGAAAGCGGCAAACCTTATGTTTTTTCCGATGAAGAACCAACCTGGTTGAAGTTGCCAGCAACCAACCAAGGTAGAGTATGTGAGTTTGAATTGGCGTATAATGCAGCGAAGAGCTAAAAATTCCATCAAACAAGCAAAGGCTTTTGCTAACGCTCAATCCCTTGCTTGTTGGGGACTTTTTTCATACTACATAGAACGATAGGGCAGAATAGACTCGACATGTCTTCAACTCTTACTGTAATTGATGGATAGAAGGACAAAGCTGCAGGGGAGGTTTAAAATCGTCAACATGAAATGGCCGGATTAGCAGGATGAAGATTTTTTACCTGACTGAAACAGAAGTTGAAAGTCAAATTGCCATAGATCGCGATTCAAACAAAGAGGTTGGGCTTTCCCCTTAAGTGACAAGGGGGGTGAGCCGCTCCAAGTCAAAAGTGATATTTATAACTAAAGGATGAAGCCAAGAGCAGAAGGAGGTTGGTTTTGAAGACTTTCCTTACGTTTCCCGAATAAGCATGATAGATCTCTTATCTATTGAAGAAGCTAATAAGATCAAAGAATTTAATGAAAACCCTGCACTTCTTAGCAGCATCGGCAGAGACCTGAGGAATTCATTTTCATTCTATTCTCTTCGGCATGGGCCATGAGAACAAAATTTATCCTTATACCCCGCGAAAAGGAATGGCGTTGACACCGGAAGAGGGGAGATCTTTTATGGGGAAGGCCTAGCCTACCTTACACTTTACTGAAAGCTTAGTAAGAAAGTCTTGACTGATTTACCGTTAAGTCTAATTCTCTAACAAAGGGGCACATGGGATAAGAGGGATAACTTTCATATCTAACTATGGCAGCTATAGGGCACGAAGGTTAGTTGAAGAAGTGACAGAGAAGTCATTTACTGATTAACTGCTTGAACGTGGAAAGATGTCGGCATTTCTGCTCTTAGGTGAGCATCCGCTCTTGTTGGTCTTGTTGGAATAAGCGCAGCTATTGAAGACGGTCTTAGAGAAGGAGCTGCTAAAGTAACTGCCAAATCACTTTCCTGTTGATGCTACATAACCGCTCTTGTCGCGAAAAAAATGGTCTTAGGTTGCACTTATTCTTTTCTTTCAGAACATTTGTCAGGACAGATGAAAGAAGAGGTTGTAGATAGTCTATTTGTTACTTGGCTTACTTTACTGGGGATTGCATACCTGTCACTCGCTTTGCCTCACTGTGGTTTGAATAGCCCTATCTTTTCTTTTACCCTAAGATGCAACGAATCGACTTCACTTTCAAACACACTTTTTTGTCAATCCAGTCACTCAATCTATTGATTGCCCAAGACCGTCCCTCAATCCAGAAGAAATAAGAAAGACCGCTCTTAGCATACGGGATTAGCGGTTAAGACAATGGCTAGATCAACTATTAGATTAGATCTTAGCACGAATGCCCTCTAACTGTTCTCGAATTTCCTATTGAGGCGTGGCACAGAAGAAGCTGTGAATGCTGCCGATACCGGAGCAGCTAAAGGAACTGACATCTAAGCAATGAGAGAAAGAAAGAAAACTTAGAGGAGGTTTCTAAAGTAAAGAAGTGGCCAAATCTGGTCTTAGCAACACTGTTTGCGACGAATAAGCTTTTAGAAGGACAAATGCCAGGAATGAGAGCTTCAAAGGTAGTCTAGCCTTCAGCGGACGATCCTATCAGTTAGATAATCGAAGTCCATATCGGATGATTTCTAGCATAAAAGAAAGAGAGATCTTTTCACATGGCGAGGAAGACTCTCATTAGAAGTCCTTAGGCCTCAAAGCTAATAGTTTCCTTGTTCTAGTTATCGCTCCCCAGCTTTTTTCCTCCAACAGATGCGGATGAATTAGCTGCAGATAGTCCGACAATAAGCTTTTCAAGTGAAATCTTGAAAGCAGCCCTTCTTCTTTTTACCCACATGGATGTCTTTAAATTAAAAGATAAGAAAATCCTCCCGGCTAGGCCACTCTATTTTCTTAATTAAGCTTTCCAACAGGCTAGAAAGGCTAATAATAAGGCCTTCATTAAGGGCTAGAGCTTCAAGCAAAAGGGCTTGTGCCACTAAGGAAGAGAAGGAGTTGTTTGCAGGTTTTACATTAGAAATAGAAATGTTTAGAATCCTCCATTCCCGACGGGAAACCCTGAGGAGACTAGTTTAGTGAATGCCCTGTTAGAAGTAATTATGAAATCAGAAGCATCGAATGCAAGCTGTCAGGAAGAATAATTCTCTTAGCAGACAAGAATGAAATTCAATTAGTCCCGCAGGAATAGTTGAGTATGCAAGCACATTCATTTAATTGGAAAGCTTTCCTTGGCTAGCCCCCTCTGAAGAAAGATGTCAATTACCAAAAGCAGTAACAATAGCAATAGCAATAGGAGTAGCATTAGGAATGAAGACCTTAGGCTTCGTTCATCAAAGTAGCAGTCCTTAGGCCCCATCTGAGAAGGAAAGCCTGAACGCCCTTGCTTTCGTAACCCGTGCTTGATGCAATAACCGCAATGAGAGTCAGCGCTCTTGGATAGAAGACTGGTATAGAAGACGCTGTGGGAATAATCGCTGCAAGTCTTTTTTAAGTTTAAGAAGAATGGATTCAACCATAAGAGGTTGTGCTAGAATTAGATCTAACCGTATCCGGTGTTTCGAAAGAGAGTAAGCTCTTTTTTGATAGTTCAGAAGAAAGATTTGATAACTGTGAAATCCTCTGTCCTTCTGTAAGTGACTATCCCATCCTGTTCCTTTATCTTTCTTGATTGAAATATCTCCTTCCTGCCCTTAGAATATCTTACTAGCTTAGGGAAAGAATTTCGAATGGAGGGAAAGCCTCTATGACATTATGAGAGAGTGAGGGAAAACCCAACACTTGCCTGTTGGAACGGAACTCAATATGGGCAAAGCAAAGGAATAGATTGAAAAAAGAACTCATGCACTATCGCATATGCGCTGCAAGAAGAGATAGTTGTGAGGGGAGAGGAGTTCAAACCCGACTCAAGGCCTAGTAGATCTATTCCTGCTACCTTACAACCTTCCATGGGGGAGGTTGAGTTGAAGAAGCTGTTACAGAATCAGCAGCTATTGTACCCCCATCTGTTGGAAGAAGGACTACTAATAGTGGTTCGTCTTATCTTATTAGTAGCGGTCAGTGGGAAGAAGACTAGCTCTGGCTTTCAAGCGTGAACCAGGTCTTGGATTCGGCATTGGTTGGGCATGGTATTAGATTAGGAAGGAGATGGGCTTTCTTTTCTAGTCAGGGTAGCCCTCTTATGCTTGTACGAATTAGTTCATCTTTCCGTTCAGTGGGGCTTTCAAGCCCTGCCCGTGTGCTTTACCCGTAGGTCAATGAAATCTTCATTCTTAGCTTTCTTCTACGCCCTGGAATTCAGTTCTAATAGAGTTCATATTCTAGTAGATCACTTCCTGGAGTTAGGAGTGAATTAAAAAGAAGGTACATAGTTTATTTCTACTCTGTTATGAGATATCATATGGTTGGTACAGGTCTCACTTGAGAGGAAGGAGGCCTAAGCCACGTCTGCTGTGGTCTAAGTCAGTACAGTTGAAAAATAACTTCTAAAAAAGAAAACAACCCCATCTTATTAACGCTTCCAAGAAAGGTAAGTTCAATCAAGCGGGCATTTATTTGTGGGTGATGAAAGGGACGAAGCTAAGGATGAGTGAGGTACGAGATCGACCTATGTCGGAGATGAAAGATGAGCGACCTGCGCCCTGCCATAAGGCACTATGCCAGGAACCCTTAGTCCATTACTTACTGACAAACGGATCCAGGTAGCTCAGATCTAGCTAGGTTAGACGGTTCGGTCAACGATGGTTTGTTTGGTCTAGTGTGTTAGGGATAGCTGAACAGAGCAGAACGACTTCTCGCTATGTGTCTAGTAGAACCCGAAGCATTGACATTGAAAGAAAGAAGTCCCTCAAGCATTGAAGAAAGAACAAAGACAAGGATTTACCTATAGGAGAATCCTGTTTAAAATCATCGACAACTCGAAAGTCAACTCATCTCGGAGCATGGAAAGAAGGATCGATGGAAAGAGTATTGGTCTTGCAGAGCCTATGGTATATATGCCTGCTGAAGTCAGCTATTCATTTCCAGGTAGAAAGAGCTTTGCCCTTATCTTGTTCAAAGGCACAGATTCACAGAGCCTCTATCAGATGACGATTGAATGGCTTCCACCACAACACGAAGAACTACTCCTTATTTACGAATAAAATGTACTCTTTTTGTTGAACCAACGACTAAAGACTCTTTTAATAGAAAGAGTCAAGGGGCAAACAAAAAACAATGCCCCTCTAGTTAAGTGATTTCGGTCCAGCTAACTGAACTTCTGCCTAATTCCCAGCTAAAAGCTTACACTATTATCGGTACAGAGAGAATGGACTTGATCCCTAATTAGGCCTTAGAGCAGTCCGGCGTGGAAGAGAGCAATCTTCAAACCCTGTGGTTTTCCTCTATTCAACGAGCGTACGTTCGATTCAAAGCACTGACTTTTGACTTACTTTCCTTCTTAGTAATGGAATTTTCCGATCTGACTCTAGAAATTCCCCTTTTGAATAAGCGATTAAGGGAAGTTCATCGACAAAATACGATCTTTCTTTGACCTTGAAGCAAAGGGGAAGCTAGCGCTACCCATGAAGGAAATAGAGTAAGATAAGAGATGTCATAAAGGCTGGGAAAGGAGCCCAAGAGTAGAACAAACTCGGACATGCACTGCACTAAACCAGTTTTCTAACTAACCTTGGGAGTAGATGTAGGCAATCATGAAGGGGCCAATGCCGCGAATTAGGTTGATCATGAGTTCCAGTAAAGACGAAACATGGGTAGAATTTGTAGCCCCTATGGTTTTTGGCAATCCCTTTCTTTCGAAACATTGGACCTTTCTTGAACGAATTTGATTTCTATTGGTACGTCTTCTTGATAGTCTCTGATTGTTGTTCTTGTCAGCTTATTCGATCTTTGCTTTGTCTTAGACTCTTCCTATTAGCCTTCGACCTCTTCTCATAGCGGGGACAGGATTCGAACCTGCAGTCTTCAGGTCATGAGCCTGATGAGTTGACCATTCCTCTACTCCACATCTTCATTTCTGATTTCTTATCTTACGAGATTTCATATCCAAAAGAAGAAGAGAAATCCAGTTTCATAAACCTTAACCTTTTAGGGACTCATCAAAGTTTTCTTTTCCCTCTACACCTCGTATTTGGTCTTTCGACCCAGAAAAACTAGTATACAAAGGTTGCGAGGGACCTAGCCAAAGAGAGAATGGAACGATGGATGTTTGGAGCTCTTATCCCTCATAAAGAGTTCATTCCAAGCGTATCAAACAATAGGTCTTGCAGAGCCTTCGTTAGCTACACCGGTTCTTACTGCCCTGCCACTCGCTCTCCTAACTAGCATCGCTTCATTGCTTTAATACTTTCTCTGCAGAAAGTTCTGATACACATAGACTTCAAATGATGAACACTCGCGTCAGAAAGAAGGGTAAATTGCTCGGGATAAGGAAAAGAAAGATAGTTGTTTAGCCGAAGGTGCCGACTAAGGTAAAACAATTACAGGGGATTTCAAAGGTGGCTTCAAAGCACTTTCAGTAGTGGACTCATTTCCTTAGAGAAGTGACCAAGGGAGAATAGCTTTCAGTCTGTCCCTACTTTCTTTCTAAACTGGACAATGTAGTCTAATTTGAAAAAAAAAGTATAATTTCTTTCACCAGTTTTTAGTTTGAAGGTCTAACCACTCTTGGAAGGTTTATGGTTGTATAGCCTAGGCTGACTAGCTTTGATAGCTTGGAGTTCATCTTCCGTCAATAATTTTTGACCAGTATTTATAGTCTTCTATACAATAGTATCACCCCTCGTAGTCTTCACAATGGTATCGTGTACGTCTGTTGGATGAGTCCCCACTTGAGCATTCGCACCCACTTGAGCATTCACAACTACTGGTTTGGCATCTCCTTCGCATTACTACCCAAAAGAGTGTTAGTTAACAAATGGACTGTAATTACAACTATAGAGATAGTACGATGTACTAAGCTTCCTACATTAAAAACTCGTTAGAATGAGCTATTTCACTATCCTTAGCACACATATAACCTTTCATTAACTATCTGGCTAGCTTGCTACATCGCCTCTTCGGATGAGAAAGGATCGTCAAACCCGAAGTCCATTCATTCTCTGACCACGACTGAAGCCCTTGTTGATTCGTCCCCCACGTAATCAGAAGAGGAAGAGTAGGACGCTCAGATGCGCTTCATCCGCCTCTTTGAGGTAATCCCTTGTCTTAGTTATAACAGCAGGAATGTGTTCTTTGCCTTATCCGAATCTATCTACACTGTCTCAGCTCGTGCAAAGCGTTAACTATCTAAAGGAAGGGTACGGAGTTGATCCTCACATCAAACTCTAAGTGCTAGTTGAACCTTTTTCAGTCTCTTCTCTGGTATATAAATCTCTATACCAGAGATTCCTTTTAGCTCTCTCTTTTCAGTTTATCAGTCAAAGAAGACGAAAGACTGAACACTAACATAATCTAAGGTAAAAGGTAAATTGATACGCAAGAGGGAATGGATCGAAAGAAGTTTGGAGATAGACATATCCTATTGAAAAGTAAAAAGAAGGGCATTTCTTCTCTTAATGAGAAATGTAATATTATACCTATCTGGCTAACTCTATTTTGCACAACCTTTGTTCGGACTCCATCTTTAACTAGCGAAGTACTACACCATCACTCGCTCACTGTCCTCAGCTCACTTCTTGATTCTGATTTAGCAGTTGCATTCTCTTGAACTCCAGACTCCTCAAGACTAAGTCTGAGTGTATCAATGAGTTAGCCTGCTAGACCGGACGGAGGACTCTTCTAAAGAAGTTGCTGAACCAGGTGAATCAAGTTGCGTCCGATATACCTGGAAAATATAGAAGGCACTTTTTCTTACATATCGATCTAGTTCAGCATAGAAAAATCCATCTGCACTAGTGGGAAAACAAAGAAAAAGTGAAAGTCATAGTTGGAAGAGTTGTCCCAAGAATTTTGCTCAAGGGATCCCGAATCAATAAACTCGTACGTAGCATCCAAGTGAGATGCTTGGGTTGCTCAGTAACTGTCTGTTTACCACGCTTTGCCACCAGAGGTTCCACGAAGCATCGTAAGAGAACAACGAATCGAATCGACAGCAATTCCTTTCCTATCTCGGTTTGCTTGAAGAAGGAATTGTTGTGAAAAGCTTCGCTTCGTTCACCTCCATCTCCGTTTAGATTTAGTTCGTGTTCCGTGTATGTTTGAAAGAGAGCTAGAAGGATCTTTCTTCAACTCCCTCATTTTATTCTTGGAAAAATCAAGGTAATTGACTCAAATATAAGTCTCTCTTCATTTTAAGCCTCTCATCTTCTCTAGAGAAGCAAAACTCTAAGGGATAGAACAGATGGTCCAACTACATAACTTTTTCTTTTTAATTACTTCCATGGTCGTGCCTCATGGCATGGCAGCACTCATACTATTGAAATGGTTCGTCAGTAGAGATGTTCCCACAGGTGCCCCTTTTTCCAATGGTACTCTAATTCCTATACCTATCCTTTCATTCCCTCTTTTGGTCTATCTACATTCAAGGAAATTCATACGCTCCACAGACAGAGCAAAAAGTAGAGTCTTGGTTAGAGCAAGTCGTCTTATTCTATTACCAGACATAATTGGGAGATGCTCATCCGTAACTAGAGCTAGAAACGCCCTATTTCATTTTGTTCCCATTCTTTATTTCCTTTTTCTTGAATCCAAAGGGGACAACTCATATTTAGAATTTTTCTGCGGTGTGCTCAATTTACTATTCTTTTGTACTTTCTTCTTTTTACCACGCGATAGGTCAGCGAAGAGTGAGTGGGCGCGGAGAAGGAAAAGCCAAACACTTCGGCCTAACGGGAATAGAAATGAGAAGATGAGGTGCCTCGGGCATCCCCATTTAGAAATAGAAAGAAGGATAGAAGCTTTTCGGCCTGTAGCTTTCACCGTCCCCCCTTCAACATGCGGTGCTTGTGTGGGGGATGCGCTACCAGAAATCGGGCTTGAAGCTCTCACCTTACCAACAAGCCGACAGCTGATGGCTATTGGTCACGAAGACTACCAAAATGCTCTAATGAAGATGAATATTTCACATGGAGTGTGCATCTTTATGTTGGGTGTTCTTCTGTCGTGCGACCCAGCAGCTTATGTGCGACCTGTGGCCCACGCCTCCTATTTGTTCAGGGCGGGCGGGCGGCGTGAACTCTGATTTGATTCGGGTATTCAATCTCACTGCTGAGATGCTCAGTTGACTCCTTAACCTTGATAGGAAGATGGCTTATTCAATAATTCGTGCATAAGGGTAAGGAACTTTGGATGAACTAATACGAATGGGTGTAAGCTTCGCTGCTCGGAAACACCTAGTGCTGACCACACTGAGAGACACGAAAGCACAGGTAATGCCAGTTGGCGAAGTGGCGTTAAGCATTCCTAGCGGTATGAAAAGAGAGGTCGTGATGATATCATCTACGTCCGTACCGCTCCTCATGGAGTAGATCCCGCATCCAACCAAGTCTTGACCAGGGAACGGGATAATTCTACTACCACCGATAGGCCAGCCGGGCCGCGAACGTGGTGGGAACGGGCTTTCCAAAAAGCCAGCCCGGGCCAGGTCAGCATAGTAGAATGAAAGGATGGTCGTTGTGTTGGCAAAGCCAACTTCTTGGGTTTCGGGCGGAGAAAAGCGGACGTGGGGACTCGGGTCGGGGTGCAGTGCAACTAAGAGAGCCATTCCATTTAGGGCGAGATAAAATGGGCCGACACGGGCGGTCTGGTGTCCGAGCCGATTGGTCAGACGACGACTTCTTAGATTCTTATTATTAGCTTACTCCGGAACCGGAATGGAATGGGATGGAATAAAAAGAACGCGATATGCTAGCGCAACAGGGTCGGTTTTTTGTGGGGGATAAGCTTGTGAAGAAGCAATCTATCCCCGCCCCGACGGTAACTGCTAGCTTTCCCCATCTCTCCTAAACTTTCCCCGGTCTTCGGCCCTAGCTGTATGAGGCAGAAACTCGTCGCACGTACGGTTCGGAGGCTGAGCCCCACCCCAGCAGTCAGGGTGCGACTTAGGTCAACTAACACAAAGAAGATAGAGTTCACTCAACGATTGCCTTTGGGTTCCGAACTCCATATGAAAAATGAGCATTGTTCTTTACGAGGTCTCGATCATTTACATGGACCCACTTTTCATTCAATTTGTGGGAATTTTTTTATCTATAAATCATCCCTAATGAACGATCGGCTCATCTTTGAGCATGATGAATCACTTCGTGCTGACCTGTTGCCAATCCACTTTCCGACTTCATATGAAAATGGAAAACTTGAGCAT
>CM042966.1:18638293-18925530 GCA_023678885.1 Pogostemon cablin
TGCTCATTTTCTTATTTCAAATGGACATTTCCTTCATTTTAATGCTCATTTCGATGCACGTCTCCTAATTTTCAGTGTTCATTTCTCATTTTGATAAGGTTTACTTCATTTCGACGCTCATTTTCTAATTTCGATGTACATTTCCTTCATTTCAATGCTAATTTTATCATTTCAATGCACGTTTTCTTCATTTTGATGCTCATTTCCTTCATTTTGATACTCATTTCCTACATTCGATGCTCATTTTCTCATTTTCATTAACATTTCATTGGCTTCGATGTTCAATTTCTCATTTCAATGCATATTTCCTTCATTTTCGATGCTCATTTCCTTCATTTCGATGCACAATTCCATCATTTCGATGCTCATTTTCTAAATTAGGTGCACTTTTCCTTCATTACATTGCTCATTTTCTCATTTCAATACACATTCTTTATTTATTATTTTTAAAAATTTAATATGTATTTTTTTATATGTATTTATTATTCTTAAAAATGAAAAAAATTTAATAAAAATTACTTTAAAAAATAATGAACTTTACAAAGTTAGAACTAATCGGGTTTAATGTGGAAATTTTTTATATGTATTTATTATTCTTAAACATTAAAAAAATTAATAAAATTATTTTAAAAAAATAATGAACTTTACAAGGTTAGAACCGATCAGATTTAATGTAAAAAGTTTTTATATATATTTATTATTCCTAAATATGAAAAGAAATTAATAAAAATAACTTTAAAAAACAATGAATTTTACAAGCTTAGAACCGATCGGGTTTAATGTAAAAAATATTTTGAACGGTTTACAAAGGTTATAACTATGGAAATATGCATCATGATGACGGAAATGAGCGTCATGATGATGAAAATCATAATCATGATGAAGGAAATATGAATCAAGATGAAGGAAATAAGCATCGTGATGATGGAAATAAAAATCATGACAATAGAAATATGCATCAAGATGGAGAAAATGAGCATCATGATAATGGAAACGACCATTAATATTATGGAAATAAGCATCATCATGAAGGTAATATGCATCATGATGAAGGAAATAAACATCATGATGAAGGAAATGACCATAATGATGTAGGAAATGATCATCATGATGAAGGAAATAGATATCATGATGAAGGAAATAAGCATATGACGAAGTAAATGAGCATCATGATGATGAAAATGAGCATCATGATGATGGGAATGAGCATCATGATGAAGAAAATATGCATCATGATGAATGAAATATGCATCATAGGAAAGAACGTCATGATGAAGGAAATATGTATCATAATGAAGGAAATGTACCTATGAAGGAAATGAGCATCATTATGAAGTAAATATACATCATGATAAAGGAAATGAGCATCGTGATGAAGGAAATATGCGTCAATAATGAGGGAAATGAGAATCATGATGAAGGAAATATTTATCATGATTAATGTAATGAGCATCATTTTGAATTAAATTTGCATCATGATGTAGGAAATGAGCATAATGATGAAGGAAATACGCATTGTGATGAAGGAAATGAGCATCATGATGTAGGAAACAGATATCATGATGAAGTAAATATGTATCATGATGATAGATTTATGCATCATGATGATGTAAATGAGCATCATGATGAAGGAAATAAGCCACATGATGTAGGAAATGGGCATCATTTTTAAGGAAATATGCATCATGATGAAAGAAATGACCATAAAGATGTAGGAAATATGCACCATGATGAAGGAAATTTTTATCGTGATGTAGGAAATGAGCATCATGATGAAGGAAATACGCATCATGATGAAGGAAATAAAATCAAGATGATGGAAATGAGCATCACGATGAAGAAAATATGCATCATAATAAAGAAATTGAGTATCATGACGAAGGAAACCATTAATAAGATTTTGGAAATGGGCATCGTGATTTAGGAAATATGCAACATGATGTAGAAAATGAGCATCATGATGAAGGAAATATAAATCATGATCAATGAAATAAGCATCATGATGAAGGAAATAAGCATCATGATGAAGGATATATGCATCATGATTAAGGAAATAAGAATCATTATGATGGAAATGAGCATCATGTTGAAGGAAATATGCATCATTATGAAGGAAATATGCATCATGATTAATGAAATGAGCATCATGATGATGGAAATGAACATTAAGATGATGGAAATGAGCATCATGATGAAGGAAATGATTATAAAGATAATAGAAATAAACATCATTATGAAGGAAATATGCATCATGATGAAGGAAATGATCTACATGACGAAGTAAATATGCACCACGTTGAAAGAAATCAGCATCGTGTTGTAAGAAATGAGCATCATGACGTAGGAAATGAGCATCATGATGTGGGAAATACGTATCATGATGATGGAAATGAGCATCATGATGAAGAATTGGATTACGATGAAGTCATTCAGCATCGAGACGAAGGAAATATGCATCATGGTGTAGGAATATTGTCATAATGAACGAAATATGCATCATAATGAAGGAAATGAGTATCATGATGAAGGAAACGATCATCATGATGATGGAAATAAGTATCATGATGAAGGAAATGTGCATCATGATAAAGGAAATGAGTATGACGACGAAGAAAAAGATTATCGAGATGATGAACGTGAGCATCATGATGAAGAAAATATGCATTACTGTGTAGAAAATGAGTATCATGATGAATGAAATATGCATTATGATGTAGAAAAGAGCATCATGATTAAGGAAATATGCATCATAATGTAGTTAATGAGCATCATGTGAAGGAAATATGCATCCTGATGATGGAAATAAGCATAATGATGAAGGAAATATGCATCATAATGAAGGAAATGAACATCATGATGAAGGAAATGATTATCAAGATGATGCAAATGAGCATTATGATTAAGGAAATATGCATCATGATGGAGGAAATGATCATTATGGTGAAAGAAATGTGTATTATGATGATGGAAATAAGAATCATGAAGAAGGAAATATTCATCGTGATGAAGAAATTGAGCATCACGATGAAGGAAAGATCATTAAGATGATGGAAATGATCTTCATGATGAAGATAATGACCATAATGATATAGGAAATGATTATCATGATGAAGAAAATATACATCATGATGAAAGAAATGAACATCATGATGATGGAAATCATAATCATGCTGAAGGAAATATGCATCAAGATGAAGGAAAAGAGCATTAGGATAAGAAACGATCATTACGATGATTGAAATGAACATCATTAAAAAGGTAATATGCATCATGATGATGGAAATATGGTTAATGATGTAAGAAATGATCATCATGATGAAGGAAATAGGCATCAGGACGATGAAAATACGATCATGACGAAGGAAATGAGCATTCTGATGATGGAAATAAGCATCATGATGAAGGAATGAGTATCATGATGATGAAAATATGCCTCATGATGAAGGAAATGAGCATCATGATGAAGGAAATATGCATCATGATGTAGGAAACAACGTCATGATGAAGGAAATATGCATCATATTGAAATAATTGAGCATTATAATGAGGGAAATGAGCATCATTATGAAGTAAATATACATCATGATGAAGGAAATGAGCATCATGGCGAAGGAAATACGCATCATAATGAAGGAAATAAGAATCACGATGAAGGATATATTTATCATGATTTATAAAATGAGCATCAATATGAATTAAATGAGCATCATGGTGTACGAAATGATTATCACAAAGAAGAAAATATGCCTCATGATGAAGGAAATGAGCATCATAATGTAGGAAATAGGCATCACGATGAAGGAAACATGTATCATGATGAAGAAAATATGAATCATGATGATAGACTTATGCTTCATGATGATGGAAATGAGAATCATGATGAAGGAAACAAGCATCATGATCAATGAAATAAGCCTCAAGATGTAGGAAATGAGCATCATGATGAAGGAAATAAGCATCATGATGATGGAAATGAGCATCATGATGGATGAAATATGCATCATGATGAAGGAAATATAAATGAGCATCGTGATAAAAAAAATTTGCATCATAATTTAGTAAATGAGCATTATGATGAAGGAAATATGCATCATGATTAATGAAATGAGCATCATGATGATGGAAACGAACATTAAGATGATGAAAATGAGCATCATGATGAAGAAAATGATTATAAAGATAATGAAAATAAACATCATTATGAAGGAAATATGCATCATGATGAAGGAAATGATCAACATGACGAATTAAATATGCATTACGATGAAGGAAATCAGCATCATGTTGTAGGAAATAAGCATCATGACGTAGAAAATGAGCATCATGATGTAGGAAATACGTATCATGATGATGGAAATGAGCATCATGATGAAGAATTGGATTATGATGAAGTCATTCAGCATCGAGACGAAGGTGCTCATTTCCTTCATCACGATGCATATTTCCTTCATCATGATGCTCATTTCCTACATCATGATGCACATTTAATTCTAAATGATGCTCATTACATTAATCATGATAAATATTTCCTCATCATGATTCTCATTTCCTTCATTATTGACGCGTATTTCCTTCATCACGATGCTCATTTCCTTTATAATGATGAATATTTACTTCATAATGATGCTCATTTCCTTCATAGGTACATTTTCTTCATTATGATACATATTTCCTTCATCAAGACGTTATTTCCTATGATGCTTAATGATGAAATTAGCATCGTGATGTAGGAAATGAGCATAATGATGAAGGAAATAAAAATCATGATGATAGAAATGAGCATCATGATGAAGGAAATATGCATCATGATATAGGAATTGAGTATCATGATGATGGAAATGATTAATAAGATGATGGAAATGAGCATCATGAGGAAGGAAATATACATCATGATCAATGAAAGGAGCATCATGATGAAGAAAATGAGCAAACTAAATAATATAATAAATCAAGTAAACCAAAAGTGTACAATGGAGACAAAAAATACACAATACAAATGGGAGCAGGCGAGGGATCCTGCTACCCAACCAACATGGGAACAGGCAAGGGATCCTGTTACCTGACCAAATTTACCCTAACATGAGGTCTAAACATGCACTGCTGAATACGTTGCTAAAAATAAATCCTATGGATGAGCTGACCACCTTAGACGGCCTCGGTAAAAACCTCTATATAGGAAAATCCAGTGGGAAAAACCCATATAGAGGAAAAAGCACCTTCCAAAGAATTTCGTAAAACTCACCATCTAACATAGATCTAAAGAGAGCCCTGGCGCTCAAATCAATCCACTGCAGCATCCAAACACTCCAATTATTCCAATCACTGCGAATCAATACAAAAAGCGTCAAAGACTCAAAATGGAAATGATGTACACAAAGTCCAAAACGAAATATATCACCTGGCACACCCCGCGACATCGCCACCGGAGAGACAGAATCTCCTTCGCATACAACCGCACAGGTGAGAAACTAGAGTGATCTAGCAAGCAACAATTCCAAAAATTCATTTAATTTCCTGTAGTGTTCAAAGTTCATGTCCGCAAATATAAGACGGAGAATATCAGGAGGTGCATAAACATGCCAAATGAAGTCTCCTCCAATATCAGCTAGACGATCAGCCACAGCATTCCCCTCACTATAGATGTGAGAGACTCGAAAATTCATCATCCGAGTAATCTCCATGCTTCTTCACCATCGAGAAAGAAGTCTCCAAGGCAGCTCTGGAGACGGAGAAGAAAGGGCATAAACCACATATGTTGAGTCAGACTCCAACCAAAGAGGGTTCCATCCTCTATCACATGCCAACTCAATAGTCGTTAAATCAATAATAAGTTCTGCTTCAAAAGCAAAGCCATGGCTAAATCCGCTAGAGAAGCCTCCCATGTAGAACCCTTTGCAATTACGGAAAACCTCAGCGCCAATAATAGTACCTCGAGCAGCACTAGCATATTCATCCATATTCACCTTCACCTAACCAGGTTGGGGCGGGACCCACCTCAAAGGAGTAATAGAAGGCGTTTTACGTGGCCTCCCCCTGACTCCAAAATAATGAAGAGTAGTAAGATCCTCAGTATAATTCCGCATCACACCAACATCAAATTGGTTAATCTCACGAATCAGAGCAAATAATGATGCAGAAATAGGGTCTGGTCAAACCACCTTGTCCACTATCCCTCCATCCATATCCTCTATATAACCATCAGCCATAAAGGAAATATGTTGGTTTCAGATAATCCAAACGTAAGATACTATTGCCAAACGCCAAACAGACATAACTTGATCACTACCCTGCATAGATATGGCCTGCAAGATAAATTGCAGAAATATTTGTTCCAGAATGATACGATTACCAAAATGAAAACCATCCAAGATACGACGAAGAACATCCAAGCATAATATGATCCAAACTGTCTTCAGCCGACCTACAAAATATAACACTGAGAAGGGCCCAAGAAACCACGATCCGTAAAAGTATCCCATGTCATAAGGACACCCCGAATAGCCTTCCAAGTGGTGAGGGGACATCTAGGAGGAATAAAACGACTCCAAATCCACTTTCCCAAACTAGGAGCAGGGAACTTTTGACGAAGGTGAGTATAAGGCAAACTAGAGGAAATCCCCCCACGTATAGTCTTAGTCCAGCACGTGTGATCACTGTTGGTAGAAGATATGCTAATAGCCAAGATAGAGTCCCCAATATCCAGAAAAGTGTAATCAAACTCCTCAGTAATATGCCAAGTCCCGTCAAAGAAATATGCCAAAATCTTCTGAGTAAAATGATGCCTGTACTCAATAGGTATACCAATAATATCAGCAATGGGTTGTCAAATCCAATTATCCTACCAGAAACAAACCAAGACCCATTTCCCACAATCCAAATTTCATCCTCAACAATCCGACGAATATAGAAAAGGCAACCCCCACTAAGAGAAGAACGCAACTAATGATTATGTGGCTGCCCTTGCCGAAGCCATCTATAATGTAACAAATTGAAAGGGGTATCCACATCCAACACATCCCAAGAAAGCTTCATAAGGATAGATTCATTAGAAATATACAAAGAGCGCACACCTAAACCCCTTCCTCAGTAAGAGTACAGACCTTACTCCAACTCACACTGAAATAATGTCTCCTAGTAGCATCTCCTGACCAAATGAAATTTCTCATTGCCATCCCATCTACAGATCATCATTGTATGAACAACGGAGGGCACAATGACCGAATTTACAAGGCAAACACCGTCAGACATTGAAAGACTTGAACCCTTCCATCTGTTAAACTTATTAAATATAACATCAGCAGCACCCTGAGAGTAAATAGCCTTCGGAGCTCCCAAAAAATTGGTACCCCCAAGTAACGAAAAGGATAAGTACCATCCCGAAAATCAAGCACTTGTCTAACATGTTTCTTAACAAAGTGCTTAGAATGCCTTCCATAGAAAGCAGAAGACTTAGCAGGATTGCAAACCTGTCCAGAAAGCTCACCATATCCATCTAAAACTCTTTTAATGATAGAAATAGACCCATAGTTTCCTTTATAGAAAATAAGAATATCATCGACATAAAATAAGTAAGGAGAGATGTAAAATTCCCGACCACTTGATTTTCCACCAATGGTCCTATGAGTCCGTCTAGTGTCCACCAATCTCAAAATCTAAAGGCCCAACACTTCTTCCGCCAAAGAGAAAAGAAGAGAAGAAAGGGGGTCACCCTGCGTAACCCCACAACCACAACTAAAATAACCAGCAGGCATTCCATTAACTAGGATAGAGATCCTAGCAGATGAAAAAATACTTCTAAGAAGAAGAACAAACCTTTTAGAGAAGCCCATATGAGTAATAGCCTCCACTAAAAAATCTCACCCGATAGTGTCAAAAGCCTTTTTAATGTCAATTTAAGAGCCACACTGCCATGAGAAGAAATATCAAGCGCATTAAATCCCTCAGAGGCAAGGGCAATACAATGATGTATACGTCTGCCAGGAATGAAACCAAACTTGAACCTGCCCAAATGCAAGTGCAGAATAGGGCCCAATCTAGAAGCAATGATTTTAGTGAGAATTTTAAAGAAGAAATTGCACATATTAATCGGGCGGAAGTCCACCACTCTATTAGCACCATCTACCTTTGGGATTAATGTAAGAAAATTAGCATTAACACCATCTGGAATAGATCCCTCCTCAAAAAAATATTTTACAGCTCGGCACACATCCATGTCAATAACATGCCAAAGCTGATGAAAGAACGTCCCACTAAATCCATCAGGTCCTGGAGAACTGTCAGGCGAGAGATCAAAAACAGCGACCCTAACCTCTTCGTTAGTAGGAACTCTGATGTAATAAGTCATGATGAAAGAAATAAATATCAAGATGAAGGAAATAAGCAAAATTATGATGAAAATGAGCATCATGTTGAAGGAAATATGCATCATAATGAAGAAAATGAGCATAATGATGCAGGAAATAAGCATAATGATGCAGGAAATAAGCATCATGATGAAGGAAACATGAAAGATTTATGTATCATGATGATAGAAATGAGCATAATGATGGAGGAAATATGCATCATGATGAAGAAAATAATCATCATTATGATGAAAATGAGAATCACATTGAAGGAAATATGCATCATAATGAAGGAAATGAGCATAATGACGTAGGAAATAGGCATTATCATGAAGGAAACATGCATATGATGAAGGATATGAGCATCATGATGATAGATTTATGTATCATGATGATGGAAATGTGCATCATGATGAAGGAAAAGAGAATAATGATAAAGAGAGTATGAATCATGATGAATGAGTACCATGACGAAGGAAATGAGCATCATGATGAAGGAAATATTCATCATGATGTAGGAAAGAGCATCATGACGAAATAAATATGCATCATGATGAAGAAAATTTGCATCATGCTGAAGAAAATATGCATCATGATGAAATAAATGAGCATCATGATGAAGGAAATTAATATCATAACGATGAAAATATACATCATGAAGAAGGAAATAAGCATCATGAAGAAGGAAATAATCGTCATGATGAAAGAAATAATAATCATGTTGATGGAAATGATCATCATGTTGATGGAAATGAACATCATGATGAAGGAAATATGAATCATGATGTAGAAAATGAGCATCATGATGAAGAAAATATGCATCATGATGAATGAAATGAGCATATGATGTAGGAAATTAACATCATGACGAAGGAAATATGCATCATGATGAAGGAAATGAGCCTCACAATTAAGGAAATATACATCATGATGAAGGAAATGAGCATCACGATAATGGAAATGAGCATCATGATGAAGGAAATGTTCATTAAGATGATGGAAATGAGCATCGAGACGAAGGAAATATACATCATGATTTAAGAATTGAGCATCACGATGAAGGAAATATGCATCATGATGAATGAAATGAGCATCATGATGATGGAAACGATTATTAAGATGATGTAAATGAACATCATTATGATGGACATACGCATCATGATGAAGGAAATGAGCATCATGATGAAGAAAATAACCATAATGATGTAAGAAATGATCAACGTGATGAAGTAAATATGCATCATGATGAAGGAAATTAGTATCATGATGTAGGAAACGAGCATCATGATGTAGGAAATACGTATCATGATGATGGAAATGAGTATCACGTTAAAGAATTGCATCATGATGAAGTCATTCAGCATCGAGACGAAGGAAATACGCATCATGATGTAGGAAGAGCATCATGATAAAGGAAATATGCATCATTATAAAGGAAATAACCTCATAATGAAGGAAATATGGACCATGATTAAAGGAAATGAGCATCACGACGATGGATATGAGCATCATGATAAAGGAAATATGCATCATAATAAAGGAAATGAGCATCATAATGAAGTTATTATTCAATAAGATTACGGAAATGAACATCGTGATGAAGGAATTATGCGTCATGATTTAGGAAATGAGCATCAATATGAATGAAATATGCATCATGATTATTGAAAAGAGCATCATGATGAAGGAAACGATCATTACGATGATGGAAATGAGCATCATGATGGAGGAAATGATTATTAAGACGATGGAAAACAGAAATGAACATCATTATAAAGGATATATGCATAATGATGAAGGAAATGAGCATCATGATGAATGAATCAACATGATGCAGTAAATATGCATCATGATGAAGGAAATTTGCATCATGATGTAGGAAATGAGCATTATGACATAGGAAATGAGCATAATGTTGTGGGAAATACGCATCATGATGATGGAAATGAGCATCATTATAAAGAATTGCATCATGATGAAGTCATTCAGCATCGAGGTGAAGGAAATAAGCATCACGATGTGGGAAGAGCGTCATGATGAAGGAAATATGCATCATGATGAAGGAAATATGCATCATGATGATAGAAATGAGCATCATGATAAATGAGAGTATCATGATGATGGAAATAAGCATTATGATGAAGGAAATATGCATCATGATAAAGCAAATTAGTATCACGCTGAAGAAAATGATTGTAGAGATGATGAACATGATCATCATGATAAAGAAATATGCATTATGATATAGGAAATGAGCATCATGATGAATGAAATATACATCATGATTAAGGAAATATGCATCATGATGTAGGAAAGAATGTCATTATTAAAGAAATATGCATTATAATGAAGGAAATGGGCATCTTGATATAGGAAATATGCATCATGATGAATGAAATGAGCATCGTAATGTAGGAAATTAGCATCATGATTAATGATATGAGCCTCATGATGAAAGAAATATGCATCATGATGAAGGAAATGAGCATCACAATGAAGGATATGACCATCTTGATGAAGGAAAAGAGCATCACAATGATGGGAATGAGAATCTTGATGAATGAAATATGCATCATGATGAAGAAAATGTGCAATATAATAAAGGAAATGTTCATTAAGATGATGGAAATGAGAATCGAGATGAAGGAAATATGCATTATGATTTAGGAAATGAGAATCACAATGAAGGAAATACACATCATGATTAATGATATGAGCATCATGATGAAGGAAATTTTTATTAAGATGAGGGAAATGAACATCATTATGAAGGAAATATGAATCATGATAAAAGAAACGAGCATCATGATGAAGGAAATGACCATGTTGATGTAGGAAATGATCAACATGATGAAGTAAATATGCATCATGATGAAGGAAATTAGCATCATGATGTAGGAAACGAGCGTCATGATGTAGGAAATACGCATCATGATGATGGAAATGAGTATCACGCTAAAGAATTGCATCATGATGAAGTCATTCAGCATCGAGACGAAGGAAATATGCATCATGTGAAGGAAATATACATCATTATGAAGGAAATAACCTCATAATGAAGGAAATATGGATCATGATTAAAGGAAATGTGCATCACGACGATGGATATAAGCATCATGATGAAGGAAATATGCATCATAATAAAGGAAATGAGCATCATAATGAAGTTATTATTCATTAAGATTATGGAAATGAGCATCGTGATGAAGGAAATATGCATCATAATTTAGGAAATGAGCATCATGATGAATAAATATGCATCATGATTATTAAAAAGAGCATCATGATGAAGGAAACGATCATTACGATGATGGAAATGAGCATCATGATGGAGGAAATGATCATTAAGACGATGGAAAATAAAAATGAACATCATTATGAAGGAAATATGCATCATGATGAATGAAATAACTATAATAATGTAGGAAATGATCAACATGATGCAGTAAATATGCATCATGATGAAGGAAATTTGTATCATGATGTAAGAATTGAGCATTATGACATAGGAAATGAGCCTAATGTTGTGGGAAATAAGCATCATGATGATGGAAATGAGCATCATTATAAAGAATTGCATCATGATGAAGTCATTCAGCATCAAGATGAAGGAAATAAGCATCACGATGTGGGAAGAGCGTCATGATGAAGGAAATATGCATCATGATGATGGAAATGAGCATCGTGATAAATGAGAGCATCATGATGATGGAAATAAGCATTATGATGAAGGAAATATGCATAATGATAAAGCAAATTAGTATCACGCTGAAGAAAATGATTATAGAGATGATGAACATGAGCATCATGATAAAGAAATATGCATTTTGATATATGAAATGAGCATCATGATGAATGAAATATACATTATGATGAAGGAAATATGCATCATGATGTAGGAAAGAACGTCATTATTAAAGAAATATGCATCATAATGAAGGAAATGGGCATCTTGATATAGGAAATTGCATCATGATGAATTAAATGAGCATCGTAATGTAGGAAATTAGCATCATGATGAAGGATATGAGCCTCATGATGAAAGAAATATGCATCAAGATGAAGGAAATGAGCATCACAATGAAGGATATGACCATCTTGATGAAGGAAATGAGCATCACAATGATGGAAATGCGCATCTTGATGAATGAAATATGTATCATGATGAAGAAAATGTGAAACATAATAAAGGAAATGTTCATTCAGATAATGGAAATGAGAATCGAGATGAAGGAAATATGCATCATGATTTAGGAAATGAGCATCATAATGAAGTAAATATACATCATGATTAATGATATGAGCATCATGATGAAGGAAATGATTATTAAGATGATGGAAATGAACATCATTATGAAGGAAATATGCATCACGATGAAGGAAACGAGCATCATGATGAAGGAAATGACCATGTTGATGTAGGAAATGATTAACATGATGAAGTAAATATGCATCATGATGAAGGAAATTAGCATCATGATGTAGGAAACGAGCATCATGATGAAGAAAATATGCATCATTATGAACGAAATATGCATCATGATGAAGGAAATGAGAACCATGATGTAGGAAATAGGCATCATGATGAAGGAAAAATGTATCATGATTAAGAAAATATGCATCGTGATGATAGATTTATATATCATGATGATGGAAATGAGAAACATAATGTAGAAAACGAGCATCAAGATGAAGGAAATGAGCCTCATGATGTAGGAAATGGGCATCATGATGAAAGAATTGACTATAAAGATGTAGGAAATACGCATCATGATGAAGGAAATTAGCATCATGATGTAGGAAATGAGCATCATGATGAAGGAAATATGCATCATGATGAAGGAAATATGCATCATGATGAAGGAAATAAGCATCATGATGATGGTAATGAGCATCATGATGAAGGAAATATGCATCATGATAAAGGAATTGAGTATCATGATTAAGGAAATAGTTAATAAGATGATGGAAATGAGAATCGTGATTAAGGAAATATGCGTCATGATTTAGGAAATGAGCATCATGATGAAGGAAATATATATCATGATCAATGAAATGAGCATCATGATGAATTAAATGAACATCATGATGTAGGAAATGAGCATCATGATGAAGGAAATAAGCATCATAATGATGGAAATGACTATCATGTCAAATGAAATATGATTCATAATGAAGGAAATGAGCATAATAATGTAAGAAATAGACATCATGATGAAGGAAACATACATCATGATGATGGAAATGAGCATCACGATGAAGGAAAAGAGAAATATGATGAAGAAAGTATGCATCATGGTGAATGAAATGAGTACCATGATAAAGGAAATGAGTGCCTTGACGAAGGAAATGAGCATCATGATAAATGAAATACGCATTATGATGTAGGAAAGAGCATCATTTTGAAAGAAATATGCATCATGATGAAGGAAATGAGCATCACGATGAAGGAAATATGCATCATGATGGAAGAAATGAGCATCATGATGAAGGAAATGAGCATCACAATGATCAAAACTAATATCATGAAGAAGGAAATAAGCATTATGAAGAAGGAAATGATCGTCATGATGAAGAAAATGATCATCATGTTGGTGGAAATGAACATGATGAAGGAAATATGCATCATGATGAAGGAAATATGCATCATTAAGAAGGAAATGAGCATCATAACGAAGGAAATGTTCATTAAGATGACAGAAAATGAGCATCGTGATGAAGGAAATATGCATCATGATTTAGGAAATGAGCATCATGATGAATGAAATATGCATCATAATAAATGAAATGAGCATCATAATGAAGAAAATGATCATTAAGATGATGGAAATGAGAATCATGATGTAGGAAATGATTATTAAGATGATGGAAATGAACATCATTATGAACGAAATGAGCATCACAATGATGGAAATGAGCATCATAATGAAGGAATTATGCATTATGATGAAGAAAATGAGCAACATAATAAAGGAAATGTTCATTAAGATGATGGAAATGAGCATCGTGACGAAGGTAATATGCATCATGATTAGGAAATGAGCATCATGATGAAGGAAATATGTATCATGATTAATGATATGAGCATCATGATGAAGGAAATTATTATTAAGAAGATCGAAATGAACATCATTATAAAGAAAATATGCATCATGATGAAGGAAATGAGCATCATGATGAAGGAAATGACCAAAATGACGTAGGAAATGATCAACAGGATGAAGTTAAATTAACTATATAGAAAATGAAATGAAAAAAGTATACAGGGTAGACTAAAAGATGATGATAGACTCACATAAAATGGGTTGAAAGACAAAAGCAGTCGTGTGTAATGTACAGCTTCGACCCCGGAGCCACAGGTGGCTGACAAGCCAAATACACGGCTTAAAATGAAACCTAAATAAAAAGGCAGACTGATCAAATGACCATAGGGACACCACACAAAAGGCCTCATTAAAAGCCTTTATATGAGAAAATCCAATGGGAAAAACCCATATAGAGGAAAAGAGTACCTTTCGAAAAAGGGTTCCAAAAAACCTGTCATCTAGCCTATAGGACCTAAGACGACCATGATCACAGATGGGCAGGTGCATCCATCTTTCTTAACAAAGGATAAAAGATTCCTGAAAATCGCCACATCAACCTCATTATATACGCGAATGTAACAAATTTAAATATATTGGCCATAAATATTTCTGAATACATATATTTTGAACAATAATAAATATCATAGATTTTAATATATTGAACTTAAATATGTTGAACACAAATATTTTGAATACGTAAAATTTGAATAAAAATAAACATGAAATTTTTTTAACTGTGAATAAGGGAGGTTTGTTGCGATGTTTAGGGAGTAAATCACGAAGATAATTTTCTGTGAATACAAATATATTAAATATTAATATTTTTGAATACATAAGTTTTGAATAATATATTGAAAAATAATTCTTTTTGAATACAAATATATTAGATATTAATATTTTTGAATACATAAATTTTGAATAACACATAACATTATAACATAACAAATTTTAATATATTGAACATAAACATTTCTGAATATAAATATTTTGAAAAATAATAAATGTCATAAATTTTAATTTATTAAACACAAATATGTTGATCATAAATCTTTTTGAATACAACCTATTATTTGAATATCATGTGCGACACTTTTTCAATTTTTATTGAGAGATTAATGATTAATGAATTTCTTAATACAATAAATCTTATAATACGGTTAAAAAAGGTATTTGATGGGTTTAATTTATAGTAGATAATATTTTAATGTTGATAATGTACCTACTAGTAATGTGATAGATAAATTGTATCTATAAATAATGGACCCAAAATAATAAATATATACTCCCTCCACCCCATACTTACAAAGGAATTGTGCAAATAACTATGGGATAGATAGAGTATAAAATTTTCTATATTTAATCATATCGGTTCTAACCTTGTAAAGTTCATTTAAAGTAATTTTTATTAATTTTTTTCATATCTAGGAATATTAAATACATGTAAAATTTTCCACTTTAAACCTGATCGATTCTAATCTTGTAAAGTTCATTGTTTTTTTAAAAGTAATTTTTATTAATTTTTTTCATATTTAAAAATAATAAATATGGAAATGTGAATCAAAATGAGAAAATGAGCAACGAAATGAAGAAAAAGTACATCAAAATTAAAAAATAATCATCGAAATGAAGGAATTGTTCATCAAAATAATGGAAATGAGTATCAAAATGTAGGAAATGAGTATCGAAGTAAAGGAAACATATAACGAAATGAAGGAATCGTGCATTGAAATGAAGGAAATGGGCATTGATATGATAAAATGAGCATCGAAATTAGAAAATGTGGATCGAAATTAGAATATAAAAATCAAATGAAGTTTACTTTATAAAAATGAGAAATGAGCAGGGAAAATGAAGGAGACGTGCATCCAAATAAGCATCAAAATTAAGGAAATGTGCATTAGAAATAAGAAAATGAGCATCAAAACGAAGGAAATGTCGATTGAAACAAAAAATAAGCAATGAAATGAATGACATATGCTTCTTAATGAATAAAGATATTAAGAAAAAATAACAAAAATATTTTTCAAATTAAAACAGATAGGTTCTAAATTTTGTAAACCGTTCAAAAAATTTTCTACATTAAACCCGATTAGTTCTAACCTTGTAAAATTCATTTTTATTTTTAAACTAATTTTTATTAATTTCTTTTCATATTTAGGAATAATAAATACTCCCTCTGTCCCCTTGATACGTATCCATTTTTCCATTTAGGTCCGTCCCATTACAAAGTATCAATTTTCCTTTTTAGATTGATGTGACCCACTACCACTACACATGACCCACACTCAACACTAATACAACTACCCACTATACATTAAAATATTATTTCTCTCACCTAACTATATATTAAATTATTATACTCCTTAATCCACGTGCAAAAAGTAAATGAATACTTTTCAAGTGGACGGAGGGAGTAAATATAAAAATTTCCACAATAAACCAAATCGGTTCTAACCTTGTAAAGTTCATTGATTTTTAAAAATAATTTTTATTAATTTTTTTCATATTAAAGAATAATAAATACATATAAAAATTTTTCACATTAAACACGATCGGTTCTAACCTTGTAAAGTTCATTGTTATTACTTATGGTAATTTTTATGAATATTTTTTTTCATAATTAATAATAATTATCACACATAAAATTTTTTCACATTAAAACCGATCGGTACTAACATTGCAAAGTTCATTGTTATTTTAAGTAATTTTTATTAATTTTTTTCATATTTAAGAATAATAAATACATATAAAACTTTTTCACATTAAACCTAATCAGTTCTAACCTTGAAAAGTTCATCATTTTTTTATAAGTAATTTTTATAATTTTTTTTCATATTTATAAGTAATCATAAAGAAATGTGTATCGAAATAAGAAAATGAGCAACGAAATGAAGGAAAAGTGCACTGAAATTAAAAAATGAGCATCGAAATGAAAGAATTGTACATCAAAATAAAGGAAATGAGCATCGAAAATGAAGGAAATGTGCATTGAGATTAGAAAATGAGCATCGAAGCAAATAAAATGTTGATCAAAATAAGAAAATGAACATCGAAATGTAATAAATCAGTATCAAAATGAAGGAAATAAGGATCAAACTGAAGGAAATGAGCAATGTAATGAAGGAAATGTGCATTGAAATGATAAAATGAACATCGAAATGAAGGAAATATGCATCGAAATTAGAAAATGAGCATCAAAATGAAGTAAACCTCATCAAAATGAAAAATGAGCATTGAAAATGAAGGAGACGTGCATCCAAATGAACATCAAAATGAAGGAAATGTGCATTAGAAATGAGAATATGAGCATCGAAACAAAGAAAATTTTGATCAAAACTAGAAAATAAACATCAAAATGAAGGTTATATGTTTCTTAATGAAAGAATATACTAATAAAAAATAACAAAAAATATTTTTCAAATTGTAACAGATAGGTTCTAACCTTATTAAATCGTTCAAAAAATTTTCCACATTAAACCCGATTGGTTCTAACTTAGTAAAATTCATTGTTTTTTTAAAGTAATTTTTATTAATTTCTTTTCATATTTAAGAATAATAAATATATATAAATGAAAAATTTCTACATTAAACCCGATCAGTTCTAACCTTTTAAAGTTCATTCTTTTGTTAAAAATAATTTTATTAATTTTTTTCATATTAAAGAATAATAAATACATATAAAAATTTTCCACGATAAACACGATCGGTTCTAACCTTATAAGGTTCATTATTTTTTCTTATAGTAATTTTTATGATTTTTTTTCATAGTTAAGAATAATAATCACATATGAAAAATTTTCTACATTAAACTCAATCGGTTGTAACCTTTTAATTAAAGTTCATTGTTTTTTAAGTAATTTTTATTATTTTTTTATCATAATTAAGAATAATAAATACACAAAAAAATACTTTAAACCAGATAGGTTCTGAACTTGCAAAGTTCATTATTTTTTTAAGTAATTTTTATTAATTTTTTTCATATTTAAGAATAATAAATACATATAAAATTTTCACATTAAACCGATAGGCTCTAACCTTGTAAAGTTCATTGTTTTTAATATAATTTTTATTAATTTTTCTTCATATTTGAGAATAATACATACATATAAAATTTTTTCATATTAAACCCGATCGGTTCTAACCTTGTAAAGTTCATTGTTTTTTTAAGTAATTTTTATTAATTTTTTTCATATTGAAGAATAATAAATACATATAAAATTTTTCCACGTTAAACCTGATTAGTTTAAACCTTGTAAAGTTCATTATTTTTTTCTTAAATAATTTTTGTTAATTTTTTTTCATAATTAAGAAAAATAAATACATATAAAACTTTTCACGTTAAACTCGATCAATTCTAACTTTGTAAAGTTCATTGTTTTTTTAAAGTATTTTTTATTTTTTTTATTTTTAAAATAATAAAGTATGCTATCTAATTGAGAAAATGAGCAATGAAATGAAGGAAAAGTGCATCGAAATTAGAAATTGAGCATTGAAATGAAGGAATTGTGCATAGATATGAAGGAAATAAGCATCGAAAATGAAGGAAATGTGCATTGAAATGAGAAAATGAATATCGAAGCAAATGATATATTAATCGAAATAAGAAAATGAGCATCGAATGTAGGAAATGAGTATTGAAATGTAGGAAATGAGCAACAAAATGAAGGAAGCGTGCATTGAAATGATAAAATGAACATCGAAATGAAGGAAATATGCATCGAAATTAGAAAATGAGCGTCGAAATGAAATAAACCTCATCAAAATGAGTAATGAGCATCGGAAATTATTGAGACGTGCATCGAAATGGGCATTAAAATGAAGGAAATATGCATTCAAAATGAGAAAACGAGCACCGAAACGAAGAAAATGAGCACCGAAATGATGGAAATACGCTTCTTAATAAATAAAGATATTAGAAAATAACAAAAATATTTTTCAAATTAAAACTGTTAGGTTCTAACCATTTTAAACCATACAAAAAATTTTCTAGGTTGAACCCAATCGATTCTAACCTTAAAAATACATTGTTTATTTTAATGTAATTTTTATTAATTTTTTTTCATATTCAAAAACAATAAATACATATTAAATCTTTTTACATAAAACCCGATCGGTTCTAACTTTGTAAAGTTCATTGTTATTTTTATAGTAATTTTTTTGAATATTTTTTTCATAATACATAATAATAATCACATATAAAATTTTTCCACCATAAACCCGATCGGTTCTAACCTAGTAAAGTTCATTGTTTTTTTAAGTAATTTTTATAAATATTTTTTCATATTTAAGAATATTAAGTACATATAAAATTTTTCCACATTAAACCCGATCAGTTCTAACCTTGAAAATTTTATTTTTTAAAGTAATTTTTATTAATTTTTTTTTCATATTTAAAAATAATAAATACATATAAAATATTTTCACATTAAACTCGATCGGTTCCAACCTTGTAAAGTTCATTTTTTAAAAGTAATTTTTATTTATTTTTTTATTTCTAAAAATAATAAATAAGAAATGTGTATCAAAATGAAGGAAATGAACATCGAAAATGAAGATAATGTGCATCGAAATAAAAAATGAGCATCGAAGCAAATAAAATATTGATCGAAATGAGAAAATGACCATCGAAATGTAATAAATGAGTGTCGAAATGAAGGAGATGAGGATCGAAATGAAGGAAACGTGCAATGAAATGAAGGAAATGTGCATTGAAATGATAAAATGAGCATCGAAATGAAGGAAATATACATCGAAATTAGAAAATGATCATCAAAATGAAGTAAACCTCATCAAAATGAGAAATGAGCATCGAAAATGAAGGAGACACGCATCCAAATGAGCATCCAAATGAAAGAAATGTGCATTATAAAATGAGAGTATGAGCATCAAATCTAAGGAAATGTTGATCGAAACTAGAAAATAAACATCGAAATGAAGGAAATATGCTTCTTAATGAATGAAAATAGTAATAAAAAATAAAAAAAATATTTTTTAAATTAAAATCGATAGGTTCTAACTATTGTAAACCATTTAAAAAAAATTCTACATTAAACCCGATCGGTTTTAACCTTGTAAAATTTTTTTAAGTTATTTTTATTAATTTTTTTTTATATTTACGAATAATAAATACTCTTATATCTAAAATTTTTCCACATTAAACCCGATAGATTCTAATCTTGTAAAGTTCATTATTTTTTTAAATAATTTTTAATATTTAAAAAATAATAAATACATATAAAAATTGTCTACATTAAACCCGATTGGTTCTAACCTTGTAAGGTTCATTGTTTTTTCTAATAGTAATTTTTATGAATTTTTTTCATAATTAAGAATAATAATAACATATAAAATTTTTCCAAATTAAATTAATCGGTTTTATCCTTGTAAAGTTTATGGTTTTTTAAAGTAATTTTTGTTAATTTTTTTCATATTTAAGAATAATAAAATACATATAAAATTTTTTCACATTAAACCCGATCGGTTCTGAACTTGTAAAGTTTATTTTTTTAAAAGTAATTTTTATTAATTTTTTTTTCATATTTAAGAATAATAAATACATTAAAAAATTCGACATTAAAACCGATCGGTTCTAACCTTGTAAAGTTCATTGTTTTTTAAATACTCCCTCCGTCCCCATGATACATATCCATTTTTTCATTTTGATCTGTCTCATTACAAAGTATTCATTTCTCATTTAGATTGATGAGACCCACAACCACTACACATGACCCACACTCAACACTAATATAACTCACTACATATTAAAATATTATTTCTCTCACCTAACTATACATTGAATTATTATACATCTTAATCCACGTGCAAATAGTAAACAAATACCTTTCAAGGGAACGGAGGGAGTATAATTTTTTTAATTTTTTTCATATTTGAGAATATTAATACATATAAAAAATTTTCATATTAAACCCGATCAGTTCTAACCTGTAAAGTTCATTATTTTTTTGAAGTAATTTTTATTAATTTTTTTATATTTAAGAATAATAAATTCATATAATTTTTTCCACATTAAACCCGATCGGTTCTAATCTTATAATCTTATAAAGTTTATTTTTTAAAATAATTTTTGTTAATTGTTTTTTTCATATTTAAGAATAAATGATACATATAAAAAAAATTTCACATTAAACCCGATCCATTCTTACTTTGTAAAGTTCATTATTGTTTTTAAAAGTACTTTTTATTAATATTTTTATTTTTAAAAATAATAAATAAAGAATGTGTATCGAAATAAGAAAATAAGCAATTAAATGAAGGAAAAGTGAACTGAAATTAGAAAATGAGTATCGAAATGAAGTAATTACATCAAAATGAAGTAATTGTGCATCGAAATGAAGGAAATGAGCATCGAAAATTAAGGAAATGTGCATTGAAATGAGAAAATGAGCATCGAAGCAAATAAAATTTTGATCGAATGAGAAAATGACCATCGAAATCTAATAAATGAGTATCGAAATGAAGGAAATGAGGATCGAAATGAAGTAAACGTGCCATGAAATGAAGGAAATGTGCATTGAAATGATAAAATGAGCATGGAAATGAAGGAAATATTCATCGAAATTAGAAAATGAGCATCGAAATGAAGTAAACCTCATCAAAATGAGAAATGAGCATCGAAAATGTAGGAGACGTACATCCAAATGAGCATCAAAATGAGAGAAATTTTAATTAGAAATGAGAATATGAGCATCGAAACGAAGAAAATGTTGATCAAAACTAGAAAATAAACATTGAAATGAAGGAATATGTTTCTTAATGAATGAAGACATTAATACAAAATAACAAAAAACCTTTATAAAATTAAAACTGATAGTTTCTAATCTTTGTAAACCGTTCAAAAAATATTCTACATTAAACCCGATCAGTTATAACCTTGCAAAATTCATTGCTTTTTAAAGTAATTTTTACTAATTTCTTTTCATATTTAGGAATAATATATATATATATATATATATATATATATATATATATATATATATATATATATATATAATTTTCACATTAAACCCGATTGGTTCAAACCTTGTAAAGTTCATTTTTTTTAAAAAATAATTTTTTTAATTTTTTTCATATTAAAGAATAATAAATATATATAATTTTTCCACATTGAACCCGATCTGTACTAAACTTGTAAAGTTCATTGTTCTTTCTTATAGTAATTTTTATAAATTTTTTTCATAATTAAGAATAATAATCACGTATAAAATTTTCCACATTAAACCCACATTAAACTAAATCGGTTCTAACATTGTAAGGTTCATTATTTTTTTAAGTAATTTTTATTAATTTTTTTCATATTTAAGAATAACAAATACATATAAAAATTTTTCACATTAAACCCGATCGGTTCTAAACTAGTAAAATTCATTGTTTTATTAAAGCAATTTCTATTAACTTTTTTCATATTTAAGAATAATAAATACATATAAAATTTTTTCACATTAAAATCGATTGGTTCTAATCTTGTAATGTTCATTATTTTTTTTAATAATTTTTATTATTTTTTTTTCATATTTGAGAATAATAAATTCATATAAACTTTTTTCATATAAAACCCGATCGGTTCTAACCATGTAAAGTTCATTATTTTTTTTTAAATTAATTTTTTCCTACTCGACTAATCTAAAAATAGCAAAGGGAGACCTTCCAAAAATAGATGTGATAAAATTTAATCTCATTATCATGTTTACAGGGCGATTGGTCAATGATATGTGGGTTGGTAGACATTGATACTATTAACCGACCACAAGACCGACCAATTGACCAACCCTACTGTAGAACTCCTACCCGACTAATTGAAAAATAACAAAGGGGGACCTTTGCAAAATAGACGTGATAAAAAGTAATATCACTATCAAGTTTACAAGGCGATCGGTCAATGATATATGGGCCGGTAGACATTGGAACTAACCGACCACCAGACGACCAACTGACCAATCCTACTGTGGAACTCCTATCCGAATGATCTAAGAATAGTAAAGAGAGACCTTTGAAAAAATTTTACAACTCCTACCCGACTGATCTAGAATTTGCAAAGGGAGGCCTTTGAAAAGTAGACTCGATAAAATGTAATCTCATTATCAAGTTTATAGGGTGATCGATCGATGATATGTGGGTCAGTAGACATTAGAACTATTAACCAACCACCAGACCGAGCAACCGACCAACCCTAATCTGGACTCATACCCGACTACTGATCTGTAAATTGTAAAGAGGGACCTGTGGAAAAACTGTATAACTCCTACCCGACTGATTTAGAAATAGCAAAGGGAGACCTTTAAAAAATAGACGCGATAAAATATGGGTCAGTAGAAATTAGAACTATTAACCGACCACCAGACTTACCAAACGACCAACCCTACTATAGAATTGATACCCGACTGATCTAGAAATAGCTGAGCGAGACCTTTGGAAAATAGACGCATTAAAAATTAATCTCATTATCATGTTTACAGGGTAATTTGTCGATAATATGTGGGTCGTTAGAGGTTGGAACTTTTAACTGACCACCTAACTGACTAACCGATCGACCATACTATGGAACTCCTACCCGACTGATCTAGAAATAGTAAAGGGAGAACATTGTAAAATCGACGCGTTAAAAAATAATATGTGGGTCAGTAAATGTTGGAACTATTAACCGACCACCTGAACGACCAACTGACTGACCTTACTGTGAAACTCCTACCCGACTGATCTAGAAATAGCAAATGGGGACCTTTGAAAAATAGATGCGATAAAATGTAATCTCGTTAACCGACTAACACTACTGTAGAACTTTTATTCGACTGATATAGAAATAACAAAGGATGATATTTGGAAAACAGACGCAATAAATAGTAATCTCAATATCAAGTTTACAGGGCGATCGGTCTATGATATATTCGTCGGTAGAAATTAGAACTATTAACAGACCACCAGGTCGACCAAAGGATTAACCATACTGTAGAACTCATACCCGACTAATCGAGAAATAGCTTAGGGGGACATTTGGAAAATAGACGTGATAAAAAGTAATTTCACTATCAAGTTTACAAGGCGATCGGTAGATAATATGTGGATCGGTAGATATTGGAACTATTAATTGACAACCGAACAGACCAACCAATAAAGCAAACTGTGGAACTCCTACCCGACTGATCTAGAAATAACAAAAGGAAACCTTTGAAAAACTATAGAACTCCTACCCCACTGATCTATAAATAGCAAAGGGAGACCTTTGAAAAATAGTGAAGATAAAATATAATCTCATTATCAAGTTTTAAAGGTGGTCGGTCGATGATGTGTGGGTCGATAGACATTGGAACTATTAACTTACCACCATAATGACCTAACGACCAACCCTACTGTCGAATTGCTACCCGACTGATCTGGAAATAGTTGAGGAAGACCTTTGGAAAATAAACACGTTAAAAATTAATCTCATTATCACGTTTACAGGGCGATCTGTTGATGAAATGTTGGTCGTTAGAGGTTGGAACTATTAACCTACCACCTAACTAACAAATCGACCAACCGTACTATGGAAGTCCTGCCCGACTGATCTAGAAATATTAAAAGGAGACCTTTGGAAAATAGATGCGTTAAAAAATAATCTCATCATCAAGTATATATGGTGATCGGTCAATGATATGTTGGTCGGTAAACATAGGAACTATTAACAGATCAACCGACTGACCTTACCGTGGAACCCCTACCCGATTGATCTGGAAACAGCAAAGGGGGACCTTTGAAAAATAGACGCGATAAAAAGTAATCTCGTTAACTGACCAACACTAATGTAGATCTCTTATTCGACTGATCTAGAAATAGCAAAGGAGGACATTTGGAAAATAGGCGCGATAAAAAGAAATCTCATTATCAAGTTTACCGGGAGATCTGTCGATGATATATGGGTCGGTAGACATTGAAACTATTAACCGACCACTAGACCGACCAACCAACCAACCTTACTATAGAACTCCTACCTAACTGATCTAGAAATAACAAAGGGTGACCTTTGAAAAATATACGTGATAAAAGTAATCTCATTAACAAGTTTACAAAGGGATCGGTCGATGATATGTGGGTCGGTAGATATTGGAACTATTAACCAACCAACAGACCAACCAACCCACTGTATAACTCCTACCCGATAGATCTAGAAATGGAAGTGGGTGAGTGACCTTTGTAAAACAGACGCGATAAAAAGTAATCTCATTATCAAGTTTACAGGGCGATCGGTCAATGATATGTTCATCAGTAGACATTTAAACTATTAACTGACAATCAGATCGACCAATTGATCAACCCTATTGTAGAACTCCTTCCCGACTGATCGAGAAATAGCATAGGGGATCTTTGGAAAATAGACGTGATAAAAAGTAATCTCAAGTTTCAAGGCGATCTATCAATAGATATGTGGGTCAGTAGACATTGGATCAATTAACCGACCACCAGACCAACCAACCGACCAACCCTACTATGGAACTCCTACCCGACTGATCTAGAAACAACAAATGAGAACCTTTGGAAAATAGACGCGATAAAAAGTAATCTCATTATCAAGTTTACAGGGTGATCGGTCGAAGATATGTGGGTCGGTAGGCATTGGAATTGTTAACCAACCATCAGACCGACCAACCAACATATCCTACTGTAGAACTCCTACCCGACTGATCTAGAAATAGGAAATGGGGACCTTTGGAAAATATACATGATAAAAAGTAATCTCATTATCAAGTTTACAAGGCTATCATCGATGATATGTGACTTGGTAGACATTGGAACTATTAACCAACCACCAGACCTTTGGAAAATAGACGCATTAAAAGTTAATATTATTATTACATTACAAGGCGATCGATCGATGATATGCGGGTCGGTAGAGGTTGGAACTTTTAACCAACCACCACACCAACCAAATGACCGACCGTACTATGGAACTCCTACTCGACTGATCTACATATAGCAAATGGAGACCTTTGGAAAATAGACGCGTTAGAAATTAATCTCATTATCAAGTATATTGGGCGATCGGTCGACGATATGCAGGACGACAGACATCAGAACTATTGACCGACCACCTGACCGACCAACCAACTTACCTTACTGTGGAACTCTTACCCGACTAATCTACAAACAGCAAAGAGGGACCTTTTGAAAACAGATGCGATAAAAAGTAATCTCGTTAACCGACCAACCATACTGAAGAACTCATATTCGACTGATTTAGAAATAGTAAAGGAGGACCTTTGGAAAATAGACACAATAAAAAGTAATCTCATTATCAAGTTTACAGGGTGATCGATCGATGAAATGTGGGTAGGTAGACATTGGAACTATTAACCAACCACCAGATTGATCAACCGACCAACCCTACTGTAAATATCCTACCCGACTGATCAAGAAATAGCAAAGGGAGACCTTTGGAAAATAGACATGATAAAAAGTAATCTCATTATCAAGTTTACATGGCGATCGATCGATGATTTGTTAGTCGGTAGACATTAGAACTATTAACCGACCACTAAACCATCAAATCCTACTATAGAATTGCTACCTGACTGATCCAAAAATAGCAGAGGGAGACCTTTGGAAAATAGATGCGTTAAAAATAAATCTCACTATCACATTTACAGGACTATCGGTCGATGATATACGAGTCGGTAGAGGTTGGAACGATTAACCGACCAACCGATTGACATTACTATGGAACACCTACCCGACTGATCTAGAAACAACAAAATGGGATGTTTTGAAAATAGATGCGTTAAAAAGTAATCTCGTTAACCGGCCAACCCCACTGTAGAACTCCATTCGACTGATCTAGAAATAGCAAAGGAGGATCTTTGGAAAATAGATACGATAAAAAGTAATATCATTATCAATTTTACAGGGTGATCGGTCGATGATATGCGGGTCAGTATGCATTGGAACTGTTAACCGACCACTAGACCTACCAACCGATCAAACTATTGAACTCCTACCCGATTGATCTAGAAATAGCAAAGGGGGACCTTTAGAAAATAGACATGATAAAAAGTAATCTCATTATCATGTTTACAAGACGATCAGTCGATGATATGTAGGACGATAATATTGGACTATTGACCGACTACCAGACCGACCAACCCTACTATAGAACTACTCCCCGACAGATCTAGAAATAATAATGGGTGACCTTAGGAAAATAGATGCGATAAAAAGTAATCTCATTATCAAGTTACAGGGCGATCGGTCGATGATATGTGAGTTAGTAGATATTGGAACTATTACCAACCGACCAACCCTACTGTAGAACTCCTACTTGACTGATTGAAAAATACCAATGGAGAACCTTTGGAAAATAGACGTGATTAAAAGTAATCTCATTATCAAGTCTATAAGGCGATCAATCGATGACATGTGGGTCAGTAGACATTTGAACTATTAATCGACAACCAAACCGACCAACCCTACTATGTAACTTCTACCCGACTGATCTGGAAACAGGAAAGGGGAACCTTTGGAAAAATTGTAGAACTCCTACCTGACTGATCTCCAAATAGCAAAGGAAGACCTTTTAAAAATAGACGCGATAAAATATAATCTCATTATCAAGTTTACAGGGAGATCGGTCGATGATATGTGGGTCAGTAGAAATTGGAACTATTAACCAACCACCAGATCGACCAACCGACCAACCCTATTGTGGAACTCCTACCCGACTGATCTAGAAATAGCAAAGGGGGACCAATGGAAAAACTGTAGAACTCTCACCCGACTGATTTAGAATAGCAAAGGGAGACCTTTGAAAATAGGTGCGATAAAATATAATCTCATTATCAACGATATAGGGCGATCGGTCGATGACATGTGGGACGGTAGACATTGGAACACCCACCGACCACTAGACCCACCAATTCTACTGTAGAATTGCCACCCAACTGATCTAGAAATATTATATGGAGATCTTTGGAAAGCAGACGCATTAAAAATTAATCTCATTATTACATTACAGGGTGATCGGCCGATGATATGCAGGTAGGTAAAGGCTGGAACTTTTAACCCATCACCTCACCGACCTACTGACTGGCTGTACTTTGGAACTCCTACTCTACTGATCTAGAAATAGTAAAGGGGGACCTTTGAAAAGTAGACGCGTTAAAAATTAATCTCATTATCAAGTATATTGGGCGATCGGTCTATGATATGCGGGACGACACACGTTAGAACTATTAACCGACCACCTGACAGACCAACCTACATACCTTACTGTGGGACTCCTACCCGACTAATCTACAAATAGCAAAGGGGGACCTTAGGAAAATAGATATGATGAAAAGTAATCTCATTAACTGACCAACCATACAGTAGAACTCCTATTCTATTGATCTAGAAATAGTAAAGGAGGACCTTTGAAAAATAGATGCGATAAAAAGTAATCTCATTATCAAGTTTACAGGGTGATCGGTCGATGAAATGTGGGTCGGTAGACATTGGAACTATTAACCACCCACGAAATTGACCAACCAACCAATCCTACTATTGATATCCTACCCGACTAATCTAAAAATAGCAAAGGGGGACCTTTGGAAAATCGACGTGATAAAAAAGTAATCTCATTATCATCTTTATTATGGTGATCGGTCAATGATATATAGATCGGTAGACATTGAAACTATTAACCAACTACCAAACCGATCAACTGACTAACCCTACTGTAGAACTCCTACCTGACTGATATATTAATAGCAAAGGGGGACCTTTGGAAAATAGAGACAATAAAAAGTAATCTCATTATCAAGTTTATAGGGTAATCAGTCGATGATATGTGGGTCGGTAGACATTGGAACCATTAATCGACCATTAGATACACGAACCAAACAACCCTACTATAGAACTCCTACCCGGTCGATCGAGAAATAGAAAAGGGGGACCTTTGAAAAATATACGTGATAAAAGTGATCTCATTATCAGGTTTACAAGGCAATTGTTCGATGATATGTGAGTCGGAAGATATTAGAACTATTAACTGGCTATCAGACCGACCAACCCTACTATGGAACTCCTACCCGACTGATCTAGAAATAGTAATGGGGGATCTTTGGATAAACTGTAGAACTCCTACCTGACTGACCTAGAAAAATCAAAGGGAGACCTTTGAAAAATACATGCAATAAAATGTATTCTCGTTATCAAGTTTATAGGACGATCGGTCGATGATATGTGGGTTGGTAGACATTAGAACTATTAACCGACCACCAGACCGTCAAACCAAAAAACCCTACTGTAAAATTGCTTCCTGACTGATCTAGATATAGCAGAGGGAGACCTTTGAAAAATAGATTCGTTAAAAATAAATCCCATTATCACGTTTACAGGGCGATCAGTCGATGATATGCAGGTCAGTAGAGGTTGGAACTAATTACCGACCACCTGACTGACCAACTGACCAACCGTACTGTGGAACTCCTACTCGACTGATCTAGAAATAGCAAATGGAGACCTTTCGAAAATAGACGTGTTAAAAATTAATCTCATTATCAAGTATATAGGGCGATCGGTTGATGATATGTGGGTCAGTAGTCATTGGAACTATTAAACGATCACCTGACCTACCAACTGACTGACTTTACTGTGGAACTCCTACCGATTGATCTGGAAACAGTAAAGGGGACCTTTGGAAAATAGACGCGATAAAAAGTAATCTAGTTAACCAACCAACCCTACTGTAGAACTCATATTTGACTAATCTAGAAATAACAAAGGTGAACCTTTGGAAAATAGACGCGATAAAAAGTAATCTCATTATCAAGTTTACAGGGCGATCGGTCGATGATATGTGGTTCAGTAGATGATTGTCGTTATTTTCACCTAGATCTTAGTGCGTTTTCATATTATTTTATCTGTATTTATGTGTGTTTTGGTGGTGTTATGTGTTTTTATGGAATTGTGTGATAATGAACATATAAATGTTAAAACAAGTGAAAAACAGAGCGAAAATGGAGTAGGGAGAAAGAAAGAAGCTAATCAGCACAAACACGACCTGCCTTGTTTTGTACTCAAAGCGTGCAACGCGCACGATTCGTGTACCGTGCACGGGCATTAATTTTGGCCGTGCATGGTCGTTAAAAATCACAACACGGCCACCCTTGTGGCCGTGTACCACTCACGTGCCGTGCGCAGTCCAAAGTCTTTCGTTGACCAGAACCCTAGACACCACTCGGGCCGAGTACTTGACTCGAGCCGTGTAGGTGCAAAAATTTAGAAAATTTTTAGACTCCTTCTAGAAGATCTCCAAAGGTATGAATACCATTCCATTCAACGTTTGATAATAATTTGGATCCGAAATTCAGCTGCCCACACACTCCACACACCAATTCCTTCATTTTACACCATGTCCTTCATCACTTCCATCCATCTATTCATTCCATCATCATGTCACCATAAACCCTTCATCCAAGTGAAGAGAAGAAGCAAGGAAGAGAGGAAAATTGTAAGGAAAGGAAGGAGATAACCATTGGTGCCAATCCATGGGAGTTTTTATCCATTTTTGTAATGATCCTATTTGATTATCATGATTTGTAAGGCTTTTAATATCTATGTTAATTATCTTATGAAGATGGTAGGCTAATCTCCCTTGTGAGAGGGATTTGAGAAGCTGATTTGAGAAGAATGTTCAGTAGGAGAGGAATGAAGGAATTCTTTGACAAGAGTCCTTCTACCTATCAACACCTGACAGCTGAATTCTTGAGCACTCTTCAAGTGAAGAAGAACGGGAATGGCTTCCCCACATCAATAACTTTCCAGTTGAATAGCGTGTTGAGGGAGAAATTACCCATCCATGTGTTGAATAGGTTTATGGGATGCCCTCCATGTGAGAATCATGGTCATTTTTATGGAGGAGGGGGCTTCAATCAGCAAAGTTGGTGGAAGACACTAGTCAATGATGGAACAGAACCAGCAGATTACATCCCTAGCGCATCAAAGGGGACAGCCATTAGGAATCCCGTAATGAGATATTTGGAGAAGATTGTCTCAAAAACAGTTGTGGCTCGTTACAAAGGTGGATCAGTAGGAGAGAAACAACTTTACATTATGTATTGTTTGTACCATGAGCTTGAGTTGAATACGGAAGCCCACTTTATCCACCATCTAGAAAGAGTAGCTAAGAGGCAAGCTTCACAAGGAGTGATGGTTAGAGGGATAGTTACGATGATAGCCCAAGGATTAGGGATTGATCTCAGAAGAATGGAAAATAGGATGACAAGTGAGGGGCTCAACTATACCCAGGTAATGAGGATGGAGTTTTTATCTTTGATAGGAGATAGGTATTGCTTGAGGCAAGACAAAGGAGCCACATTCCCTTTATCTGCTCCGGTGCTAACAGTTTATTCTCGAAGAAAAAATGTCAATTTTGCAATGGCAAGTGCTCAACACTCCACTGTCGTTAAGGAATTTTATCCAAGGAATAGAGAAGGAGTGGAAGCGGAGCTGAGGCAAATGCGTGTTGAAGAAAATTGTGAGTTGGCAAATTTGAGAGCTGAGCCCGTAGCTATGGAAGAGGGGGATGAAGAAGACCCTCAACATCAACAGGTGAAATTTGAAGAACATGCTCCTAAACCTCCATAGTTTGAAAAAAAGCAGGATTAGCAACAACAGCAGTTCATGGGACAAGGGATAGAAGATGCAAACTGAAATTTCTTTGAAGGGGAGATTCGAGAGAAAAGGCACACACAGAACCTGCATGGAGAGCAAATAAGAAAAATGAGAGAGAGCAGCAGAGGCAAGGAGTGCAGATCACGGAGAGCCACGAGGGACAACTTAGGAGGGAGTATTATGAGGATAATGTTCGAGCACATTCAAACAACATGGAGGAGATGCTCACGATGATGTTTAACTTCCAGTTCCCTGCCTCACCCCAGATCTTCGGTCATGTAAATTAAAAAAATCAAGTGAATGCTAAGTTAAAGGAAATAATGAAATATCTAATTGTCAGATATTCCTGAGATTGATGGTCTTAACAAATCCACCATAAATTGAAATAGTCAGTAGGCTTAAAAGTAATTCCTATGATACAAAAGCAGGACCTGGAATTCAGATCCCACAAGCACCCTAGTTGAAAATGAGCTATTTCCACAAGGTTGTCAAATGCTCATACTATGTAAAGTTTGACCAAAAAGGAAAATAAGAAATAGATGACTTTGATGAACTAATAACAGAATAAAACAAAATAAAAATGTAATTGAACAGTGATTGGGTGAGTTTGATGTTTTATTGATCGTTCAGGGCAAACTCCGACCAGAGCCTTCAAACGCAGTATATCTTGGGCATGACGGTCTCTTTGCCACCGGTTTCTCAAAATAATCTTGCAGTAAACAGAGGATTGGATTAACGGTCAGTACAATAATCTGGCATTGAAAAAAACACGGTAATTGATACCCTAATACCTTAATCGATCGAACTCATCAATTCGTGAAGCATCCTCCCTACAATCAACTAGGTATAGGTGGTGTTCAGCCACATGAGCTATAATTTGGATTTCCACTAATCTAGGGGTTCTTCACATGAAATGAAAGGGAATTCAACCTCAAATCTCAAAAAAATAACACTTTCAAAAAAAAATTCGGAACTATCAACCGCGCCTTCATTTTTCTTAACCACGCTGATGAAGGACCATGGAGGATGTGACGAGTTATAGCTGCTTCGGAATATATTTACTGCTTGTTATCTTATTATTTTTTATTTCTTAATTTGTCTTTACTCGTTTGTTATGGAATTTTTTTATCTCTCAAAATTAACTAAGCACTTGGCATATTGTACGCGAATGTGAGATATTTTACTTTCTAATATTTAATTTTAAGGTGATGAGTAGTATATCTTTGTGAATTTAATAATAAGAAAATTTTTTATTATCAATTTTCTTATTCTGATGACATTTTTTTATTTAATTGTTGACGGACCTAAAGTGATTAGATTAGATCACATAAATTCATAATACTCTTATCCACTTGTCTATGGACACAAACTCAATTTTTATTTTTATTTTTACAAATATGATTATTTACCAATTTTTATTTTTTATTGTCACAAATATGATTATAAATAAAAGGGAATTATTACCTTTTACTAATTAAAGCGTCTCACTAAGAGAGTTACATTTTTCTTTATGAGAATAAGAACCACACAAAACAATTATGATATATTTATGGGGTCTATATACAATATTGGTAGAATTATGTATTGTACATTAAAATATTATATTTTATCAGCTCACTACAGATTAAAATATAATATTCCTTAATCTTCAAACGATGTAGTTATTTAATTATAAAGATGGAGTATATTTTAATTAACAAATTGTATTGTACTTCATCATATGTCTAACCAACATATAAGAGCAATTCCAATTTGATATAACTTTTAGAATACAAAATTTTCTTTTTATCCTCAAACAATTCTTTATTTTTACTTCAAAATTAAATAGTGATAAATATTTATAGTGACTTCACATCCCATGTGTATATTTTTGAAAAAAGGTTGCATCATTTTTCTACAAATTTAAATTCTAAAATTTTAATGTTAAATTATTTAAAACTTCAGAGTTTAGCCAAACACTTGTGTGCGTCTGTTTCGCTTTAGATTTTCATGAAACGGATAAAAAATTATAATATTTTAATGCAAATGTAATACTTAATTGGCGAAGTACGATAATAACTGTTTCATGGATAATTTATAGTATAAATAAAAAGTGATAATATTTAAAAAAGAAATTAAATTTTTAATAAAAAGTAATAACTAATTATGAAAGTATAAAATGGTCTTACCATGAGACAGTCTCACACATGACTGATAAAAAATTTTTAATTTTAAATGTTTAACCATGTAAATTAATAAATAAATATATATATATATATATATATATATATATATATATATATATATTAATAAATTAAATATCGATTTTAATAAATTACTATATACTTTAACTATCTTAGAATAATTTTTTTAATCTAAAAATCATACTTAAATAGTGAATAAAATAAAAAATTTGGATTGTGCATCTTACAATCCATCTCACTTGCACAACATCTCATGATTATATATATTTAGGGGGTAATTTTAACAATAGTAAAATAATAATAATAATGTTTTTTATTATTATTATATATATATATATATATATATATATATATATATATATATATATATATATATATATATATATATATATATATATATATATATATATATATATGTATAAACTAAAGGAGAGTTTTACATTTATTAGGTGGCATCATGGAAACAATTTTGGCATGATGTGTCATTTTTATAGATTTTTTATTTTTATTTTTTGATGATAAACTTGATTAGTAGAGAAGATAATATAGTTACTTTATTTTAAACAACCAATCAAAATATTTAATTTTTCTTTATTTTATTTAAAAATTTTACCTAAAACTTTAAGTGTTTTTAACTTTTTATTTTTAAATCGGATTTATATAAAATTATATCAAATTAATTGTCTTTTCATGATCTTTAATTTTAAATCATATTACCAATAATATATGATTGGAGAAATAGATTATTAAGTTTAATAAAAATTTCTATATTTTAAAATATTCTTTAATAAAATATATTAATAAATAAAATATTTTTAAAAGTAATAAGAAATTATTTAATATATTTCATTTATTTATCCTTAGAATTTTTAAGTTTAATAAATTTAGTTAATTATAAAATCCTAAATAAGGAATTTCATGAAAAAAAATAAATTTTAGTTTAATATTAATTAATTTACATAATTTTTTTATCGTTAATTATTTATTTTATATTTATTATATTATATTAAATATTTTATCCTTAATTATAATATTTATTATATTATATTAATATTTTATCCTTATTTGTTATATACATTTATTAATTTTATTATTAAACGATAATAGTTAGGGATGATAATGAGATGGGCATTTTCAAATACTCGTTCTATCCAAATCTTAATAGGTGATTAGCCATAACTTGTAGTCGGGTTGACCAATTCAAGAATTTATTAAACCACAAGGAGGTAAGCGCCAGCGCTTAAGCGAGATCACATTTATCGCAATTTTATAGAGACAAATCATCAATGGGTAGTTGATCAAACAATAAATTAAATCAATCAAAGCAAGCAAGCAAGCAATGATTAGCAAACAAAATAGATGAATGAAATGAGTGGTTTTCCAAGTTTAGTAAAAGTGAGATTAACAACAATTAAGAAGTGGAAATCCTAGGATAAATGCATCGAATTCATATGAATCAAGGATTGAAGACTAAGGGCCAACACTAAGATCACCTAAATTCCCTCTCAAGATGGATAGGATATGGTTCTAAACATAGCTCAATGAGTTTGTTCTCACTCAAACAATTCCAACTAGGTACTAAGCTTGAAATGAGAGTCCCTTCACACGATTAATCAACCTCTCTATCAAACCAATCATATGTTCTATCAAAGGATTCTAAACTCTAAAGGATTTCTCAATCTCTTTACAATTTATAATGCACATGAAGTGTTTGATGAAATGATTCACTCAATTATCCTAAGCACATAATTGATTTCTCAATCTAATCACATATTTAGAACAACTAAACACACAAATCATCAATACAAATCAATCAATTAATAATCAATGATAGAAAACCATAGATCCAATCAACATATGAATTCAAATACACAAATCCCAAAATTATCCAACAACTCTCATGTTGCTAATCTCATAAGGGAGATTAGCCTACCATATTCATAAAGAAATTAACATAGACAATTAAATCCTTACAAATCATTATAAAACTATGAGGTTTAATACAAAGATTGAATGAAAACTCCCTTGATCTATCTTCAATGGTGATCCCTTCCCTTCTTTTTACTTTCCTCTCTTCCTTGATCCTTTTTCTTCACTTGGATGTAGAAATTGATGGTGGGATGATGGCAGATCCAAATGATGAAGAATGGATGAATATGATGGTGTGGAATGGAAGAAATGGTGTGTGAGGTGTGTGCAGGGCTGTATATTTCGGATCTTCCCCAAAATATTGAAGTATTGGGTATTTATAACCTTGGAAACCTTTTAGAAGGATTCTAATTTTTTACAGAATTTCACACAACACGAGTCGTGCTCTGCAACACGGCCATTACGTGGCCGTGTTGGGTGAATTGATGCTGCCGCACGATCTTTCCCTATAGGGCCGTGTTACGCAACACGACTCGTGTGCTGCAACTCGGCTCGTGTGCTGTAACACGGGCACAAAATGGTCGTATTGGATGAATTGATGTCGGCACATGGCCACTTCTTATAGGGCCGTGTTCTGTACACGGCCCGTGTTGGTGCATGCCCTGTTTTTCACATTTTGTTTCGGCTCGTTCTCCTTCGTTTCAATTCCGAATTGAGATCCGATTTTTCCTACATCTTCTTTATCATATCTAGCATCCAATAAAAACACATGACACAACCACATAATACATGAAATATGGATATAAAAAGGCACTAAAATCTAGATGAAAATATTACTCATCAATAGGGCGGGTATGGATATTTGTAAATGGATTTGGGACGGATACAGATAGTTGTGAAAATCTCATTAGGGTTTGGAATGTGTACTAATAATACCTCAATACCCGCGGGTACACCATTTTTATACTCCCTCTGTCCCATTGATATGTATCTATTTTGCCATTTTGGTCTGTTCCATTACAAAGAATCAATTTCCATTTTTATATTGATGTGACCTCTCATGGTCACACACTCAACACTTATACAACTACCCACTACACTTTAAAAAATTATTTCTCTCACATCAAGATACATTAAATTATTATACTCCTTAATCCACGTGCAAAAAGCAAACGACTATATTTCAAGGGAACGGATGGAGTATATATAGACACACACACACACACACACAATGTTTAGGGTGTAAGACCATCTCAGGTGAGGAATTATGTCATAAGTATAAAAATTAATAATTTCTATAATGGAAAGTGATACTCAATTAACAAAAAGTGATAATATTATTTTATGAACAATTTATAATATAAATGAAAATTAAACGATAAAATTTTATAATAAAAGTGATAACAATTCATAGTGAAAGTGTTATCACCATCCCTCAAGGACCATTAAATTTCTTAACCGAATACATCTTTCGGATACTCCAACCAAATGTATTGCAATCGAACACAATATGAAATCGAATACATCTTTTGGGTACTACAGCCGAACACAATATAAAATTTTAATTATTAGAATATTTATATCTTATTAATTTTGAATACTCTCTCCGTCTGCTCGAAAGAGTTCTATTTTTCCATTTTGGGCGTCCGCCCCCAAGGGTCTCATTTTCTTTTTTACATATATGAGACTCACACACACCCACTAATACAACTAAAAAATGGGACTCATACCTCCACTAATGCAATTATCCACTACACAATAAATAATAATACTCCTTAATCCACGTGCCAAAAAGCAAATGGCACCCATTGTGGTGGACGGAGGGAATATTTTAATTTAATTATTTTTTTAATACGTTTAGCAAATTTGAATATACTAATAGCTGACTCCATAAAAAAATTTGAATATCTCGCGTGTTATGCGGGCTTCGTACTAGTTACTATAGCAAAGTTTTTTATTACTTACGTGTCATTTCCTAAGCTAATGACATTGTTTTGATTATTATTTTTTTAATTTTTTTTAATTTTTCTTATCTACTCCCAATTAATTTTTCATATTAAATAGTATTTTTTTAAAATATTATTTTTCCATTTCTTTTTGAGATGGTGATTAATTAAATTTCAAATTTTTATTTAACTATTTATCATAGAATAACTCAATTGAAGTGTAACGTATTTAGAATAAAAAGCATACGAAAAATTTTAAACACAACAACACAATATTCAGTATTTTGAAAGAAATATTATATTTTTAAATGATAATATTAATAAGTTCGAAAAAATAACCAAGAAGCAACTAAATATTATTGGACGAAAAGCAGAATCAGGGGCAAAGTGAAATGGAAAAGCGGCAAACTTGAAAATTTCTGCCAAAATCAAACAAGACCTAATTGTAGCTTACATGAATAATGAGTTTCATGTGGTGTCATTTGTTGGGGGTAACAGGCACAGCAGAAGTGATTTTCTCTAAATTATATTTGATACTGGTTATATTGTTCATTTGCTTGTTTATTTCTCAAATTAATGATAATAGTGGCCATAAACTGCTCACCGCTGAGAGATGAGAAATTATTTGGGTATTTGTACACAAATATATTCAATCTCCACTGAATATCAATCGATTCTGATGTCAAGGACGTCTCTTGGCGCTTTCATGGACATCCCTCCAAAGGTGTCCCCGACGCTTTAATGGAAGTCTCTCACATTATAACAATTCCACCAAATGGTTCTTCATTCAGGTAAATCTTTTATTCCTTGTCTATATCTCCTATTCTCTTCGCTTTGAGTGTGAATTTTACAAATATTTTGTACTATTTGAAATTTAAAAATTGGTAGAATTCCCATATTTGACTAGCAATTATCGTGGAACAAAAAATATGAGAGTTTCCAAAATGGATGAAAATTTTGTTCCATTTCTTGGATGAAGAATGACTTTAAGTAAGGATACGTTGTTCCAAGCAAGATCGAACTGGTGGATTCAGGGTTGGTTTTAGGTAATGCACTAGGCTTATTATTTTTCGCCTAATGAGTTTCTTCTGTTTAATATATGTTATTTTATCCACGCATTTGAAATCTATGATTCATTTGAGCCATATACTAATTGATTTATTGGCTTTTGTATCTTTGTTATTCCTTGTTAGTTCATTAGAGAATAGATTTGAATAAATTCTGGTTGTAATTCATTTCTACATTTTGATATTTTTGTATGTTGGCAATCTTAGATGAGTTGGATTAGCTCAAGAGTAATACAACATTTTAATTTAGATTACATTTTTATTATAACACTATTGACTATTGAGAAAGTATTTATGTTTCAGCCAACAGTAAATACAAGCATGCACTTTACTTTAGTTTAACAATAAGAACTTTTGTCGGTATTATTCTGAGATTGTGTTTATCTCTTTCTCCACTCTGCTCGCTGAAATCTAGTAGTTTCATAACTGTTAATTTTTTTATTATTTTTTAAATGTGACTGAACTAACTTTGTTACTTTTAGTTTTTAACTTACCTTGAATATTTGGACTGCAGGTATTTAGTCTGATATCTAGAGATAAAGAACTACCTGTTATGTTGCTGTGTTTTGGTTTCCTCTTTTTATTGCTTTTTACTGACCGTTTAACCGTCTCTTTACTTGTTTGATAATTTTTTGTCGATTCAAATCCATTTCAATCTTCATATCTAATTGAAATTTAGCTAGACATTTGAAAATTTGGAAAATTTTTTATTAAGGTAAAGTTGGGCGACTTAAATATAGGTGGAAGTTTGGTTTTTTGTACCTAATTCATAATTTGGTTGGAAAGTAACAGAAAATGATGTTCCATTTATACTTACAATAATAAGTTTTAAGTAGTTTTATTCACATTATCATGTTCCCTAATCCTAATTTAAATTGTTGATTTGGAACAAATGACTCAAGTGTAGTTCTATGGTGTTCGCTAAAAATTACACATTTTGAGAAAACAACTAAACATCAGCTAAATACAAATATGATGGAAGTGTTAGTCTGGCTGGGTCATCAAGGATAAACAGTTACTCTGTAACTTATAAAACAATTTACTTTCTCTAATAATAGTGTTGCTAATTGCCTATAATTTTGTTCCTTTGTCCTAACTTTTAGTGCTACTTTCTACCATTTGTTCCTTATCAGACTTAGCATTTTAACTTTTCTTGTTGAGTCAATTATTAACATTTTCTGAAAGGTTACTGACTTTGTTTCATTGTACAGTGACTTTTTCTTGAATATTGACGCAATTATTTCTCATGGTATAGGTTATTTGAATTATTACGCGATTTGGTGGATGAGAATCCTATTATGGTCAAATGGAGAGGCTTCTAGATTCTGTAAAGGAAATGGAAGATTCAATTGATGTTAATATCAAGTTTACTTCTATTTTCCTATTTATTTTCATTACAATGATGATGAGCTTCTAATGACAATTTAATGCACCTAAAGAAAAACAACATTGGAGGTACCAAGTTAAGAGTAGTACCTAATTTGTATTTCTATTACTCTTTTTTTAATGGTAAAAGGAAAACACATAATAATTATAATAAACAGGACTTAAAGCCAAGTTTAAATTCTGAGAATGAAGCAAAAGATTTGATAAGATCAATCATTTATCTCTCGTCTGTAATAGCTAGTGTGGTTGATAAGGAGCAAGTGCATAGAACAATATGTAATGAAGAAATGATATGTTTATTTATCTTAGGAGACAACAAATATGTTGATATAATACATGACTTTGGCCAGATTATCATAGATGTCTTTTAAACCGGGTGTAGCTATCGTTGCCAGCACATGAAACTTATTTGGACAAGGTCATACATAGTTTGTATAGCAACACTCATATCAGGAAGAATATTAATTTGTAAATTAAGAAACATAATCTCCAAGTTGATGGAGGATTTATCTAATTTTTACTCTAGTTGGATATTAAGATAACATAAACATCAACATACTTGTAGGAAAAAATAAAAATAAAAACTTTTGAAAGAGGAGCTGTTGACGTAGATATCCACAATTTATACTAATTAGTGGCTAGAGACTAGAGTGTAAATTACTCGGAAAAAAAAGTATCAAATTTTCAATAGTCACATTCTACTATAAACGGCTTGTTCTATAAATTTCTACCATTTTATTAAAGAGTTTAATGTTTCAAATTATATTAAGCTATCATTTAGAAGCTGAATCATTTGGAAAATTAGATGGGGATGAGTTGTTTGTATGTTCAATGCAGTTAATTGTACTTGTCTCCAAAATGTGTATGGTTTGATTGAAATTGTTGTAGTTCATTTATTACGTTGAGTGCAGTTGTTCGCTGAAACAAATTGAACAACAGGTATAAATTATGAAATCTAGTGAAGCGGGTGAGTATTTTCAAAATTGTTTAGAGAGAAAATTGAATCTTTTGTTATGGAAAAGCTCCTGCTATGAAGTTATGTTTGTTGAATTGTATACTAAAAGTCTAGCTTTAGCATGAACAAAGTTATAAAAATTTATTTGAAATGAGAATCATATGATCAAATGATCGTGTCTTATAATTTATTTATATGTCTGATGCAATAGTCAGCTTACTTTATACTGTAGATAATATGTTGTGCGACAACACGCGGAAGATCATATTATCGGTTTCCTCAAAAAATATAAACAGATGCTCACAACCAAGATAGACGGAGACTCTCTATCGGGATGGTTGTATTGTGATTTGGTATTAGCTTGTCTTGGCTATAGAATCACATTAGTGCATTTTGTGTGTATTGAGCAGGACCGCTTGAGATCGTTCGACTTATACTGACTTATAGAAAAGATTGATCTCTGTTAATATGGATGTTCGTACTCTTAATCCCCATACAATAACCTCAACACATAGGGCAGTATGTATTTCTTTGATTCATAAATGGGTGAGATTTACATGTAATTAAATCAACAAACTCGGTGAGTTGGGAAATAGTGATGTTTCTATGGTGCGCTGTTGATTGTAGAAGGAATCCATGTCCGTCATAGGTTGATGATGTCCCCTTGAGGAGCTCATAAGGATTATCATGTTAACCCTGTAGGTTGATTTATTCTGTCATGATAATGAGGTTGAGTGGTACTACTCTTGGATGAGATATTAATTAATGGAGTTGTCAATAACTTAATTAATTAATGGACGTTATATATCTTAAACATGGGGATACTAACGGGCTCATAATAAGAAGGAGTCCATAACGTAATTATGGGATTAGAACGGTAGTGCAGTAATAATATTTTAGTGGTATATATTATTATTATTAGACTTAAGTATAAGCTTTGGGCTAAGATTTGATACTTAAGCCCAATGGAGGCCCAACTCTAATTTCTCCTCCTGGTTCATGCTGTAGCCCATATATATGTCATCTCAGTTGTTCGGAAACCCTAATCTAAGAGAATAATCACGCCTAACACTGTGAGTAGGGTGACGGAACAACAGATTGAGAAGATCTCGAAGATTGTCGACCACACGACGTCGAGATTGGACTTGGGAATACTGCTGCTGTCCGCTAACTTCTACGATTTTTATAAAATTGTACAGACTAGAGAAAAGGACATGTATATACTAACAGAAAGCTACGGAAGAGAGAATCATTTTGGCGTATAGATCACTCAAATCCGAAATCGGATGAGAGAGTTATGCCCAAAACGGTGAGGCTGCGCATGCTGCCGGCGAGAATCCATCTTCTTCAACATACCCTGGTGAAAGGTAATATGTTTCTTGGTTTTCTTGCTTCCGCTGATTTAGAAACGTATGGAACCCTAACGATTCACGTTAACCAAATGATCGAATGCCAACAATGTTTATATATTATATTAGCTTTATGTGTTTGTGGGTTATCTTTACCTTACATATTTTACAGGGCTGAACTATTTTCCACTTGCTTTTTAGTTTTACTTACATTATTGGAATACATTTTCGTCTTGTCTTCAATGCATTTTTTCATTCTTCGATTAATATGATTTTGCAATAACTTATGTTTTGTATATTTGCCTGTTTATTTTAGTGGAAAATCAAGTATGATAACCTTTTGTCTTTTTCATGAATTTTTTTAAATCACTTTAGATGTTTTCATAATTATTTTTAAATGCATTTTTTTGGAATAAATAACTACATTGAAGCCAATAAACCAAGGAGTCTTGCATCTCTTAGGATCATTAACATGGTTAAAAGGTATGCCTTTTAAGGATTCACTCTCAAAAAAGAAAGAAGTCCTTTTATAAATATTAGTTTTTCTAATTCATCGACTACTCATATTGATCAAAACAACATTATTAATTTTTAGGACTTAAACCCAAATAATAACTACATCGAGATGGATATTTATCATTTCTCATACGTATTTAGATAAAGAAAAAAAATTCAGCCACAATAAGGGTTGTTTAACAGTGTCGATGATATGTGGGTCAGTAGACATTGGAACCATTAACCAACCACCACACCGACCAACACTATGCGGAACTCTAACCCGACGGTTCTAGAAATAACAAAGGGGAATCTTTGTAAAAGTCTGACTGATCTAGAAATAGTAAAGGGGGGACCTTAAGAAAATAGACGCGATAAAATATAATCTCATTATCAAGTTTATAGTGCGATTGATCGATGATATGTGGGTCGATAGATAATGGAACTATTAACCGACCACCAGACTAACCCTACTGTAGAACTACTACCCTACTGATCCAGTTAAAAATTAATCTCATTATCAAGTTTACAGGGTGATCGATCGATGATATATGGGACGGTAGACGTTGGAACTATTAATCAACCACCTGACCGACCAACCGACCGACCCTATTGTGGAACTCCTACCCGACTGATTTAGAAATAGCAAAGGGGGACCTTGGAAAATAGATGTGATAAAATATAATCTCATTATCAAGTTTACAGTGTGATTGGTTGATGATATGTTAGTCGATAGACATTGGAACTATTAATCAACCACCAGACCGACCAACTGACTAACCCTACTGTAGAATTACAATCCGACTGATTAGAAATAGCAAAGAGGGACCTTGAAAAATAGATACATTAAAAATTAATCTCGTTATCTACTTTACAGGGTGATTGATCGATGATATGTGGGACGGTAGACGTTGGAACTATTAACCAACCACCTGATCGACCGACCGACCGACCCTACTGTAGAACTTCAACCCACTGATCTAGAGAAAGAAAAAGGGGACCTTTGGAAAATAGACGCGATAAAATATAATCTCGTTAACCGACCAACTCTACTGTAGAACTCCTACCCGAGTGATCTAAAAATAGCAAAGCGGGACTTTGGAAAAACTGTAGAACTTCTACCCGACTGATTTATAAAGAGCAAATAAAGACCTTTGGAAAATAGACGCGATAAAATGTAATTTCATTATCAAGTTTATAGTGTGATTGGTTGATGATATGTGGGTTGATAGACATTGGAACTATTAACCAACCACCAGACCGACCAACCGACTAACCCTACTATAGAACTGCTACCCGACAGATCTAGAAATAGCAAAGAGGGACCTCTGTAAAATAGACACATTAAAAATTAATCTTATTATCAAGTTTACAAGGTGATCGGTCTATGATATGTGGGTCGGTAGACATTGGAACTATTAAACGACCACCAGATTGACCAACCGACCAACCTTACTGTAGAACTCATACTTGACTGATCTAGAAATAACAAAGGGGGACCTTTGGAAAGTAGACACGTGAAAAGTTAATCTCATTATCAAGATTTCATAGGGCCATTGGTCAGTGTTATGTGTGTAGGTAGATATTGGAATTATTAACCCACCACCAAACCAACCAACCAACCGAACCTACTTAAGAACTCCTACCCGACTGATTGAAAAATAGCAAAGGAAGATCTTTGGAAAATAGACGTGATAAAAAGTAATATCACTATCAAGTTTACAAGGTGATCAGTCGATGATATGTGGGTCGGTAGACATTGGAACTATTAACCGACTACCAGATCTACCAACTGACCAACCCTACTATGGAACTCCTACCCGAATGATCTAGAAATAGTAAAGGGAAACCTTTGGAAAAATTATAGAATTCTTACCTGACTGATCTTGAATTTGCAAAGGGAGACCTTTGAAAAATAGACGCGATAAAATTAAATCTCATTATCAAGTTTACAGGGCGATCGATCGATGATATGTGGGTCGGTAGACATTAGAACTATTAATCGACCACCAGACCAACCAACCGACCAATCCTACTATGGGACTCCTACCTGACTGATCCAGAAAATAACAAAGGGGACATTTGGAAAAACTGTAGAACTCCTACCCAACTGATCTAGATATAGCAAAGGGACATTTGAAAAATAGACGCGATAAAATGTAATCTTATAATCAAGTTACAGTGCGATTCGTAGTTAATATTGTTGGATTATATACTAAAAGTCTAGTTTTTTGTATGAACAATGTTATAACAATTAATTTGAAATGAGAATCATCGATCAAATGATTGCGTCTTGTAATTTATTTATATGCACGATGCAATAGTCCACTTACATTATACTGTAGATAATATGTTGTGCGACAACATGCGGAAGATCATATTATCGGTTTCCTTATAAAGTATAAACAGATGCTCACAACCGAGATAGTCGGGGACTCTCTATCGGGATGGTTCTAGTGTGGTTTGGTATTAGCTTGTCTTGGCTATAGAATCACATTAGTGCACTTGTATGTATTGAGCAGGACCGCTTGAGATTGTTCGACTTATACTGACTTATAGAAGAACTTGATCTCAGTTATTATGGAAGTTCGTGCTCTTAATCCCTATACAATAACCTCGACATGTAGGGCAGTATGTATTTCTTTGATTCATCAATGAGTGAGATTTACATGTAATTAAATCAACAAACTCGGTGAGTTGGGAAGTAATGCTGTCTCTGTGGTGTGCTGTTGATTGTAGAAGGAATTCGTGTCCGTCATAGGTTGATGATGTCCCCTTGAGGAGCTCATAAGGATTATCATATAAACCCTGCAGGTGAAATTTATTCCGGCATGATAATGAGGTTGAGTGGTACTACTCTTGGATGAGATATTAATTAATTGAGTTGTTAGTAATTTAAATTAATTAATGGACATTGTATATCTTAAATATGGGGAGACTAACGGGCTCACAATAAGAAGGAGTGCAAAACATAATTTTGGGATTGGAAAGGCAGTGTAGTAATAATATTTTAGTGGAATATATTATTATTATTGGACTTAAGTATAAGTTTTGGGTTAAGCTTGAATACTTAAGCCCAATGGAGGCCCAACCCAATTTCTCCTCCTGGTCCCTTCTGTAGCCCATGTATATAAGTCACCTCAACTTATCTGAAACCCTAATAATTTTTATTATTCACGTGTGATGAGGATTGAGAGCAGATTGAGGAGGTCTCATAGATCGTCGCCCACACGACGTCGAGATTGGACTTGGGACATACGGCAGAAGATCAGAATGTAGTTTGCTGATGCTGTCCGCCACCTTACAAAATTTATATAACCGTAAAGTGCTCAGAATTAGATGATCAATATATTGACGGAAAGCCGTTGAAGAGAGGATTGTCTGAGCACAAAGATCATTCAATTCCGACATTAGACGAGGAAGTTATGGCCATTCTCGTGGGACTGCATAGTCTGTCAGCGAGAATCCTTCATCTTCTACATACCCTGATGAACGTTAATCGTTTCTATGATTTATTGCTTCCGCTGATATTAGAAACGTATGGATCCCTAACAGGTCACATTAACCAAATGATCCAAGCGCCAACAATTGGTATCAGAGCTTCGGTTTCGTGGTGAAGTATGACACGTAGGCTAGGGTTTATGTGGTTAGTTTTTTGAAATTAGGATCACATGTTTAGGGTTTTGGTTTTACTGCTAAACCATGAATATCCCTAAGTGATATATACCCTGTATCATACCTATTTTTTCGATGGTTGAGTGTGAGAGGATTCGACGAAAACTGTTCGTCAATTTCACAAGGAAGGAAGAAAAAGTGGGCAAAAACAGATTCACGTTTTTGAGAGAAAAACTAGCGCAGTGATATTGCAGAGGCAATAACCGGAGTTTCAACCATCGGATCAAGCTTAATTTTGGTCAGCACGTTCGGATTTTGTGGATGTACATTCTGAACGGTGCAGATCGTATTCAGAGCTTTGTGTTGTCGGGAATACGTCGAAAACAGAAGCAGGTTTTTGGGTGATTCTGTTCTGCGCAGTCGAGGGCAAAGAGTCATTCTCACAAACTAACCGTTGGATCGACCTATAATTTGGACAGCATGTTTGTAACTCACAGGAGTAGATTCGGAATGGTGAAGATTGGATTCTAAAGTGTCTACAGTTGCGAACCCTGAACAACAGTTGGTGTAGTTTGGTGTTGCGCGTTGGGAACGCTGAACTTGGTTTCGTGCAAGTAGGCCCTTGGACGAGTGACAGCCCGAGCGAGGAGCGCTCGTCAAGGCACATGGTGTTGTGCACAGCATCAAGCGAATGGCACGGCTGGGGCGCGTTTTGAACCGGGCAAGGAGCGATCAACTGCTGGGCGTGTGCTGCTCGTTGGCGTGCGGAGCAGCGGCTGAGTATCGGGCGATCTGATGGGTAATGGTGCTTGTTGGGAGCTCGGGGCGTGACGTGTAAATCTTGCACGTTAGAGAGGAGTTGCACATGTTCGCTTGCTGGACGCAGGGATGGCGTGCATGGTGGCGTGCCATGTGGCGCGCGGAACACTGTGTGAGGCTACGCGAATGAAGGTTCGATCGATGCTGCATCAGGTTCGAGCGGATTCACATCAGGTTCGATTGGTCTGCATCAGGTTCGATCGATGCTGCATCAGATTCAAATGGATTCACATCAGGTTCGATTAGTCTGCATCAGATTCGATCGATGCTGTACCAGGTTTGAGCGGATTCACATCAGGTTTGATTGGTCTGCATCAGGTTCGATCGATGTTGCACTAGGTTCGAGCGGATTCACATCAGGTTCGATCGATGCTGCACCAGGTTCGAGCGGATTCACATCAGGTTCGATTGGTCTGCATCAGGTTCGATCGATGTTGTACTAGGTTCAAGCGGATTCACATCAGGTTCGATTGGTCTGCATCAGGTTCGATCTACTCTGCACCAGGTTCGAGCGGATTTGCATCGGGTTCGACTGGTCTGCATCAAGTTCGACTGGTGTGCATCAGGTTCCGCGTGAGTCTTCACAATGTGATCGAGCAGGGTGTCGGAGTGGTGGAGCAGGCTGTGGGAAGGTCGATCCCCGTCGCAGTTGTCCGCATTCGTGATTGGTGGTCAACAATCGAATTCGCTGTTATATAACTGTTATAATTTATTTATTAATTGATTATTGTTATATATTTATGCATGCTTTCTGTGATTTACTGCCTTATGTGCCGTAATAGGAGCATGCTAGGTTGCGTATATTATTCTGAATATTATATGCATGTAAAAACCCTAGGTTTTAAATAATTAAGTGGGAGAGGGGATTGGTAATAAATTCCCACGGCCTCCATTATTGGTTTGTTAGTAATGTGAATAAACTTGCGCATAGGCATTAGAGCCTTCCTCCCCATCGGATGAGTTTATTCATAGATTGCTGGAACAGACTTCATTAAATAATTATGTTTGTAATGTGATGCATATGAACTTGCGCGTTGGCATAGACCTTCCTCCCTATCAGATGAGCTTATATGCGGTTCACTGGTACAAATTTATAATTGATGACTGTAGGAAGTTATCCAAGCGCGTGTGTACTTCTCCATCTGTAAGGCACATAAGCTTGCGCCATGGACTTGGGGTCAAATAATGGTGTACACTTATATGTAAATAATAAGTATCCTCCCCATCGGAGTCACTGCTTTTATTTGCATGGCTAAAAAGGAACTGACTATTAATTATTTTGTCATGAGGTTAGGTTGACAAATGAAATTGATGTGTAAAACCTTCTCTTGTAAATGTTCGGGTTTGTAAACGTCCACACTATCGTGGCTTGCAGACTCACGGTACTTGAGATGTCGGTGAATTTTATTTTTATATTTTTTTTGAGGGAATCAATATAAAAGGATAAAATTCGAAGATTTGATCGGTATATATATTTTATAATTCTCTGAATTTCGAATAGTTTTATTTCACTTATGGTTGACCAAAAGAAATTATATTTACTGGTCCAAAATTTGATGATTAGAAAAGAATCTTGGATTCTAATTTTACTGCTTAAGAAATACATGTGTGTTCTCACAAAAGACTTATCATGATGCATATTAAAGTCTCTGGTGAAGAGATAAGAGATTCATAGAAATATGATGGTCTCATGTAACTCTTCGGATACTTGAGTAAGTTAAAAGGCGGTAGGTCATGATTGAATTTGATGAATGAATTGGAAATACATGGAATAGAAGTTGAAGGGGAAACCTAAGTCAATTTTATTCTTCATTGTTTGCCTAAATGTTTTGAGCAAGTTCCACCTGAATTACAAAGAGGGTGTATATGGTGGGGAACTTCTGACAAAACATATGGCGAAGAAAATCCAATTTCATCAAGATGTGAACAAGGTTAGTATCTCATTCACTAGTTGTTGAAGCATGATAAACGTTGGCATTTACTGGCATGTTGTGTGTAGATACCGGAATCACTAAAAGCCTACAACTAAGTGATGATGAAATAATAATATACATGGGTAAAACTTCGAGAGTAGTGGTTGTTGCAGTGGGAGTTATTTATTTATCTTACGATATGAATAAACGTTTGATTATGAGAAATTGTCTTTACGTACGTTTTCATAGAAAGAATTTTATTTCAGTTTCTATGCATTTATGGATGGATACTCCATTTCATTTAAATGACATGTTCATAGTAATGAAGGATGGAACTATAATCTGTTAAGGTATGTTAGTGACAATTTGTAAACTCTTAAATCACGTTTATACCACGGATGCAACAAATAGTAATTAATAATGCGTCTTTTAATCCTAATAAGAGAAAGACTCTTATCCAAATGATTAGATAGATGATGAATTATTTGGAATTACTTAATTCATTTTATGGATAAGCTCTAGAAACAGTAATTCATTTGAATGTTTGTCTGTTTGTGGGATATGCTATAAAAATGAAGGTGATTTATTTAGTCTAAAAGATCGAAGGGTGATTGTTAACACAAACACTAGATTTTTGGAAAGAGACTATGTAATAAATCACATACCCATTTATAAGTTGTCCTAAAGGATGTGAGAAGAAAACACAAAGTATTAGTACCAATTGTATAAGAGGATATACCACAAGTTAAACTGCAACGCGTGTCACGTCTGATACACAATTGCGTGTAGTGCCTTGTCATAGTGGGAGGGTTGTTCGACAACTTGCAAGATATATATTTTGGGAGAGTCGTGAGACTTAGTCCCTAGTAAACATGGATTGAACCCACAGATACGACGAAGCACTATAAGATCGAAATGTGATATCTTAGCTAGTGCAATGATGTTGAAATAGAATTGATGAATTATAAATTAAATCTGGGAGCTTGTAAGACCACTAAATGGTGTAAAAGCCATTGGAAGTGGTCATACAAAATAAAAGAGGATCATATGGTAAGGTGAAAACCTTGGAAGCAAAGTGCGAAAAAGGTATACTCAGAAAGAAAGGGTTCGATTATGAGATAACCTGTTCGCCGGTAGCTATGCCTAAGTCGATCCGGATTCTTTTACCTGTTGCTACTCATATGGAATATGAGGGATAGCAAATAGATGTCAAGATAGCTTTCCTAATTGGAAGTCTTGAGGAAAACATCTATGAGAAGCAACCATAGTGATTCATTGCAAAGGGCTAAGAGCATGTGATAGTAAGCTTAAAAGTGTCTATCGATGGACTAAAGCAAGCTTCAAGATCATGAAACATCCATTTTGATGAGGAATCCAGGAATATGGATTTATTCAATGCGCGGATGTGTCTTGTGTATTGAAAAGAGTGACGAAAACGTAGTGGTATTTCTTGTACTGTACGTAGATGATATATTGCTCATTGGAGATAATGAAAAAGTATTTTCGGGCATATGGGTGTGGTTGATAAAGCAGTATGAAATGAAGGACTTAAGAAAAGCAAAATATATCCTTTTGATCACAAGAAAGGATGTTATGCTTATCTCAAGCTTCATGAATAGATACAATTCCTACTCGTTTAGCATGTAACTTTATCTAAGGAAATGTGTCTTAAGACACAAAAAGAAGATAAAGGTGATGAAAGCGGTTCCTTATGCTTCGGCAAATAAGGAAGCTTAATCTAAGGAATGCTATGCACGAGAATAGATATCTGTTTTGTCGAAGACAAGAACAGTGGGTATCAAGGTAACTCGAAATAAGAATGTTGAACTGTGGTAAGACATATATTTATGTACCTGAAAAGGACTATAAATTATATGTAGGCTTACCGAACAGATTCGCTGCTTCTTATAAGTTACGTGGATTCGGATTTTTCAAATTAGATAGGGATGGCAGTAAATCCACCTCAAGGTTATGTATTTAATTTTAAGAAGTAGAGCCATAATATGGAGGAGTGTTATATAGAAATATATTTCGAACTCCGGACTCCATCATGGAAAGATGATAAATTGGAGCCTATAAGGCAGCCAAATTATCTATATGACTCTAGAAACTTCATGATGGGCTTTGAAATATTTCTAAGTTTGCCCAAGAATATCACAATTTAAAATTAATGATATTGGTGCAGTTGCAAACTTGAAGAAATCACGAGTCCATAAGCCAATTAAACACATGGAGCGCGAGTACCACCTGTTACGAGAAATTGTATGATGAGGGGAAGGTTGTTGTCGCCAAGATTGCATCGGATAATAACCTAGTAAATCCATTTACAATGACCTTAAAGTGAAAGCTTTTGATGGTAGTGTAGTAGGAGTGGGAATCAGATGTATGGCGAAAGACATGACAGCATAGTCTTTCAGTATAAGTGGGAGATTGTTGGATTATATACTGAAAGTCTAGTTTTTTGTATGAACAATGTTATAACAATTAATTTGAAATGAGAATCATACGATCAAATGATTGCGTCTTATAATTTATTTATATGCACGATGCAATAGTCCACTTACTTTATACTGTAGATAATATGTTGTGCGACAATACGCGGAAGATCATATTATTGGTTTCCTTATAAAGTATAAACAGATGCTCACAGCCAAGATAGACGGGGACTCTCTATCGGGATGGTTGTAGTGGTTTGGTATTAGCTTGTCTTGGCTATAGAATCACATTAGTGCACTTGTGTGTATTGAGCAGGACCGCTTGAGATCGTTCGACTTATACTGACTTATAGGAGAACTTGATCTCAGTTATTATGGAAGTTCGTGCTCTTAATCCCTATACAATAACCTCGACAAGTAGGGCAGTATGTATTTCTTTGATTCATCAATGAGTGAGATTTACATGTAATTAAATCAACAAACTCGGTGAGTTGGGAAGTAATGCTGTCTCTATGGTGTGCTGTTGATTGTAGAAGGAATCCGTGTCCGTCATAGATTGATGATGTCCCCTTGAGGAGCTCATAAGGATTATCATGTAAACCCTGCAGGTGGAATTTATTCCGGCATGATAATAAGGTTGAGTGGTACTACTCTTGGATGAGATATTAATTAATTGAGTTGTCAGTAACTTAAATTAATTAATAGACATTGTATATCTTAAATATGGGGAGACTAACGGGCTCATAATAAGGAGTTCAAAACATAATTTTGGGATTGGAAAGGCAGTGCAATAATAATATTTTAGTGAAATATATTATTATTATTGGACTTAAGTATAAGCTTTGGGCTAAGCTTGGATACTTAAGTCCAATGGAGGCCCAACCCAATTTCTCCTCATGGTCCCTGCTGTAGCCCATGTATATAAGTCACCTCAGCTTATCTGGAACCCTAATAATTTTTATTATTCACGTATGATGAGGGTTGAGAGCAGATTGAGGAGGTCTCGTAGATCGTCGCCCACACGACGTCGAGATCGGACTTGGGACATACGGCAGAAGATCAGAAGGTAGTTTGCTGATGCTGTCCTCCACCTTACGAAATTTATATAAAATTGTACAGTGCTCAGAATTCGATGATCAATATATTGACGGAAAGCCGTTGAAGAGAGGATCGTCTGAGCATAAAGATCATTCAATTCCAACATCAGACGAGGAATTTATGGCCATTCTCGTGGGACTGCACAGTCTGTCAGCGAGAATCCTTCATCTTCTACATACCCTGGTGAACGGTAATCGTTTCTATGATTTATTGCTTCCGCTGATATTAGAAACGTATGGATTCCTAACGGGTCACGTTAAACATACTATCCAAGTGCCAACAAATATGTGGTCAGTAAACATTAGAATTATTAATCGACTGCCAGACCGACCAATCGACCAGCCCTATTGTAGAATCGCTACCCGACTTATACAGAAATTGCAGAGGAAGACATTAGAAAATAGACGTGTTAAAAGTTAATCTCATAATCAAGTTTATAGGGCGATCGATCGATGATATGTGGGTTGGTAGACGTTAGAATTATTAACGGACCACCTGACCGACCCTACTGTGGAACTCTTACCTGACTGATCTAAAACATAAGAAGGGGAACCTTTGAAAAATAGATGCGTTAAAAATTAATCTCATTATCAAGTTTACATGGCGATCGGTTGATGATATGTGGGTTGGTAGATGATGGAACTATTAACCGACAACCTGACCAACCGACCGACCGACCATACTGTGAAACACCTACCCAACAAATCTAAAAATAGAAATGGGGGACCTTTGGAAAATAGGCGTGGTAAAAAGTAATCTCGTTAACTGATAAATCCTACTATAGAACTCCTACCTGACTGATTTGAAAATAGCAAAGTGGGACCTTTGGAAAATTGACGCAATAAATTATAATCTCATTATAAAGCTTACAGTGTGATTGGTCGATGATTTGTGGGTCAATAAACATTGGAACTATTTATCGACAACCAAACCAACAAACACTACTGCAGAATTGCTACCCGGCTGATATAAAAATAGCAGAGGGAGACTTTTGGAAAATTGACGCGTTTAAAATTTATCTAATTATCAATTTTACAGGGCGATCGTTCAAAGATATATGGGTCGGTAGACATTGATACTTTTAACCAGTCACCTGACCGACCAACCAATCGACCCTAGTGTGGAACTCCTACCCAACTGATCTGGAAATAGCAAAGGGCACCTTTGAAAAATAGACGCGATAAAATAAAATCTCATTAACCGATGAGCCCTTCTGTAGAAGTCCTACCTGAGTGATCTACAAATAGCAAAGTGGGACCTTTAGAAAAACTGTGGAACTTCTACCCGACTGATCAAGAAATTGCAAATAAAGACCTTTGGAAAATAGATGCGATAAAATATGATTTCATTATCAAATTTACTGTGTGATTGGTTGATGATATGTTTGGAACTATTAACCGACCACCAGGCCGACCAACCGACTAACCCTGCTATAGAACTGCTACCCGACTGATCTAAAAATAGCAAAGAGGGACCTCTGAAAAATAGACGCGTTAAAAATTAATCTCATTATCAAGTTTATAGGCGATTGGTTGATGATATGTGGGTCGGTAGATATTAGAACTATTAAACAACCACCAGACCGACCAACCAATCAATCCTACCGTTGAAATCCTACCCGACAGATCTAAAAATGGTAAAGGGGGACCTTTGGAAAATAGACACGTTAAAAGGTAATCTCATTTTCAAGATTTCACATGGCCATCGGTAAACATTTTGTGTGTCGGTATACATTGGAATTATTAACCGACCACAAAATCGACTAACCGACCAACCCTACTTAAGAACTCCTACCCGACTGATCGATAAAACACAAAGGGGGACCTTTGGAAAATAGACGCGATAATAAGTAATCTCATTATCAAGTTTACAAGGCGATCGATCGATGATATGTGGGTCGATAGACTTTGAAACTATTAACCGACCACCAGACCAACCAACTGACCAATCCTACTATAGAACTCCTACCCGACTAATCTAGAAATAGCGAAGGGGGACCTTGGAAAAATAAACGCGATAAAATGTAATCTCATTATCAAGTTACAGGGCGATCAGTCGATGATATGTGGGTTGGTAGACATTAGAACTACTAACCGACCACCAGACCGACCAACCGACCAGCCCTACCACAGAATTGCTACCCAATTTATATAGAAATAACAGAGGGAGATATTTAGAAAATAGACACGTTAAAAGTTAATCTCATTATCAAGTTTGAAGTGCGATAGGTTTATGATATGTGGGTCGATAGACGTTAGAATTATTAACCGACTACCTGACCGACCCTACTATAGAACTCTTACCTTACTGATCTAAAAATTTAGAAGGGGGACCTTTTGAAAATAGATGAGTTAAAAATTAATCTCATTATCAAGTTTACATGGCGTTCGGTCGATCATATGTAGGTCTGTAGACGATGGAACTATTAACCGACCACCTGACCAATCGACCGACTGACCTTACTGTGAAACACCTACCCAACTGATCTAGAAATAGAAATGGGGGACCTTCAAAAAATTAGCGTGATAAAAAGTAATCTCGTTAACCGACAAACCCTACTTTGAAAACTAGACGCGATAAAATGTAATCTCATTATAAAGTTTACAGTGTGATTGGCCAATGATATGTGGGTCGATAGATATTGGAACTATTAATCGACCATCAGACCAACCAACCCTACTGCAGAATTGCTACCCGACTGATATAGAAATAGCAGAGGAAGACCTTTGGAAATTTAACTCGTTAAAAATTAATCTAGTTATCAAGTTTACAGGGCGATCGTTCGATGATATATGGGTCGGTAGACGTTGGAACTTTTAACCGACCACCTGACTGACTAACTGACGGACCCTACTTTGGAATTCCTACCCGATTGATTCTAAAAATAGCAAAGAGAGACCTTAGGAATATAGACGAGTTAAAAATTAATCTCATTATAGTGTTATAGGGAGATCGATCAAAGTTATGTGGGTCGGTAGATAATGGAACTATTAACCGACCAACTGACCGACCCCACTATGGAAATCCTACCTGACTTATCTAGAAATACCAAAGGGTGACCTTTGGAAAATAGACACGATAAAAATTAATCTCGTTAACTGGAAAACTCAACTATAGAACTCCTACCCAGCTGATCTAAAAATAGCAAAGGGGGAACTTGAGAAAATAACGCGATAAAAAGTAATCTCATTATTAAGTTTACAGGGCAATCGATCGATGATATGTGGGTCGGTAGACATTGGAACTATAAATTGACCGCCTGACAGACCGACCCTACATATCATCAAAAATAGCAAAGGGGGACCTTTGAAAAATAGACGCCTTAAAAGTTAATCTCATTATCAATTTTACAGGGTGATCAGTCGATGATATGTGGTTCGGTAGATGTTGGAAATATTAACCGACCACTTGACCAACCAACTGACCGACTCTACTGTGGAACTCCTACACGACTGATCTAGAGATAACAAGTGGGAACCGTTGGAAAATAGACATGATAAAAAGTATTCTTGTTAACCGACCAACCCTACTGTATAACTCCTACTAGACTGATCTAAAAATAGCAAAGGAAGACCTTTGTAAAATTGACACGATAAAAAGTAATATCATTATCAAGTTTATAGGACAATCGGTCAATGATATGTGGTCGGTAGACATTGGAACTATAAACTAACTACAAGACCAAACAACTGACCAACCCTACTGTAGAACTACTATTCGACTTAAATAGAAATAGCAAATGGGGACCAATGGAAATACTGTAGAACTCCTAGCAGACTGATCTAGAAATCGCAAAGGGAGACCTTTGAAAAATAGACAAGATAAAATGTTATCTCTTTATCAAGTTTACAATGCGATATGTCAATGATATGTGGGTCGGTAGACAATGGAACTATTAATCGACCACCATACAGACCAACCCTACTGTAGAATAGCTACCCGACTAATATAGAAAGAAGTGGGAGACCTTTGAAAAATAGATGCGTTAAAAATTAATCTCATTATCAAGTTTACAGGGTGATCAGTCGATGATATGTTGGTCGATAGACGTTGGAATTATTTACCTATCACTTAACCGACCCTACTATGGGAATCCTACCGGACTTATCTAAAAATATCAAAGGGGGACATTTGGAAAATGGATGCGTTTAAAATTAATCTCATTATCAAATTTATAGGGCGATCAGTCGATGATATGTGCATTGGTAGATGATAGAACTATTAACTGACCACCTGATCGACCAACAGACTCACCCTACTATGGAACTCCTACTCGACTGATCAATAAATAGCAAAGGGGGGGCCTTTGAAAAATAGACGCGATAAAAAGTATTCTCAATATCAAGTTTACAAGGTGATCATTTTATAATATGTGGGTCGATAGACATTGGAACTATTCACTGACCACCAGAACGACTAATCGACCAACCCTACTGTGGAACTCCTACCCGACTGATCTAGAAAAGCAAGCGAGGACTTTTGGAAAAATAGTAGAACACCTACTCAACTGATCTAGAAATAGGAAAGGGAGATTGTTGAAAAATAGACGCCATAAAATATGATCTCATTAACATGTTTTGAAGGCGATCGATGGATGATATGTGGATCGGTAGACATTAGAACTATTAACCGACCACTAGACCGACCAACCGACCAACCGACCAACCTTACTATAGAATTGCTACCTGAATGATATGAAAATAGCAAAGGTAGACCTTTGGAAAATAGACGCGTTAAAAATTAATCTCATTATCAAGTTTACAGGGCGATCGATCGATGATATATGGGTCGGAGGACGTTGGAACTATTAACTTATAACCTGACCGACCAACCAACTGACCCTACTTTGGAACTCTTACTGAACTGATCTAAAAATAGTGAAGGAGGACCTTTGAAAAATTGACGTGTTAAAAATTAATCTCATTATCAAGTTTATAGGGCGATCGATCGATGATATGTGGGTCGATAGACGTTGGAACTATTAACAGTCCACCTAACCAACCAACCGACAGACTTTACTGTGAAACTCCTACCCAACTGATCTAGAAATGACAAAAGGGGACCTTTGGAAAATAGACATGATAAAAAGTAATCTCGTTAACCAACAAACCCTACTGTTTGATTCCTACGCGACTGATCTAGAAATAGCAATGGGGGACCTTTTTAAAATAGACGCGATAAAAAATAATTTCATTATCAAGTTTACAGGGCGATCGCTCGATGATATGTGGATTTGTAGACATTGCAATAATTCATTGACCACCAGACTGACCAACCGACTAACCCTACTATGGAACTTCTACCCGACTGCTCTAGAAAATAGCAAACAGGGACCTTTGAAAAAACTGTAGGACTCCTACCTGACTGATCTTGAAATAGCAAAGGGAGACCTTTGAAAAATAGACACGATAAAATGTAATCTCATTATCAAGTTTACAGGGCGATCAGCTGATGATATGTGGGTCGGTAGACATTGGAACTATTAACTGACCACCAGACCGACCAACCAACCAACCTTATTATAGAATTGCTACTTGACTGATTTAGAAATAGCAGAGGGAGAGCTTTGGAAAACATACGGGTTAAAAATTAATCTCATTCTCAATTTTACAGGGTGATCGGTCGATGATATTTGGATCGGTTAATGTTTAAACAAGTGATTAGAAAACCAGACCGGAGGCCAAACCAGTGAAGGCAACGGTTCGAGATTCAACCGGTCGACTGGTTCTACCAGAAAATTAAATTTTATATTTTTTAATTATATTTTAAAACTATTATTAAAATACAATATAATAAATAAGTTTTTTTTACATAAACATGAATAACCCAAAACCCTAAGCCCATACCCCGACACTTTTATTTTATAGGCCCAATCCAATTAAGAGTACTAAAAGAAATAGAAGTAGGGTTGTTTTCCATAATCATCAGCCTGCGGCCACTCCCTCTTTCTATTTCTCTCTCTCTACAGCGCTATCAATTTCTCGTTTTCTCTCTCACTTAGAAAAGTTCTTTTATACTCTTTCTCCCTTACCAGAGCCGTAGATGTTTGTATGGCATAATGCTCTAAAATTTTGTAGGGATCCGATGGCTTGAGGTTCGATCGCTTGACGTATCCGAGCAGCCTTTTTATTTTTTATTATTTCTCTTACTCTCAAATTGCAATTTGCAACAATAAGTTGAGTGTAATAACTTAATAATTTCTAAACATTGAGATTGAGGAGGTTTCAATTTTGAATTTCTTCAATGAGATAATACAGGCGTACACAATAGCTTATCTCAATGTTTTAATTTTTATTTATTATACTGAACCGGTGATTTCTGGTTATCTCATTCTCCCGATTCAATCGGTTTTTTCTGGTTTAATCGGAAAAGTGGTTGTGGGGGTGCTTTCAAAATGGTTCCAGGCTCGGTTCTCGTTTGAATTGGTTCAACCGATCTTTCCAGTCCGATTTTAAGAACACATGTTTTAATTATTAACAGATCACATGATCGACCAACCTACCGACCTTACTATGGAACTCCCACATGACTGATCTAGAAATAGCAAACAAAGACCTTTGAAAAATAGACGCGATAAAAAGTATTCTCATTAACTGACCAACCCTAATATATAACTCCTACCCGACTGATCTAGAAATAGCAAATGGGGACTTTTGGAAAATAGACTCGATAAAAAGTAATCTCGTTAACCGACCAACCCTACTGTGGAACTCCTACCCGATTGATCTTGAAATAGCAAAAGGGCACCTTTAAAAATAGATGAAATATAAAGTAATCTCATTAAACGACCAACCTTACTATAGAATCCTACCCGACTGATCTGGAAATAGAGAAGGGGACCTTTGGAAAAAACTGTAGAACTCCTAACCGAATGATTTAGAAATAGCATAGGGAGACCTTTAAAAAATAGATGCGATAAAATTTAATTTCATTATCAAGTTTATAGGGTAATCGGTCGATGATATATGGGTCGGTAGACATTGGAACTATTGACCGACCAACACTACTGTAGAATTGCTACACAACTGATATGGAAATAGCTGAGGGAGATATTTGGAAAATAGACGCATTGAAAATTAATCTCATTATCCAGTTTATAGGGCAATCGGTCGTGATATATTGGTCGGTAGACGTAGGAACTTTAACCGAGCACTTGACCAACTAACCGATCGGCCTTACTGTGGAACTCCTACCCTACTAATCTAAAAATAGCAAGAGGATCCTTTGGAAAAGACAATTTAAAAATTAATCTTGTTATCAATTTTATAGGGCGATCGATCGATGATATGTAGGACAGTAGATGTTAGAACTATTAACCGACTACCTGACCAATCGACCGATCGACCTTACTATGGAACTCCTTCCTGAGTGATCTAGAAATTGAAAATGGGAACCTTTGGAAAATAAACGCGATAAAAAGTAATCTCGTTAACCGACCAACCTTACTATTGAACTCCTACCCGACAGATCTAGAAATAACAAAGAGGGACCTTTGGACAATAAACGCAAAAAGAAGTAATCTCATTATCTTGTTTACAGTTTAAATGTTATGTGGGTCGGTAGATATTGGAAATATTCACCGATTACCAGACCGACCAACCCTACTGTGGAACTCCTATCCGATTGATTTGGAAATAGCAAATGGAGACATTTGGAAAAACTATAGAACTCCTACCTGACTGATCTAGAAATAGTAAAGAGAGACCTTTGAAAAATAGACGTGATAAAATGTGATCTCATCATCAAGTTTACAGGGCAATCAGTCGATGATATGTGGGTCGATAGACGTTAGATATATTAACCAACCACCAGACCGACCAACCAACCAACATTATTGTAAAATTACTACACGAGTGATATAGAAATAGAAGAGAGAGATCTTTGGAAAATAAAAGCGTTAAAAATTAATCTCATTATCAAATTTATAGGGCGATCAGTCGATGATGTGTGGGTCGGTAAATGTTAGAACTATTAACCGACCACCTGACCAACCCTATTGTGGAATTCCTACCCGACTGATCTAAAAATAGCGAAGGGGGACCTTTTGAAATTAGACGTGTTAAAAATTAATCTCATTATCAAGTTTACAGGGCGATCGGTCGATGATATATGGGTTGAAAGACGTTGAACTATTAACCGACCACCTGTTCGACCCTACTTTAGAATTTCTACCCGACTGATATAGAAATAGCTAAGGGGGAGCTTTGGAATTTCTACCCGACTGATATAGAAATAGCTATGGGTCGGTAGACATTGGAACTATTAACCAACCACCAGACCGACCAATCGACCAACCTTACTGTGGAACTCCTACCCGACTGATCTAGAAATAGTAAAGGGAAACCTTTGAAAAAACTGTAGAACTATTACATGACTGATCTAGAAATAGCAAAGGGAGACCTCTGAAAAATAGATGCGATAAAATGTAATCTTATTAGCAAATGTACATGGCGAGCGATCGATGATATATAGGTCGGTAGACATTAGAACTATTAACCGGCCACAAGACCGACCAACCGACCAACCATACTGTAGGATTGCTACCCGACTGAACAGAAATAGCAGAGGGAGACCTTTGTAAAATAGACGCGTAAAAAATTAATCTAATTATCAAGTTTACAGGGCGATCGATCGATGATATGTGGGTCGGTAGACGTTGGAACTATTAACCGACCACCAGACCAACCCTACTATGGAACTCCTACCGGACTGATCTAAAAATAGCAAAAGGGGACCTTTGCAAAATAGAAGCGTTAAAAATTAATCTCATTATCAAGTTTACAGGGTGATCGGTCGATGATATGTGGGTCGGTAGACATTGGAACTAATAACCGACCACCTGACCGATCCTATTGTGGAACTCCTACGCGACTGATTTAGAAATAGCAAAGAGGGGCCTTTGGAAAGTAGACCCGATAAAAAGTAATCTCGATAACCGACAAACCCTACTGTAGAACTCCTACCTGACTGGACTAGAAATAGAAAAGGGGGACCTTTGGAAAATAGACGCGATAAAAAGTATTCTCATTATTAAGATTACTGGGCGATAGGTAGATGATATGTGGGTCGGTTGACATTGGAACTATTCCCCGACCACCTGACCGACCAACCGTCTAACCCTACTGTAGAACTCCTACCCGACTGATCTAAAAATAGCAAATGGGGCCTTTGGAAAAACTTTTGAACTCCTACTCGATTGATCCAGAAATTGCAAAGGGAGACCTTTGAAAAATAGACACAATAAAATGTGATCCCATTATCAATTTTACAGGTCAATCGGTCGATGATATGTGGGTTGGTAGACATTAAACTATTAATCGACCACAAGACCAACTAACCGACCAACCCTACTGTAGAATTACTACCCGACTGATATAGAAATAGTAGAGGAATACCTTTGAAAAATAAACACGTTAAAAATTAATCTCATTATCAAGTTTACAGGGTGATTAGACGATGATATGTGGTTCGATAAATGTTGGAACTATTAACCGACCACCTGACCAACCAACCGACCTACTCTGCTGTGGAACTCCTGCTGGACTGATCTAAAAATAGCAAAGGGGGACCTTTGGAAAATAGACGCGTTAAAGATTAATCTTATTATCAAATTTACAGGGCAATCGATCGACAATTGTTAGATTGTATTCTAAATATCTAGCTTTAGTATGAACAATGTTTTAACAATATTTGAAATTAGAGTCATTGATCAAATAATTGCGTCCTATAATTTATTTATATTTTTGATACAATTATTGACGTTCGATTATTTGGTTAACGTTAACCGCTAGGTTTCCATACGATTTTATAATTAGAGAAAGTAAGCAAATATAGAAACGTATTACCTTTCACCAGGGTATGTTGAAGAAGAAAGATTCTCGCCGACATCCTGCGCAGCCTCATGGTTTTGGGCTTAACTTCCTTATCCAATCTTCGATTCAAGTGATCTACACGCCAAAACGATTCTCTCTTCCGTGGCTTTATAAAGGTGTATCACACATCCAGTTATAATTTCTAGACAATTTTTGAAAAATCATGGAAGTTGACGAACAGCTGCCGCATACAACTTTCCGATCTTCTGTTGTATTACTAAGTCCAATCTTGACGTCTTGTGGGCGACGATCCTCAAGATCTTCTCAATCTACTGTTCTCTCTCCCTACTCATGGTTAGACGAGAATAATTAATTAGGGTTTCCAGACAGCTGAGATGACTTATATATGGGCTACATAAGGGACCAGGAGGAGAAATTAGAGTTGGGCCTCCATTGGGCTTAAGTATCCAAGTTTAGCCTAAAACTTATACTTAAGTCCAATAATAATAATATATACCACTAAAATATTATTACCGCACTACCGTTCTAATCCTATAATTACGTTATGGGATCCTTCTTATTATGAGCCCGTTAGTCTCCCCATGTTAAAGATATACAATGCCCATTAATTAATTAAGTTACTGACAACTCTATTAATTAATATCTCATCCAAGAGTAGCACCACTCAACTTCACTATCATGCCGGAATAAATCCACTTGCAGGGTTTACATGATAATCCTTATGAGCTCCTTAAGGGGACATCATCAACCTATAGCGGACATGGATTCCTTCTATAATCAACAGCACACCATAGAGACAGCACTACTTCCCAACTCACTGACTTTGTTGATTTAATTATATGTTAATCTCACCCATTGATGAATCAATGAAATACATACTGCCCTACGTGTCGAGGTTATTATATGGGGATCAAGAGCATGAACATCCATAATAACTGTGATCAAGTTCTCTTATATAATCAGTATAAGTCGAATGATCTCAAGCAGTCCTGCTCAATATACACAAAGTGCACTAATGTGATTCTATAGTTAAGATAATCTAATATCAAATCACACTACAACCTTCCCGATAGAGAGTCCCCGTCTATCTCAGTTGTGAGCATCTGTTTATACTTTATAAGGAAATCGATAATATGATCTTCAGCGTATTGTCGCACAACATATTATCAACAATATAAAATTAGTGGACTATTGCATCGGACATATAAATAAATTATAAGATGCAATCATTTGATCAATCCAACAATCTCCCACTTATAATAAAAAACTATGATGTCATGTCTACTGCCATACATCTGATTACCACACCCACTACACGACCATCGAAAGCTTTCACCTTAAGGTCCTTGTAAAAGGATTTACTAGGTTATCATCCTATGCAATCTTGGCGGCAACAACCTTTCCCTCATCATTCGATTTCTCATATAAGGTGGTACTTGCTCTTAATGTATTTAATTGCCTTTTGGACTCGTGATTCCTTCAAGTTTGCAACTGCACCATTACTATCACAATAAATTGCGATAACCTTGGGCAAATTCAGAAAATACATCCAAGTCTATCATGAAGTTTCTAGAGTCATACAATTTAACATTCTTGTTTCGTGTTACCTTGATACCAACTGATCATGCCATCGGCAAAATAGATATCCATTCTCGTGCGTAACATTTCTTAGATTAAGCTTCCTTATTCGCCGAAGCATAATGAACTATGGTATATATTATTATTGGACTTAAGTAAAGTTTTAGTAGTAATTTTTATGAAATTTTTTCATAATTAAGAATAATAATCACATATAAAATTTTTCCACATTAAATTCAATCGGTTATAACCTTGTAAAGTTCATGGTTTTTTAAGTAATTTTTGTTAATTTTTTTTCATATTGAAGAATAATAAAATACATATAAAATTTTTCAACATTAAACCCGATCGGTTCTGAAATTGTAAAGTTTATTATTTTTTTAAAATAATTTTTATTAATTTTTTTCATATTTAAGAATAACAAATACATATAAAAATTTTCGACATTAAAACCGATCGGTTCTAACCTTGTAAAGTTCATTATTTTTTAAAAATATTTTTTTTAATATTTTTTCATACTTGAGAATAATAAATACATATAAAATTTTTTCACATTAAACCTGATCAGTTATAACCTTGTAAAGTTCATTGTTTTTTTTTTGAAGTAACTTTTATTAATTTTTTATATTTAAGAATAATAAATTCATTTAAAAATTTTCCACGTTAAACCTGATCGGTTCTAATCTTGTAAAGTTCAATTTTTAAAAATAATTTTTGTTAATTCTTTTTCATATTTAAGAATAATAAATACATATAAAAATTTTCCACATTAAAGCCGATCCCTTCTAACTTTGTAAAGTTCATTATTTTTTTAAATAATAAATAAAGAATGTGTATCGAAATGAGAAAATGAGCAATGAAATAAAGGAAAAGTGCACTAAAATTAGAAAATGAGCATCGAAATAAAGGAATTATGCATAGAATAATGTAAAAATTATTTGTATGGTTTAAAAAGGTTAGAACCTAACGGTTTTAATTTGGAAAATATATTTTTATTTTTTTAGTATCTTTATTTATTAAAAAGCATATTTCCTTCATTTCGATACTCATTTTCTTGTTTCAATCAATAATTTCTTCGTTTCGATGCTCATTTTCTTATTTCAAATGCAGGTTTCCTTCATTTTAATGCTCTTCGATGTACGTCTCCTAATTTTCAGTGCTCATTTCTCATTTTGATGAGGTTTACTTCATTTCGACGCTCATTTTCTAATTTCGATGTACATTTCCTTCATTTCAATGCATTTTTTCTTCATTTCGATACTCATTTCCTTCATTTTGATACTCATTTCCTACATTCGATGCTCATTTTCTCATTTTGATTAACATTTCATTAGCTTCGATGTTCACTATCTCATTTAAATGCACATTTCCTTCATTTTTGATGCTCATTTCTTTCATTTCAATGCACAATTCCTTCATTTTGATGCTCATTTTCTAATTTAGGTGCACTTTTCCTTCATTACATTGCTCATTTTCTCATTTCAATACACATTCTTTATTTATTATTTTTAAAAATGAAAAAAATTTAATAAAAATTACTTTAAAAAACAATGAACTTTACAAAGTTAGAACTAATCGGGTTTAATGTGGGAATTTTTTATATATATTTATTATTCTTAAATATGAAAAAAATTAATAAAATTATTTAAAAAAAATGAACTTTACAAGGTTAGAACCGATCGGATTTAATGCAGAAAGTTTTTATATATATTTATTATTCCTAAATATGAAAAGAAATTAATAAATATTACTTTTAAAAATAATGAATTTTACAAGGTTACAACCGATCAGGTTTATTGTAAAAAATATTTTGAACGGTTTACAAAGGTTATAAGCATCATGATGAAGGAAATGATGAAGGAAATATGCATCATGATGAAGGAAATGAGCGTCATGATGATGGAAATCAGAATCATGATGAAAGAAATATGCATCAAGATGAAGGAATAAGCATCGTGATGATGGAAATAAAAATCATGATGATGTAAATATGCATCAAGATGAAGGAAATGGGCATCATGATAATGGAAAGGATCATTAAGATCATGGAAATAAGCATCATCATGAAGGTAATATGCATCATGATGAAGGAAATGAACATCATGATGAAGGAAATGACCATAATGATGTAGGAAATGATCATCATGATGAAGGAAATAGGTATCATGATGAAGGAAATAAGCATATAACGAAGTAAATGAGCATCATGATGATGGAAATGAGCATCACAATGAAGGGAATGAGCATCATGATGAAGAAAATATACATCATGATGAAGGAAATATGCATCATAGGAAATAATGTCTTGATGAAGGAAATATGTATCATAATGAAGGAAATGTACATATGAAGGAAATGAGCATCATTATGAAGTAAATATACATCATGATAAAGGAAATGAGCATCGTGATAAAGGAAATAGGCGTCAATAATGAAGGAAATGAGAATCATGACGAAGGAAATATTTATCATGATTAAAGTAATGAGCATCGTTTTGAATTAAATGAGCATCATGATGTAGGAAATGAGCATCATGATGAAGGAAATATACATCGTGATGAAGGAAATGAGCATCATGATGTAGGAAATAGACACAAGAAAATGAGCATCATGATCATGGAAATGAGCCTAATGATGTAGGAAATGAGCATCATTTTGAAGGAAATATGCATCATGATGAAAGAAATGACCATAAAGATGTAGGAAATATGCACCATGATGAAGGAAATTAGTATCGTGATGCAGGAAATGAGCATCATGATGACGGAAATATGCATCATGATGAAGGAAATAAGAATCATGATGATGGAAATGAGCATCACGATGAAGAAAATATACATCATGATAAAGTAATTGAGTATCATGATGAAGGAAACCATTAATAAGATTTTGGAAATGGGCATCGTGATTTAGGAAATATGCATCATGTTGTAGGAAATGAGCATCATGATGAAGGAAATATACATCATGATCAATGAAATGAGCATCATGATGAAGGAAATGAGCGTCATGATGAAGGATATACACATCATGATGAAGGAAATGAACATCATATTGATGGAAATAAGCATCATGTTGAAGGAAACATGCATCATAATGAAGGAAATGTGCATCATGATGAAGGAAATATGTATCATGTGACAGAAATAAGCATCATGATGAAGGAAATGAGCATCATGATGATGGAAATGAACATAATGAAGAATGAAATAAGCATTACGAAGAAGGAAATGATCGTCATGATGAAGGAAATGATCATCAGGTTGTTGGAAATGAACATCATAATGAAGGAAATATGCATCATGATATAAGAAATGAGAATCATGATAAAGGAAATATGCATCATGATTAATGAAATGAGCATCATGATGTTGGAAATTAGAATCATGAAGAAGGAAACATGCATCATGATAGAGGAAATGAGCCTCATGAGAAGGAAATATGCATCATGATGAAGAAAATGAGCCTCATGATGAAGGAAATGTGCATCATGATGAAGGAAATAAACATCACGATGATGGAAATGAGTATAATGATGGATGAAATATGCATCATGATGAAGGAAATGTTCATTAAGATGACGGAAAAATTAGCATCGTGATAAAGAAAATTTGCAACATAATTTCGGAAATAAGCATTATGATGAAGGAAATATGCATCATGATTAATGAAATGAGAATCATGATGATGGAAACGAACATTAAGATGATGGAAATGAGCATCATGATGAAGGAAATGATTATAAAGATAATGAAAATAAACATCATTATGAAGGAAATATGCATCATGATGAAGGAAATGATCAACATGACGAATTAAATATGCATTACGATGAAGGAAATCAGCATCATGTTGTAGGAAATAAGCATCATGACGTAGAAAATGAGCATCATGATGTAGGAAATACGTATCATGATGATGGAAATGAGCATCATGATGAAGAATTGGATTATGATGAAGTCATTCAGCATCGAGACGAAGGTGCTCATTTCCTTCATCACGATGCATATTTCCTTCATCATGATGCTCATTTCCTACATCATGATGCACATTTAATTCTAAATGATGCTCATTACATTAATCATGATAAATATTTCCTCATCATGATTCTCATTTCCTTCATTATTGACGCGTATTTCCTTCATCACGATGCTCATTTCCTTTATCATGATGAATATTTACTTCATAATGATGCTCATTTCCTTCATAGGTACATTTTCTTCATTATGATACATATTTCCTTCATCAAGACGTTATTTCCTATGATGCTTATTTCCATCATCAGGATGCATATTTCCTTCATCATGATGCTCATTAAAAACATTATTATGCATATTTCCTTAATCATGACGCTCTTTCGTACATCATAATGTATATTTCCTTCATCATGATGCATATTTCTTTCATCATGATGCTCATTTCCTACACAATAATGCATATTTTCTTCATCATGATGCTAACGTTCATCGTCTTGATAATCTTTTTCTTCATCGTCATACTTATTTCCTTTATCATGATGCAGATTTCCTTCATCATGATACTTATTTCCATCATCATGATGCTCTCCTTTATCATGATGCTCGTTTCCTTCATCATGATACTCATTTCCTTCATTATGATGCATATTTCGTTCATCATGACGATCTTCCTACATCATGATGAAAGAAATGACCATAAAGATGTTGGAAATATGCAGCATGATGAAGGAAATTAGTATCGTGATGTAGGAAATGAGCATCATGATGAAGGAAATACGCATCATGATGAAGGAAATAAGAATCATGAAGATGGAAATGAGCATCACGATGAAGAAAATATGCATCATGATAAAGTAATTGAGTATCATGATGAAGGAAACCATTAATAAGATTTTGGAAATGGGCATCGTGATTTAGGAAATATGCATCATGATGTAGGAAATGAGCATCATGATGAAGGAAATATACATCATGATCAATGAAATAAGCATCATGATGAAGGAAATGAGCATCATGATGAAGGATATACACATCATGATGAAGGAAATAATCATCATATTGATGGAAATAAGCATCATGTTGAAGGAAATATGCATCATAATGAAGGAAATGTGCATCATGATGAAGGAAATATGTATCATGATGACAGAAATAAGCATCATGAAGAATGAAATGAGCATCATGATGATGGAAATGAACATCATGAAGAAGGAAATAAGCATTACGAAGAAGGAAATAATCGTCATGATGAAGGCATCAAGTTGTTGGAAATGAACATCATAACGAAGGAAATATGCATCATGATATAGGAAATGAGAATCATGATAAAGGAAATATGCATCATGATGAATGAAATGAGCATCATAATGTTGGAAATTAGCGTCATGAAGAAGGAAACATGCATCATGATAAAGGAAATGATCCTCATGATGAAGGAAATATGCACCATGATGAAGGAAATAAGCCTCATGATGAAGGAAATGTGCATCATGATAAAGGAAATAAGCATCACGATGATGGAAATGAGCATAATGATGGATGAAATATGCATCATGATGAAGGAAATGTTCATTAAGATGACGGAAAAATGAGCATCGTGATAAAGAAAATTTGCATCATAATTTAGGAAATAAGCATTATGATGAAGGAAATATGCATCATGATTAATGAAATGAGCATCATGATGATGGAAACGAACATTAAGATGATGGAAATGAGCATCATGATGAAGGAAATAATTATAACATAATGAAAATATACATCATTATGAAGAAAATATGCATCATGATGTAGGAAATGAGAATCATGATGAAAGAAATATGCAACATGATGAATGAAATAAGCATCATGCTGTTAGAAATTAGCATCATGATAAAGGAAATGAGCCTCATGATGAAGGAAATATGCATCATAATGAAGGAAATGAGCCTCATGATGAAGGAAATATGCATCATGATGAAGGATATAAGCATCACGATGAGGGAAATGAGCATCAAAGGATGAAATATGCATCATGATGAATGAAATGTCATTAAGATGATGGATAAATGAGCATCGTGATAAAGAAAATTTGCATCATAATTTAGGAAATGAGCATTATGATGAAGGAAATATGGATCATGATTAATGAAATGAGCATCATGATGATGGAAACGAACATTAAGATGATGGAAATGAGCATCATGATGAAGGAAATGATTCTAAAGATAATGAAAATAAACATCATTATGAAGGAAATATGTATCATGATGAAGGAAATGATCAACATGACGAATTAAATATGCATTACGATGAAGGAAATCAGCATCGTGTTGTAGGAAATAAGCATCATGACGTAGAAAATGAGCATCATGATGTAGAAAATACGTATCATGGTGATGGAAATAAGCATCATGATGAAGAATTGGATTATGATGAAGTCATTCAGCATCGAGACGAAGGAAATATCCATCATGATGTAGGAAGATCATCATGATGAACGAAATATGCATCATAATTAAGGAAATGAGTATCATGATGAAGGAAACGAGCATCATGATAAAGGAGAGCATCATGATAATGGAAATAAGTATCATGATAAAGGAAATCTGCATTATGATAAAGGAAGTGAGTATGACGATGAAGAAAAAGATTATCAAGATAATGAACGTTAGCATCATGACGAAGAAAATATGCATTATTGTGTAGGAAATGAGCATCATGATGAAAGAAATATGCATCATGATGAAGGAAATATACATTATGATGTACGAAAGAGCGTCATGATTAAGGAAATATGCATAATAATGTTGTTAAAGAGAATCATGATGAAGGAAATTTGCATCCTGATGATGGAAATAAGCATCATAGGAAATAACGTCTTGATGAAGGAAATATGTATCATAATGAAGAAAATGTACCTATGAAGGAAATGAGCATCATTATGAAGTAAATATACATTATGATAAAGGAAATGAGCATCGTGATGAAAGAAATACGCGTCAATAATGAAGAAAATGAGAATCATGATGAGGAAATATTTATCATGATTAATGTATGAGCATCATTTAGAATTAAATGTGCATCATGATGTAGGAAATGAGCATCATGATGAAGGAAATATGCATCGTGATGAAGGAAATGAGCATCATGATATAGGAAATAGTCATCAAGAATATGGGCATCATGATCATGGAAATGAGGCTCATGATGTAGGAAATGAGCATCATTTTGAAGGAAATATGCATCATGATGAAAGAAATGACGATAAAGATGTTGGAAATATGCACCATGATGAAGGAAATTAGTATCGTGATGTAGGAAATGAGCATCATGATGAAGGAAATACGCATCATGATGAAGGAAATAAGAATCATGATGATAGAAATGAGCATCACGATGAAGAAAATATGAATCATGATAAAGTAATTGAGTATCATGATGAAGGAAACCATTAATAAGATTTTGGAAATGGGCATCGTGATTTAGGAAATATGCATCATGATGTAGGAATGAGCATCATGATGAAGGAAATATACATTATGATCAATGAAATGAGCATTATAATGAAGGAAATGAGCGTCATGATGAAGGATATACACTTCATGATGAAAGAAATAAACATCATATTGATGGAAATAAGCATCATGTTGAAGGAAATATGCATCTTAATGAAGGAAATGTGCATCATGATAAAGTAAATATGTATCATGATGACAGAAATAAGCATCATGATGAAGGAAATGAGCATCATGATGATGGAATTGAACATCATGAAGAAGGAAATAAGCATTACGAAGAAGGAATTGATCGTCATGATGGAGGAAATGATCATCATGTTGTTGGAAATGAACATCATAATGAAGGAAATATGCATCATGATGTAGGAAATGAGAATCATGATGAAGGAAATATGCATCATGATGAATGAAATGAACATCATGATGTTGGAAATTAGCATCATGAAGAAGAAAAATGCATCATGATAAAGGAAATGAGTCTCATTATGAAGGAAATATGCATCATGATAAAGGAAATCAGCCTCATGATGTAGGAAATGTGCATCATGATGAAGGAAATAAGCATCATGATGATGGAAATGAGCATCATGATGGATGAAATATGCATCATGATGAAGGAAATATAAATGAGCATCGTGATAAAAAAAATTTGCATCATAATTTAGTAAATGAGCATTATGATGAAGGAAATATGCATCATGATTAATGAAATGAGCATCATGATGATGGAAACGAACATTAAGATGATGAAAATGAGCATCATGATGAAGAAAATGATTATAAAGATAATGAAAATAAACATCATTATAAAGAAAATATGCAACATGATGAAGGAAATGATCAACATGACGAAATAAATATGCATCACGATGAAGGAAATCAACATCATGTTGTAGGAAATGAGCATCATGACTTAGGAAATGAGCATCATGATGTAGGAAATATGTATAATGATGATGGAAATGAGTATGATGATGAAGAATTGGATTATGATGAAGTCATTCAGCAACGAGAAGAAGGAAATATGCATCATTATGTAGGAAGATCATCACGATGAACGAAATATGCATCATGATAAAGGAGAGCATCATGATGTTGGAAATAAGTATCATGATGAATGAAATCTGCATCATGAGAAAGAAAATGAATATGACGATAAAGAAAAAGATTATCAAGATGATGAACGTTAGCATCATGATGAAGAAAATATACATTATTGTGTAGGAAATGAGCATCATGATGAAAGAAATATGCATCATGATGAAGGAAATATACATTATGATGTACGAAAGAGCGTCATGATTAAGGAAATATGCATCATAATGTTGTTAATGAGCATCATGATGAAGAAAATATGCATCATAGGAAATAACATCTTGATGAAGGAAATATGTATCATAATGAAGGAAATGTACCTATGAAGGAAAAGAGCATCATTATGAAGTAAATATAAATAATGATAAAGGAAATGAGCATCGTGATGAATGAAATACGCGTCAATAATGAAAGAAATGAGAATCATGATGAAGGAAATATTTATCAAGATTAATGTAATGAGCATCTTTATGAATTAAATGTGCATCATGATGTAGGAAATGAGCATCATGATGAAGGCAATATGTATTATGATGAAGGAAATGAGCATCATGATGTAGGAAATAGGCATCAAGAAAATGAGCATCATGATCATGGAAATGAGCCTCATGATGTAGGAAATGAGCATCATTTTGAAGGAAATATGCATCATGATGAAAGAAATGACCACAAAGATGTAGGAAATATGCACCATGATGAAGGAAATTAGTACCGTGATGTAGGAAATGAGCATCATGATGAAAGAAATACGCATCATGATGAAGGAAATAAGAATCATGATGATGGAGATGAGCATCATGATAAAGAAAATATGCATCATGATAAAGTAATTGAGTATCATAATGAAGGAAACCATTAATAAGATTTTGGAAATGGGCATCGTGATTTAGGAAATATGCATCATGATGTAGGAAATGAGCATCATGATGAAGGAAATATACATCATGATCAATGAAATGACCATCATGATGAAGGAAATGAGCGTCATGATGAAGGATATACACATCATGATGAAGGACATAAACATCATATTGATGGAAATAAGCATCATGTTGAAGGAAATATGCATTATAATGAAGGAAATGTGCATCATGATAAAAGAAATATGTATCATGATGACAGAAATAAGCATCATGATGAAGGAAATGAGCATCAAGATGATGGAAATGAACTTCATGAAGAAGGAAATAAGCATTACGAAGAAGGAAATGATCATCATGATTAAGGAAATAATCATCATGTTGTTGGAAATGAACATCATAATGAAGGAAATATGCATCATGATGTAGGAAATGAGAATCATGATGAAGGAAATACGCATTATGATGAATGAAATGAGCATCATAATGTTGGAAATTAGGATCATGAAGAAGGAATCATGCATCATGATAAAGGAAATGAGCCTCATGATGAAGGAAATATGCATCATGATGAAGGAAATGAGTCTCATGATGAAGGAAATGTGCATCATGATGAAGGAAATAAGCATCACGATGATGGAAATGAGCATCATGATGGATGAAATATGCATCATGATAAAGGAAATGTTCATTAAGATGACGGAAAATCGTGCATCGTGATAAAGAAAATTTGCATCATAATTTTGGAAATGAGCATTTTAATGAAGGAAATATGCATCATGATTAATGAAATGAGAATCATGATGATGGAAACGAACATTAAGATGATAAAAATGAGCATCATGATGAAGGAAATCATTATAAAGATAATGAAAATAAACATCATTATGAAGGAAATATACATCATGATGTAGGAAATGAGAATCATGATGAAGGAAATATGCATCATGATGAATGAAATGAGCATCATGATGTTGGAAATTAGCATCATGAAGAAGGAAACATGCATCATGATAAAGGAAATGAGCCTCATGATGAAGGAAATATGCATCATGATGAAGGAAATGAGCCTCATGATGAAGGAAATGTGCATCATGATGAAGGAAAGAAGCATCACGATGATGGAAATAAGCATCATGATGGATGAAATATACATCATGATGAAGGAAATGTTCATTAAGTTGATGAAAAAATGAGCATCGTGATAAAGAAAATTTGCATCATAATTTAGGAAATGAGCATTATGATGAAGGAAATATGCATCATGACTAATGAAATGAGCATCATGATGATGGAAACGAACGTTAAGATGATGGAAATGATCATCATGATGAAGGAAATGATTATAAAGATAATGAAAATAAACATCATTATGAAGGAAATATGCATCATGATGAAGGAAATGATCTACATGACGAAGTAAATATGCATCACGATGAAGGAAATCAGCATCATGTTGTAGGAAATGAGCATCATGATGTAGAAATGGCATCATGATGTAGGAAATACATATCATGATAATGGAAATGAGCATCATGATGAAGAATTGGATTATGATGAAGTCATTCAGCATCGAGACGAAGGAAATATGCATCATGATGTAGGAAGATCGTCATGATGAACGAAATATGCATCATAATGAATGAAATGAGTATCATGATGAAGGAAACGAGCATCATGATACAGAAGAGCATCATTATGATGGAAATAAGTATCATGATGAAGGGAATCTGAGTCATGATAAAGGAAATGAGTATGACGATGAAGAAATGGATTATCAAGACGATGAACGTTAGCATCATGATGAAGAAAATATGCATTATTGTGTAGGAAATGAGCATCATGATGAAAGAAATATTTATCATGATAAAGGAAATATACATTATGATGTACGAAAGAGCGCCATGATTAATGAAATATGAATCATAATGTTGTTAATGAGCATCATGATGAAGGAAATATGCATCCTGATGATGGAAATAAGCATAATGATAAAGGAAATATGCATCATGATGAAGAAAATGAACATCATGATGAAGGAAATGATTATCAAGATGATGGAAATAAGCATTACAAATAAGGAAATATGCATCATGAAGGAGGAAATATGCATCATGATGATGGAAATAAGAATCATATTGAAGAAATATTCATCATGATGAAGAAAATGAGCATCACGATGAAGTAACGATCATTAAGATGATGGAAATGATCTTCATGATGATGAAAATGAACATAATGATATAGGAAATGAGATGAAGGAAATATTCATCAAGATGAAAGAAATGAGCATCATGATGATGGAAATCATAATCATGCTGAAGGAAATATGCATCAAGATGAAGGAAAAGAGCATCATGATAGGAAACGATCATTTAGATGATTGAAATGAGCCTCATTATGAAGGTAATTTGCATCATGATGAAGGAAATTTGGTTAATGATGTAAGAAATGACATCATGATGAAGGAAATAGGTATCAGGATGAAGGAAATACGCATCATGACGAAAGAAATGAGCATCATGATGATTGAAATGAGCATCATGATGAAGGAATGAGTATCATGATGAAGAAAATATGCATCATGATGAAGAAAATGAGCATCATGATGAAGGAAATATGCATCATGAAGTAAGAAACAACGTCATGATGAAGGAAATATGCATCATATTGAAATAATTTAGCATTATAATGAGGGAAATGAGCATCATTATTAAGTAAATATACATCATGATGAAGTAAAAGAGCATCGTGATGAAGGAAATACGCATCATAATGAAGGAAATAAGAATCACGATGAAGGAAATATTTATCAAGATTAATGAAATGAGCATCATTATGAATTAAATGAGCATCATGGAGTAGGAAATGAGCATCACAAAGAAGAAAATATGCCTCATGATGAAGGAAATGAACATCATGGAGTAGAAAATAGGTATAACGATGAAGGAAACATGCATTATAATGAAGAAAATATGAATCATGATGATAGACTTATGCATCATGATGTTGGAAATGAGAATCATGATGAAGGAAACAAGCATCATAATCAATGAAATGAGCCTCATGATGTAGGAAATGAGCATCATGATGAAGGAAATAAGAATCATGATGATGGAAATGAGCATCATGATGAAGGAAATATGCATCATGATATAGGAATTGAGTATCATGATGATGGAAATGATTAATAAGATGATGGAAACGAGCATCATGAGGAAGAAAATATACATCATGATCAATCAAAGGAGCATCATGATGATGGAAATGAGCGAACTAAATAATTTAGTAAATCAAGTAAACCAAAAGTGTATGATGGAGACCAAAAAGACACAATACAAATGGGAGCAGGCGAGGGATCCTGCTACCCAACAAACATGGGAACAGGCAAGGGATCCTATTACCCGACCAAACAGACCTACCCTAACATGAGGTCTAAACCTGTACAGCCAAATACATGGCTGAAAATAAATCCTATGGATTAGCTGACCACCCGAGATGGCCTCAGTAAAAACCTCTATATGAAAAAACCTAGTGGTAAAAACCCATATAGAGGAAAGGAGCACATTCCAAATAATTTCATAAAACTCACCATCTAATATAGATCTAAAGAGAGCCCTGACGCTCAAATCAATCCACTGCAGCATCCAAACACTCCAATTATTCCAATCACTGTGAATCAATATAAAAAGCATCAAAGACTCAAAATGGAAACGATTTACACAAGTCCAAAAGGAAATATATCACCTAACACACCCCGTGGCATCGCCACCAGAGAGATTGAATCTCCTTCGTATACAACCGCACAGGTGAGAAACCAGAGTGACCCAGCAAGCAACAATTCCAAAAATTCATTTAATCCTATAGTGTTCAAAGTTCATGTCCGCAAATATAAGATGGAGAATATCAGGAGATGCATAAACATGCCAAACGAAGTCTCCTCCAATATCAGCTAGACGATCAGCCACATCATTCCCCTCACAATAGATATGAGAGACTCGAAAATTCATCATCCGAGTAATCTCCCTGCTTCTTCGCCATCGGGAAAGAAGTCTCCAAGGCAGCTCTGGAGACGGAGAAGAAAGGCATAAACCACATAAGTCGAGTCAGACTCTAACCAAAGAGAGTTCCATCCTCTATCATATGCCAACTCAATAGCCGTTAAAGTAGTAATAAGTTATGCTTCAAAAACAAAGCCCTGACCAAATCCGCTAGAGAAGCCACCCATGTAGAACCCTCTGTAATTACGGAAAACCCTAGCACCAACAATAGTACCTCGAGCAAGAAACTATTAAGCGACCACCAGACCGACCAACTGACTAATCCTACTATAGAATTGCTACCCGACTGATCTAGAAATAGCAGAAGAAGACCTTTGAAAAATTGACGATTTAAAAATTAATCTCATTATCAATTTTACAGAACAATCTGTTGATGATATGTGGTTTGGTAGATGTTGGTGATGGCGTTCGATCATTTGATTAACGCGGCCCGTTAGGGTTCCATATGTTTCTAACAAGCAGCGGAAACAAGTAAACAAGAAACGATTTACCTTTCACCAGGGTATATTGATGAAGATGGATTCTCACCGGCAGCCTGCGCGACATCACGAGAATGGCCATAACTTCCTGATCTTAACTCTGATGGGAGTGATCTATGCCCTCAAACGATCCACTCTTCGGCATCTTTCCGTCAGTATATTAAACATCGAATTCGGAGTACGGTACCATTTTATATGAATTTTGCATGGTGGCAGACAACAGTAGCAAACAACCTTACGGTCTTCTGCTGTATTCCCAAGTCCAATTTCGACGTCGTGTGGGTGACGATCCTCAAGATCTTCTCAATCTGTTGTTCCCTCACCCCCTCACAGTGTTAGGTGTGTTATTAGGGTTTATGGACAACTGTGATGACTTATATATATGCTACGGAAAGGACCAGGAGGAGAAATTGAGTCGGGCCTCCATTGGGCTTAAGTATCCAAGCTTAGCCCAAAGCCTATACTTAAGTCCAATAATAATAATATAGTCCACTAAAATATTATTACTGCACTACCTTTCCAATCCCAAAATTACGTTTTGGGCTCCTTCTTATTATGAGCCCGTTAGTCTCCCCATGTTTAAGATATACAATGTCCATTAATTAATTAAGTTACTGACTGCTCAATTAATTAATATCTCATCCGAGAGTAGTACAACTCAACCTCATTATCATGCCGAAATAAATCCACTTGCAAGGTTTACATGATAATCCTTATGAGCTCCGCAATGGGACATCATCAACCTATGACGGACACGGTTTCCTTCTACAATCAACAGCACACCATAGAGACAGCACTACTTCCCAACTCACCGAGTTTATTAATTTAATAACATGTAAATCTCAACCATTGATGAATCAAAGATATACATACTACCCTACGTGTCGAGGTTATTGTATAGGGATTAAGAGCACGAACATCCATAATAACTGAGATCAAGTCTCATATATAGTCAGTATAATTCGAACGATCTCAAGCGGTCCTGCTCAATACACACAAAGTGCACTAATGTGATTCTATAGCCAAGACAAGCTAATACCAAACCACACTACAACCATATCGATAGAGAGTCCCTGTCTATCTCGGTTCTGAGCATCTGTTTATACTTTTTAAGAAAACCGATAATATGATCTTCCGCGTGTTGTCGCACAACATATTATCTATAGTATAAAGTAAGCGGACTATTGCATCGTACATATAATAAATTATAAGACGCAATCATTTGATCATATGATTATCATATCAAATAAATTATTATAACATTGTTCATACGAAAGCTAGACTTTTTAGTATACAATCCAACAATCGGAACTATTAACCGACCACCTGACCGACCAAATGACTGACCCTACTGTGGAACTTACTCGACTAATCTAGAAATAGCAAAGGGGGCCTTTGAAAAATAGACGCGTTAAAAATAAATCTCATAATCAAGTTTACCAGGCGATTGGTCGATGATATGTGGATCGGTAGATGTTGGAAATATTAACGACCACTTGACCTACCACCCGACCGACCCTACATTGGAAGTCCTACCCTACTGATCTAGAATAGGAAAGGGGTATTATTGGAAAACATATACGATAAAAAGTAATCTTGTAAACTGACCAACCCTAATGCATAACTCCTACCCGACTATTCTAAAAATAGCAAAGGGAGATCTTTGGAAAATAGTCGTGATAAAAAGTAATTTCATTATCTTATTTACTGGGCAATAAGTTGATGATATGTCGGTCAGTAGACATTGGAACTATTAACTGACCACCAGACCGATCAACCGACCAACCCTACTATAGAACATCTACCTGACTGATCTGGAAATATTAAAGGGGGACCTTTAGAAAATATTGTAGAACTCATACCCGACTGATCTAGAAATAGCAAAGGGAGACCTTCAAAAAATAGACGCGGTAAACCGACCACCAGACTGACCAAACGACCAACTCTACTATAGAATTGTTACCCAACTGATCAAGAAATAGCTGAGGGAGACCAAAGATATGTGGGTCGGTAAAGGTAGGGACTATTTACCGACCACCTAAATGAGCAACCCACCGACTGTACTGTGGAACTCTTATCTGACTGATTTAGAAATAGTAAAGGGAGACCTTTGAAAAACATACGCGTTAAAAAATAATCTCATTATCAAGTATATAGGGCGATCAATCGATGATATGTGGGTCGATAGATGTTGGAACTATTAATCGACCATCTGACCGACCAACCGATTGACCTTACTGTGAAACTCCTACCCGACTAATTTAGAAATAGCAAAGGGGGGCCTTTAGAAAATAGACACGATAAAAACTAATCTTGTTAACCGACCAACACTACTATAGAACTCTTATTCGACTGATCTAGAAATAGGAAAGGAAGGCATTTGAAAAATAGACGCGATAAAAATTAATCTCAATATCAAGTTTACATGGCGATCGGTCGATGATATGTGGGTCGGTAGAAATTGGAACTGTTAACTGACCACTAGATCGACCGACCAATGAACAATACTATAGAACTCCTACTCTACTAATCTAGAAATAGTAAAGGGGGACTTTTGAAAGTAGACGTGATAAAATATAATCTCATTATCATGTTTACATGGCAATCTGTCGATGATATATGAGTCGGTAGAAATTGCAACTATTAATCGACCACAAGACAGACCAACCCTATTGTAGAACCCCTATCCGACAGATCTAGAAATAGCAATGGGTGACCTTTGAACAACAGACGCGATAAAAAGTAATTTCATTATAAAGTTTACATGGCAATCGATCGATGATATGTCGATCCGTAGACATTGGAACTATTAACCAACAGCAGATTGACCAACCGACCAACCCTACCGTAAAACTCCTACCCGACTGATGGAGAAATAGCAAAGGAGGACCTTTGGAAAATAGACGTGATAAAAAGTAATCTTACTATCAAGTTTACAAGGTGATCGGTTGATGATATGTGGGTTGGTAAATATTGGAACTTTTAACTGACCACCAGACTGATGAACCCACCAACCATACTATAGAAATAACAAAGAGAGACCTTTGAAAAACTGTAGAACTCCTACTGAACTGATCTAGAAATAGCAAAGGGAGACCTTTGAAAAATAGACGCGATAAAATGTAATCTCATTATCAAGTTTATAGGGCGATCGGTCGATGATATGTTTGTCGGTAGACAATGGAACAATTAACTGACCACCAAACCGACCAACCGACCAACCCTATGATGAGTGTGTAAATTCACGAATCTTGTGCTTGGATTTGTTCTATTATGGAGTGTTTGAAGGATGAAATCGATTATAAACTGATATATATGGTATGAAGTCACGAATCAGGTGTTGTTGGAGCTATTTGAGTGGTTTTTCGAAGGAAATTGGAGTGGAAGTGTTGAAAACTGAAGAAAAGAAGTCGAAGCCATCCGTTTGGGAGAAGCAGGAGTGCAATTCGTCCTAAAGGAGATCAATTCAACCAGCCCTTCAGGTCAAATTGGCAACACACAGGTACAGAAGATGGATTCGACCACGACAGGGGTGATTCAACCTGGGCATCAGGTCGAATCGGCTGGTGGAAATACCGATTTGACCTCGTCACTTCGATTCAACCAAGGCAGTTGGTCGAATCAAGCACCTGGGACTTACAGTGTGCATATTCAATATGTGATTCGACCTGGAGGGGTTAATTCGACCTGTTGCTGAGGTCGAATTGAGGCTCGAGAACTTACCATATCCGCATTTTTACACCTTCAATGCGTGTGATCACTTAAAAAGCCCATTCCAAGCATAGGAGACATGATTACAAGTATAAAAGAAGGCTTATGCATCATATATCGTGTCATTTATCATACAAGAAGACGTGGAGACGTGGAGACGTGGAGTTGGGAGGAGATCGATCCTCCGTCATCCGGAGGGGCTGTAACAGAGTTCCGCCGGAGATTCAAGTAAGATCATTCCACCTAACCATGATTGATCTTAGATCAATCATGGGCTAGAGCCGCTACGGTAGTTATAGGGTTATGAAGGTTTCATGAGTTAATTTGTCTTTCGTGTGTAAAATCCGTACAACACTACTTGTGATTTATTTTATATAAGATTGCGCATTTTTAATCCATACTCAAGGTCGTTTTGTGCATCAATAATTGTTGTGTAGAGTCTTAATACATAACTTGGTTATTGGTTGAGTGCGTTCACTGCTGAGCAGGGTTTTATGTTATAATTCTGAGTGAAGGGATTCCGAAGTCTTATTAGAACTATCTTATATGAATACTTGTTAATTGAATCATATTTGGGCTAATAAGTGGGATAAAGAGTATAATTTCATAGTACCTATAAAGAGAGATCAAATTGGGTTAGAGTACTAAGTGCACGGGAAATAATTGCTCCGAGGATATTCACACGTGTCATACGCATATTTACTTGTGTCTATAGAGTGAATTTACATGGTTTAGTGATGCGTCCATAAACCAAAAGGCAGTGTCTGACACCGTCACATGAAAATATTAATTAATAAGTGGAACTGGATGACCTGACGAACTACCTATCATCTTACTTGATCACAACCTACTATCTCTTCTTCTTGTTATTTTTACTTGTTATTTCGATTGTTATTCGTTACTTAATTCAACACCACAACTATTAAATTTTCAACATAGTCTTAGTTTACTAGAACATAATTAAATTGATATTTATCTATCCCTTGGGTTTGATATATAACTTGGTCACCTTCAAAACTACAATTGATATCCTTCATACTTGAGGATTAATTGTGCATTGAGAAAATGCCAATCAATTTTCTGGCGCCGCTGCCGGGGACGGCTTAAAATATCTTTTTGTTATTTCTAGTTTATTAGGACTATTTTTCTTATTTTACTATTTTAACTCTTATTCTCTTCAGTTGTATGCTCACGAGATCAAAGAAAGGTGAATTAGAACCACATAATCCTGAGATCGGAGCATCATCGAGGAAGAAGGAGAAGAAGAAGAAGAGTAAGAATAAGAAAGTAGATCCAACTACAGCTCTGAATTTTGGAGTTGAAGTGGACAAACCGAACTTGGAAGCGACTGAAACTGTGGTTGATTTGACAGCGAAAGCAGAGGAAGTCGACATGGCCAACGAAAGGGCTAATGCATATAATCTGGCCATCCGTAAAGTCTTCAAGAATAACGGGACTGGACACTTTGGGCTTCTAGGAGCAAGGGGGCTAATGTCGATTTCGTTCTTCACCCCGCTCTTATTAGCATGATAGAAAGGAACTCCTTTTCAGGAGGGTCTTTCGAAGATCCGCAGCAGCATCTAAACAAGTTCTTGGGCTATGCAAGTATTCAAAAAGACGCAGGAGAACATGAAGATGCACGAAAGATCCTCTTGTTTAAATTCTCGCTTACTGAAAGGGCGAGAGATTGGCACGACACTATTAATGCAGCTGAATGCACTACTTGGGAGCAATTGAAGTTGAAGTTCTTGGAGAGATAATGCCACCTTCAAAGGTGTTCAAGAAGAAGCAAGACATTAACCAATTCGCTATCGGTAGTGGAGAAAAGTTCATGAAGCGTGGGATAAATTCAAGGACATGCTTCGTAAGTGTCCTCAACATGGGCTATCTAAAGCTCAATATATCAGTATATTCTACAATGGATTAGACTGTGATTCACGTGTGTTATTGGATGCTTCTTCTCATAGAGCATTTCTTACTAAGTCATCTGTAGAGGCCGAGAAACTTTTTGAAGATATTTCGATGAACTCAAGAGATTGGCCAACTGATAGAGTTTGAGGTACTTACGTCCTTGGAAAAGTGGCTAAGGTTGAACATGCTATGGTGAAAACAAGTAGACAAGATGAGATCGTCTCTAGCTTGTCGAATATCAACAAGCTACTTGAATCGCAACTAAAGTAAATCAGCAATATATCTCATTGCGTATCAATCATACAGCAGAAAGTTATGAATGATGGCACGATCCAAGAGGAGATGGAAGATGAAAACTATGATATGGGCCAAAGCATTCAAGGAACAAGGTACCAAAATCAGGGCAACCGGAATTACCAGGGGAACTACAATAATCGTGGACCCCCGGGTAATTATCAACAGCCTAGGAGGCCGGACCTTTCATGGAGCAATCCTAACAATGCAATTCAACCTCTAATGGGTGTTGATCCGAGTGCGAAAGTGGAAGAAGGAAAGCTGAGTTTTGAGGATATGGTGAATAGGTACATGGCTAGGAATGATGCTAGAGTGGATAGTCTTGAGGCCAAATTAGAGAAAAAGATTGATTCAAACCATGAGGATTTATCCAAGCAAGTGAAGGACCTTACATTGATGATGGGGGAGATGGCAGGAAGTATTAACAAGCTCACTCAAACTATTGAGAAAGGGAAGCTCCCGTCGCAAAGTATTGAGAATCCAAGGTCCTGCAACGCCATCACATTGAGGTTTGAAACACAGTACGAGGGACCGATGTGGCCAAAATTGAAATTGGACACGTCAAGGGCTTAATTCGACCTCAATTCGACCAACACTACAGGTCGAATCCAACAGGGGAGGTCGAATTGGACGCTTGGACGTGATTTGGAAGCACCAGCGCCTCAATTCGACCAAAATCCAGTCAATTCAACCTGGCCCCCAGGTTGAATTGAGGTCGAATCCACCTTTCCGGAGCATTCTATTTTGTCCGAAGCCCAATTCGACCAGACCTTCAGATCAAATTTAGGTCGAATCGAAGGGCAGAAATCTTACAGTATGCCGATTCGACCAGCGGGACTTTAATTCGACCAGACCTTCAGGTCGAATCCAGGTTGAATCGGAGATACAGGGCAAAAATCGTGTTCCAGGAGATCAATTCGACCACTACATACCCAATTTGACCAGAGCACGTGGTCGAATCCAGGTCGAATTGCCCCGTACTGCACTTGTTTCTTTATAGAACACTCCTCGTGATGTGAACATTACTCCATTGTTTCCGAATGAGCAAAATACTGAGATCATAGAAGAGAATAAGTGGGAAAGAGCCAAGAGGTTGAGAGTCGAGAAGGATAAAGCGGAGAAGGTCGAGTGTGATGAATGGGGTATTCCCAAAACAAAGATACCTCTGCCGTTTCCTTATAAGTTGGTTAAGAAGGGATTGGAAGAGAAGTTCAAGAAGTTTTTAGATATCATAAATAAGATAAGCTTGAGTATTCCTTTCTCTGATGCAATATTGGAGATGTCGTACTATGCCCGATTCCTTAAGGATATATTGTTGAAAAAGAGAAGCTTGAACGGAGTTGAGATGGTGAACTTGTCTGAAAATTGTAGCTCGATCATCCAAAGGAAGCTGCCATAGAAGATGAAGGATCCAGGAAGCTACACTATCTTGTGTGAGATTGGAAAGGGGCCGACACGACGAGCCTTGTGCGATCTTGGGGCAAGCATCAATTTGATGCCATTATCTATCTTTCAAAGGCTTGGTTTGGGGGAGTTATCTCCTACAACAGTTGCTCTACAATTGGCGGACAGGTCGATGATGTTTCTGAAGGGTATCATTGAAGACGTTCTCGTCAAAGTAGATAAACTAGTTTTTCCTGTGGATTTTCTTGTACTTGAGATGAAAGATGACAAGGATAATATCCCTCTTATCTTGGGGAGACCTTTCCTTGCTACTGCTGGGGCCATGATTGATATTCAAAAGGGGGAGCTTAGGTTGCGGATGGATAAAGAAGAGGTCTTATTCAACCTTGACAAAGCAATGAAGATGCATATGGAGTCACAATGTCATAGTATTGATGTGGTGGAAGAGATTGTGAAGGAAGATATGTCTTTGATCCAGTCTAAGGACCCTCTTGAGACATGCTTGATGGAGTCTATTACTTATCCTACTAAGGAGCTTGATGATCTTTTCAATAAGGAGTGTATTGAATATCTTGAAAACTTACTTGCTTTGGGTGATGCCAGATATGAATTGGAGAAATCTAAGGTTGAGAAGAAAGATGTAGACAAAGGAAGAGAAGATGATGCCTACTTGAAGCCTCCTAACTTACCACCGGATACCCACAAATTTGAAAGTCCTTTTTCTCGTTATTTATTTTATGATCAATTTTATCCTGACCTTGATCTTGATGGTGATAGGAGTGATTCCAAAATTGAGTGGAAGATTGACAGGATTGAGACGAGAAAGCTTGAGAAAGGAGATTCTACTAATCGTATGGTGCCTAAGAAAAGTAAGGTGGTAAGTGTGGATGATAAGAGGGGGAGAAAGTATTGGAAGGTAAAGATGAAAGAAGATCGCCATCTTAGTCAGTAGTATACATATTCTGCATTCCGTCGTGACTTTTCGACGTTAAACAAGAGCGCCTGTTGGGGGCTTTCCCTCCCGTTTATTGCTTTATTTCTTTCGTGTGAGTAAGAAATTTTTATATTTGAAGTGCTTACTTATCGGCAATTATATCTCTTTGCAAACTTAGTTTTGACTATAGTTTGTACTAAGTTTGGGGGGTGTGATATACTTACCTCAATAAGCACCGATAGTATAATATTTTCTTTGTGACGTTTGTTAGGGGAGTTGATTTTTTGCGGCATATTTAAAACTTTAATCGGTTTTTATGTGTCAATTTTTTGCAATTTGCCTAATGTTTAGTGGTGTTTGTTCCGTGTTTTGAGTTGTTTGCGGAGTTATGAATGTTAAGTTTTAGGATTGATTCTTGATGAAGTTATGCTCTACTTTGGTACCTAATGTTCGTTGTTAAGCTTGACGTGTGTAGGGGATGAAAAAAACTCGATTTTGGAGAATCAGGGAGCCAATTCGACCAGGGAGCATGGTCGAATCCAAGCGTACAGGTCGAATCGAGGGGCAAAAATTATCTAGTAGCCCAATTCGACCTGAGGCATGACAATTCGACCTGAGGCCCAGGTCGAATCGAGGTCGAATTGGAGTGTGCATACTTCCAGTGAACCAATTCGACCACGACTGTTTCAATTCGACCAGCAGCTCAGGTCAAATTCAGGTCAAATTGAGGACCTGAATCTTACAGAATGCTGATTCGACCTGAGGCATGTCAATTCAACCAGGGGACCAAGTCGAATCGAGGTCGAATCGAAGGATAAAGTTGTTCAGAATGTCAATTTGACCACGATGAAGTTGACAGGTCGAATCGAGGTCGAATTGGGCCAAGTTTGTTGATTTTGTGCATTCATATGTTTATGTGTTAATTTTCATTGATGAGAAGCATGTATCATTTGATAAGTATGTAGAGTTCTTGTGGAATTGATCTTGATTATGTACTATGAGGAGTACTTAGGATTCAATTTACCTATGTGAGGATTTGAGCCTTTTAATCATGCTTGATCATGATAGTTTATTCTTGGGAGAATCATTCATATGAACGTATTCTAGAACTTGACTTGGAGTCTTGTGTGAGACTTACAATTAATGATTTGCTAGGATATGATCTTAGGCCATTCTTCATTAATTGAGTTACTTAGCCAATTTTTACCTTTCCCATTGATTATGTATACCTTTGGTAGCCCCGTTTGAGCCTTTAAAAACTTTTTCTTTGGCAAGCCGAATAAAAGAGCCTTATTTAACCTTTACTTGAGCTTTGTTTAAATATCATATTCATTGGTAGTGAGTTGAGGTGAATAAGTGTTGAAAGAAGAAGAAGGAAGATAGAATGTGGTTGAGTAAAGCAAGAGAAGTGTATGGTTAAATTTTGTTTAGGGGTAGTGCCTGAAACTGGTACCCCGAGTGCTGTTCAAAAAGGGTAGTGCCTACAACCGGTACCCGAACTATCAAAAGAAGAATGATGTTGATGCAAGAAAGAGAAGGAAATTCGAAAATTGCAAGTGCAAGAGATGAAATTGGAGGAGAATATGTAGCTGAATGAAGAAAGCGAGAACCTCCAAGGTAACTCTCTACTAGTGTTTGAGTCACTTATCTAAATTTTCCTACCCTTTCCAAAGAGCCAACATTACAACCCAAAGACAAGTACTTTGTGATCCTAGTAATTAGTTGATTGTGAGTTGATTTTTGAGACCCTTGTCAAGCTAATGGTTACGCGTTCGTTTGGATTGAGTATGAGCATATACACTAACCTATTAAGTGCGATTAGCACTTGAATGAGAGAGTAAGCACTTAACTTGTGAGCTAGATGACTTAGTACTCCGAATGTTAATATGATTGAGTGATGTTTTGCATGAGTGATATGTATGATGCAAGAAATACTTGTTTTTTATTGAAGAAGTTGCATGTGTAATAGTATTGTACTTCGTGATTCATGTGAATTATACACGACTCCTTGGTTTGATTGCATTGCCTCAGGACAAGCAACATGTAAGTTTGGGGGTTTGATGACTGTGTAAATTCACAAATCTCGTACCTGGATTTGTGCTATTATGGAGTGTTTGAAGGATGAAATCAGTTGTAAACTGATATATATTGTATGAAGTCACGAATCAGGTGTTGTTGGAGCTATTTGAGTGGTTTTTCGAAGGAAATCGGAGTGAAAGTGTTGAAAACTAAAAAAAGAAAGTCGAAGCCATCCATTTTTGCGAAGCAGGAGTATAATTCGACTTGAAAGATATCAATTCGACCAGCCCTTCAGGTCGAATTGGCAATACACAGGAACAGAAGGTGGATTCGATCACGACATGGGTGATTCGACCTGGGCATCAGGTCGAATAAAGGTCGAATCGGCTAGCAGAAATACCAATTCGACCTCTTCACTTCGATTCGACCAGGGCAGTTGGTCGAATCGAGCACCTGGGACTTACAGTTTGCCTATTCGACCTGTGATTCGACCTGGAGGGGTCAATTCGACCAGCTGTTGAGGTCAAATTGAGGCTCTGGAACTTACGATATCCGCATTTTTACACCTTCAATGCGTGTGATCACTTAAAAAGTCCATTCCAAGCCTAGGAGACGTGATTACAAGTATAAAAGAAGGCTTATGCATCATATATCAGACCAACTATCATAAAAGAAGACGTGGAAACGTAGAGTTGGGAGGAGATCGATCGCCCGTTATCCGGAGGGGCTGTGATAGAGTTCCGCTGGAGATTCAAGTATGGTCGGTCCAATTGACCATGATTGTTATTAGATCAATCATGGGTTAGAGCCGCTTCGGTAGTTCTAGGGTTATGAAGGTTTCATGAGTTAATTTGTTTTTCGTGTGTAAACTCCGTATAACACTACTTGTGGTTTATTTTATATAAGATTGCGCATTTTTAATCCATACTCACGGTCGTTTTGTGCATCAATAATTATTGTGTAGAGTCTGAATACATAACTTGGTTATTGGTTGAGTGTGTTCACTGCTGAACAGGATTTTATGTTATAATTCTGAGTGAAGGGATTCCAAAGTCTTATTAGAACTATCTTATATGAATACTTATTAATTGAATCATATTCGGTTTAATAAGTAGGATAAAAAGTATAATTTCATAGTACCTATAAAGGGAGATCAAATCGGGTTAGAGTACTAAGTGCACGGGAAATAATTGATTATGATAGTACCTAGAAAGGGGGGTGAATTATAGCTATTGCTCCGAGGATATTCACACGTGTCATACACATATTTACTTGTGTCTATAGAGTGAATTTGCATGGTTTAGTGATGCGTCCATAGACCACAAGGCAGAGTCGGACACCGTCACACGAAAGTATGAATTAATAAGTGGAACTGGATGACCGGACGAACTACCTATCATCTTACTTGATCACAACCTACTATCTCTTATTCTTGTTATTTTTACTTGTTATTTCGATTGTTATTCGTTACTTAATTCAACACCACAACTATTAAATTTCCAACATAGTCTTAGTTTACTAGAACATAATTAAATTGATATTTATCCGTCCCTTGGGTTCTATATATACCTTGGTTACCTTCAAAATTACAATTGATATCCTTCATACTTGAAGATTAATTGTGTATTGTGAAAACGCCTATCACTCTACTATAGAACTCCTACCTGATTGATCGAGAAACAGCAATGGGGGACCTTTAAAAAATAGACGTGATAAAAAATATCACTATCAAAGATGCACATGCATATGTATGCCTGGTACCAAGGTTAAGTAGCCCGAATTGGTCACGGTTCAGGTGAGTTGGAGCTACATTGATTAAGTAGCCTGAATTGTCGCGATTCGGGTGAGTTAGAGTGACAACCAAGTTGCCCGTGATTGGCAAACCCGGGTGAGTTAGATCTAACGGGACACCTGTCCATTTGTCAAATATTGATACTCTGGATGGTGATCGTTAGATGTATCAGTCTATTATAGGCTCAGTCAACGTCACCGGTGTGGGACACACATGTCATATATGTTTATATGTTTGATCATTTCAAGTATTCACGTCGATATTGAATTGTGAACTTTAGCACTTGGCGTGTTGAGAAAGAATATTAATGTGCATTTTATCTAGAGTAAAGGTGACGGGCTTGGACTGTCTCTCGACGGAGAGCTCAGTTCGAGGAGGATATTGACTACCCACACGTCTTTTATGCGATAACATATTGTTTGAACTAATTGTGTTATTCGTAAATGTGCACTAAATTTTTTATTTTCATTAATATGTATAATGAGCTAGAAATAGTTATTGTGGGACGAAATGTTGGATTTTATGTTATGAACCGCGAGTGGGAATACATGCTTCGTATAAGGGTCGGGGTGACCGACTTATCACCATACTGAGCTAGTGGTTTTGCTCACCCCCATCATTCTTTCCTTTTCAGGCAGTTGATATCGTTTTGGTTGGAGGTTTGCCTATCGTTTGCTCGTCATCCAATCAGTGTTTTGGGTACTTTCTCTTTTATGTAAATTGACTAATTCATTTGCGAGATTGTATAGTTTATATTTGGTGAACCCCTTGATGTTCTTTTTGGTACTCTCGCGATGTTATATCGTTCATGTATATTTTCTTTAAACTAAGTTACATTGTTGTATTTTGTACCTTTGTAAATCCTTGTTGATACATTATGAGATGATGTCCTCGGGTTGTACCCATTGTTATCAGTTGTTCAGTTCTACAGGTACTTGATAGCAAGCCTTACATTTTCTATAAACTTTGTGGAGTAGAGTGCACCCATTCCGCGAAATTTATAGTTAACGTGCCGGTTGTCGCGTTCTGTCTGGGGTCGGGGCGTGACAATCATGGTGTAGATAAAGAGGATCATTATATTGGAAATATGCATCATGATGAGAAAATGAGCAACATGATGGAGAAAACATGCTTCATAATGAAGGAAATGAGCATCATGATAAAGTAAATGAGCATCATAATAAAAAAATGAGAATCATGAAGAAGGAAATATGCATCATGATGTAGGAAATGAGCATCATGATGAAGAAAATATGCATCATGATGAATGAAATGTGCATCATGATTTAGGAAATTAGAATTATGATGATGGAAACACGCATTAAGATGAAGGAAATGAAAATAATAGTGTAGGAAATGAGCATCATTATGATGGAAATACGCATCATGATGAAGGAAATGAGCATCATTATGAAAGAAATGACCATAATGACAAAGGAAATTATCGTCATGATAAAAGAAATATGCATCATGATAAAGGAAATGAGCAACATGATGTGGGAAATGATCATCAAGATGATGTAAATAAGCATCATGATGATGGAAATATGAATCATGATGTAAGAAATGAGCATTATGATGACGGAAATATGCATCATGATGAATGAAGTAAGCATTCTGATGTAGGTATTGTGCATAATGATGTAGAAAACATGCTTCCTGATGTTGGAAATGAACATCATGATGAAGAAAATATGTATTATGCTGTAAGAAACATGAATCATGATGAAGGAAATGAGCATCATAATGTAGAAAAAAGAATTATGATGAAGTAAATACGAAATATGCATAATGATTAAGGAAATGAGCATCATATTGAAATAAATGACCATAATGATGCAGCAAATGATCATCAAAATCAAGGAAATGATCATCAAGATAAAGGAAATATGCATCATGACGAAGAAATTAGCATCGTGATAAAAGAATTATGCATCATGTTAAGGAAATAAGCATCATGATGAACGAAATGAGCATCATGATGATAAAAATATGCAATGTGATGTAGGAAATGAGCATCATGATGAAGGGAAATATGCATCGTGATAAAGGAAATGAGCATCATGATGTAGGAAATGAGCATCTCGATGAAGGAAACAAGCATCACGATGAAGGATTTATGCATAATGATAATGGAAATAAGCATCATGTCGAAGGAAATGAGCATAATGATGATGTTTGCATCTTGATCTAGGAAATAAGCATCACGATGAAGGAAATATGCATCATTATGTAAGAAATGAACATCATGATGAAGTAAATATGCATCATTATGAATGAAACATGCATCATGATATAGGAAACGAGCATCATGATGAAGTAAATATGAATCATTATGAATTTAACATGCCTCACGATGATGGAAATGAATATCATAATGAAGGAAACATGCATAAAGATTTGGGAAATGAGCATCATGATGAAGGAAATATGTATCGCGATGAATGAAATGAGCGTCATTATGAAGGAATGACCATAATGACATCGGAGTTAATCATCATAATGAAGGATATGAGCATCATGATGTAGGAAATGATTATTATGATAAGGGAGGAAACACGCATAACAATGAATGAAATGAGCATCATGATTAAAGAAATAAGCATAATGATGATGAATTGATCATCATGATTAAGGAAATTACCATAATAACGTAGGAAATGATCATCATGATAAAGAAAATATACATCATGATGAAGGAAATGAGCATCATTATGAAGGAAATGAGCATCATGATAAAAGAAATAAACATCATGATGAAGGAAATGAGCATTTTCATCTATGAAATAAGCATCATGATGAAGGAAATATGCATCATTATGAGGAATTTTTTTATTATTATGATGGAAATGAGCATCATGATGAAGAAAATAAACATCATGATGAAAGAAATAAGCATCATAATGAAGAAAATAGCATCATGATTTTGGAAAGAGAATCTTTATGAAGGAAATAGCATCATGATGACAGAAATTAGCATCAGGATGAAATGAGCATCATGATGTAGGAAATGAGTATCATGATGAAGGAAATGAGCATTATTATGAGGGAAATGATCATCAAGATGATGGTAATGAGCATCACGTTGATGGAAATATGCATTATGATGTAGGAAATGAGCATCATGATTAAGGAAATATGCATTATGATGAAAGAAACATGCATCATGACGAAGGAAATGAGCATCTTGACGGTGAAGGAAATACGCATAATGATGAAGGAAATGAGCATCATAATGATGTAGGAAATGATCATCAAGATCAAGGAAATGAGCATCATGATAAAGGAAATATGTGTCATGATGAAGGAATGAGCATCCTGATAAAAGAAATATGCTTCATTATGAAGGAAATAAGCATCATGATGAATGAAATGAGCATCATGATGATGGAAATATGCATTATTCTGTGGGAAATGAATATCATGATGAAGGGAAATATGTATCGTGATGAAGGAAATGTTCATCATAATTTAGGAAATGAGCATCTTGATGAAGGAAACAAGCATCATGATGATGGAAATGAGCATCATGATGAAGGAAATAAGCATCATGATGAAGGATTTATGCATAGTGATGATGGAAATAAGAATCATGATGTATAAAATGAGCATCATGATGAAGACAATATGCATCATGATGAAGAAAATGAGCATAATGATGATGTTTCCATCGTGTTCTAGGAAATAAGCATCATGATGAATAAATGAATTTCATGATGTTGGAAATGAGCATCATGATGAAGGAAACATGTATCATGATGTAGGAAATGAGCATCATGATGTAGGACATGAGTATCATGATAAAGGAAATATGCATAACTATGAACTAAATGAGCATCATTATTAAGGAAATAAGCATAATGATGAATGGAATGAGCATCATTATTATGGAAATGAGCATAATGACGTAGGAAATGATCATCATGATGAAGGAAATATGCATTATGATGTAGGGGTGAGCATCACGATGAAGGGAAATATGCATCATGAAGAAGGAAATGAGCATCATGATGTAGGAAATGTGCATCTTGATAAAGGAAACAAACATCATGATAACGAAAATGAGCATCATGATGAAGGATTTCTGTATTATGATGAAGAAAATCAGCATCATGATGAAGATTTTTTTCATCGTGATAATGGAAATGAGCATCATGATGAAGGAAATGAGTAACATGATGAAGTAAATAAGTATCATGATGTATGAAAGAGAATCATGATGAGGAAAATATGCATCATGATAATGGAAATGAGCATCAGGATGATGGAAATGAGCATCATGATGTAGGATATGAGTATCATGATGATGAAAGTATGCATGATGATGAAGGAAATGAGCATCATGATGAGGGAAATGATCATCAAGATGATGGAAATGTTGGCATTTGGATCTTTTGGTTAACGTGAACCGTTAGGGTTCTATCGCATCGGAAGCATAAACAGAGAATTGATTACCTTTCACCAGAGTTGATGTAGAGGTTGATCTGCTGCAACAAACACAAACGACCTTCCGATCTTCTTTTGTATTCCTAAGCCACGTCTTGACGTTGTGTGGACAACGATCTACAAGACGATCTCAACTTGCATTCAATCTGCTTTTCACAGTTGTTATGCATGTGTAGTAGTAATCCGAACTGCTGAGATTGGCTATTATATAGGATACAACAGGGACCAGGAGAAGAAATTAGGGTTTGGTCTCCCATTGGGTTTAAGTATCCAAGTTTAGCCCAAAACTTGTACTTAAGTCCAATAATAATAAATCAGTCTAATAAAGAAATATTATTGCACTGTCACTCTAATTCCAAATTACGTTATGGGCTCCTTCTTATTATGAGCCCGTTAATCTCTCCGTGTTTAAGATTCAATGCCTATTAATTAATTAAGTTACTGACAACTCCATTAATTAATACCAAGAGTAGTACCATTTAACCTTATTATCTTGTCGGAATAAATCCACCTACAGGGTTGAAATGATAATCATTATGAGTTCCTCAAGGGGACATCATCAACCAATTCCGTTAGGACACATATTCCTTCCATAATCAACAGCACACTATAGAGACAGCACCATCTCTCAACTCACCGAGCATATTGATTTAATATTTAAATCTCACCCATTGATGAATCAAAGAAATAAATACTGGCGTACGTGTCGAGGTTATTGTATAGGAACTATGAGTACGAACAACCATAATAACAGAGATCAAGTTCTATTATATAGTCAGTATAAACAGAACGATCTCAAGGTGGTCCTGCTCAATACACACAAAGTGCACTAGTATAATTCTATAGTCAAGACAGACTAATACCAAATCACACTACAACCATACTGATAGATAGTCCCCGTCTATCTCAGTTGTGAACATATGCTTATACTTTATAAGGAGCCGATAATATGATCTTTCGTGTGACGCCGCACACCACATTATCTACAGTATTAAGTAAATAGACTTTCGCAACATTATAATTGCAAACGTTTGATAACATGATTCTCATTTCAAATAATGTCAAAACATTGTTCATACAAAATCTAGACTTTTAGTATACAATCCAACAATCTCCCACTTATACTAAAAGATTATGTTGTCATATCTGCTGTCATACATCTGATACCACTCCCACTACTTGACCATTAAAAACTTTCGCCTTAAGGTCCTTGTAAAAGGATTACTAGGTTATCATCCGATGCAATCTAGGCAACAACAACCTTCCCTTCATTTATACGATTTCACATATCAGCTAGACTTTTAGTATACAATCCAACAAGAAATGTGCATAATGATGATGGAAATGTGCATCATGATGTATGAAATGAGCATTATGATGAAGGAAATATACATCATGATGAATGAAGTAAGCATTCTGATGTTGGAATTGTGCATCATGATGTAGAAACACATGCAGTATAATGTATGAAGTAAGCATTTTGATGCAGGAATTGTGCATCATGATGTAGGAAATGAGCATCATGATGAAGAAAATATGCATTATGATGAAAGAACATGCATCATGATGAAGGAAATGAGCATCATAATGTAGGGAAAAAGTATTTTGATGAAGGAAATATACATAATGATGAAGGAAATAAGCATCATAATGTAGGAAATGACCATAATGATGTAGGAAATGATCATCAAGATAAAGGAATTAAACATCATGATAAAGGAAATATGCATCATGACGAAGGAATGAGCATCGCGATAAAATAAATATGCATTATGATGAAGGAAATGAGCATCATGATGAATGAAATGTGCATAACGATGTTGGAAATATATATTATGATGTAGTAAATGAGCATCATGATGAAGGGAAATATGCATCATGATGAAGGAAATGAGTATCATGATGTAGGAAATAAGCATCTGGATGAAGGAAGCAAGCATCATGATGTAAATAAGCATCATGATGAAGGATTTATGCTTAATGAAGATGGAAATATGCCATGATGTATGAAATGAGTATCATGATGAAGACAATATGCATAATGATGATGTTTGCAACGTGATATAGGAAATAAGCATAATGATGAAGGAAATATGCATCATGATGAATGAAATGAGTTTCATGATGTAGGAAATGAGCATCATGATGAAGGAAACATGCATCATGATGTAGAAAATGAGCATCATGATGAAGGAAATATTCATCATGATGAATGAAATGAGCATCATGATGAAGACAATGTGCATAATGATGATGGAAATGAGCATAATGATGATGTTTGCAACCTGATATAGGAAATAAGCATAATGATGAAGGAAATATGCATCATGATGAATGAAATGAGTTTCATGATGTAGGAAATGAGCATAATGATGAAGGAAACATGCATCATGATGTAGAAAATGAGCATCATGATGAAGGAAATATTCATCATGATGAATGAAATGAGTATCATGATAAAAGAATGACCATAATGACTTCGGAATTAATCATTATGATGAAGAAAATAAGCATCATGATGTAGGACATGAGTATCATGATGAAGGAAATACGCATGACGATGAACGAAATGAGAATCATGATTAAGGAAATAAGCATAATGATGAATGAAATGAGCATCGTGATTAAGGAAATTACAATAATGACGTAGGAAATGATCATCATGATGAAGGAAATATACATCAAGATGAAGGAAATTAGCATCATGATGAAGGAAATGAGCATCATCATCTATGAAATGAACATTATGATGAAGGAAATATGCATCATGATGAATGAAATGAGTATCAGTATGAACAAAATTTGCTCATGATAAATGAAATAATCATCATGATGTTTGAAATGAGCATAATGATTAAGGATATATGCAGCATGCTGTAGGAAATGAGCATCATGATGTAGGAAATGAGTATCGTGAGGATGGAAATATGCATCATGACGAAGTATATTAGCATCACGATGATGGAAATTAGCATCATGATGAAGGAAATGAGCATAATGATGTAGGAAATGAGCATCATGATGAAGGAAATGATCAACATGATGATGGAAATGAGTATCATGATGAAGGATATATGTATAATGATTTTGGAAATGAGCATCATGATGAAGAAAATATGAATCAAGATGAATGAAATGAGCATAATGATGAGGAAATGATCATAATGACTGAAATGAGCATAATGATGAGGAAATGACCATAATGACGTAGGATTTGATCATGTCGATTAAGAAAATAAACATCATGATGATGAAAATTAGCATCATGATGAAGCAAATGAGCATCATGATGAAGCAAATGAGCATCATGATGAAGAAAATGAGAATCTTAATGTAGGAAATGAGCATTATGATGAAGGAAATGAGCGTCATGATGAAGGATTTTTATATCATGATTAAGGAAATAAGCATCATGACGAAGGATTTGTTCACTATGATGATGGAAGTGAGCATCAAGATGAGGGAAATAAGCATCATGATGAAGGAAATGAGGAACATCATGAAGGAAATATGCATCATGATGAAGAAATGATTAACATGATGAAGAAAACATGCATCATAATGAAGGAAATGAGCATCATCATAAAGGAAATATGCATCATGATAAAGGAAATATGCATCATGATGTTGGGACAAGAGCATCATGATGAAGGAAATATGCATCATGATGAAGGAAATATGCATCATGATGTAGGGAATTAGCATTATGATTATGGAAACAATCATCATGATGATGTAAATGCGCATCATGATGTAGGAAATGAGTATCATGATGAAGAAAGTATGCATCATGATGAATGAAATGAGTATCATGATGAGGGAAATGATCATCAAGATGATGGAAATGAGCATCATCGTGATGGTAATACGCATCATGATGTAGAAAATGGGAATTGTGATAAAGGAAATTTGCCTCATGATGAATGAAGTAAGCATTCTGATGTAAGAATTATGTGTCATGATGTTTAAAACATGCAAAATGATATAGGCAATAATCATCATGATGAAGAAAATGAGCATCATAATGTAGGAAATAAGCATCATGATGAAAGAAATAAGATTAATGATGAAGGAAATTAGCAGCTTAATGAAGGAAAAGACCATAACAATGTCGGAAATGATCATCAAGATGAAGGAAATAAGCATCATGATGAAGGAAATGTGCATCATGACGTATAAAATGAGCATCATGGTAAAAGAAAAATGAATCATGATGAAGGAAATGAGCATCATATTGAAGGTAATGAGCATCATGAAGATGGAAATATGCATCGTGATTTACGAAATGAGCATCTTGAAGAAGGATTTCTGCATCATGATGAATGAAATAAGCATAACGATAATGGATTTATGCATCATGATGATGAAAATAAGCATCATGGTGAAGGAAATATGCATCATAATGAAGGAAATGAGAGCATCATGATGAATGAAATGAGTTTCATGATGTAGGAAGTGAGCATCATGATGAAGGAAACATGCATTATGATGTACGAAATGAGCATCATGATGAAGGAAATATGCATCATGATGAAAGAAATGAGCATTAAAATGAAGGAAATGACCATAATGACGTCGGAATCAAATATCATGATGAGGAAAGGAGCATCAAGATGTAGGAAATAAGTATCATGATAAAGGAAATACGCATAATGATGAATGAAATGAGCAACGTGATGAAGGAAATGAGAATCACGATGAAGGAAATGATCATCATGATGATGGAAATGAGCATCATGATGAAGGAAATATGTATAATGATTTTGAAAATGAGCATCATGATGAAGGTAATATGAATAAAGATGAATGAAATGAGCATAACGATTAGGAAATGACCATAATGACGTAGGAATTGATCATCTTGATTAAGAAAATAAACATCATGATGAAGGAAATTAGCATCATGACGAAGGAAATGAGCACCATGATGAAGGAAATGAGCATTTAGATGTAGTAAATGAGCATTATGATGAAGGAAATAAGCATCATAATGAAAGATTTCTATATCACGATTAAGGAAATAAGCATTGTGATGTAGGATTTTTTCGTCATGATGATGGAAATGAGCATCAACATGAATGAAATAAGCATCATGATGAAGGAAATGAGGAACATGATGAAGAAAATGAGCATCATGATGTAGGAAAGAGAATCAAAATGAAGGAAAAACGCATAATGATGATGAAAATGAGCATCAGGATGATGGAAATGAGCATTACGATGAAGGAAATGAGTATCATGATGAATGAAATATGCATCATGATGAAGAAAATTAGCATCATGATGTATGAAATGAGCATCATTACGAAGGACATATGCATCTCTATGATGGAAATGAGCATCATGATGAAGGAAATGAGCATCATGATGAAGGATGTATGCATCATAATGTTGTAAATTTGAATCATAACGAAAGAAATGAGGATCATGAAGAAGAAAATAAGCATTATGATATAGAAAATAAGCATCTTGACGAAGGAAATACGCATCATGTAGAAGAAAATGAGCATCACGATTGAGTAAATGAGCATCATGATAAAGGAAATGAGTATCATGATGATGGAAATGAGTATCATGGTGTAGATAAAGAGCATCATTATAAAAGAAATATGCATCATGATGAAGAAGTGATTAACATGATGAAGAAAACATGCATCATAATGAAGGAAATGAACATCATCATAAAGGAAATGAGCATAATGATGAAGGAAATATGCATCATGATGTTGGGACAAGAGCATCATGATGAAGGAAATATGCATTTTGATGAACGAAATGAGCATCATGATGTTGGGAATTAGCATAATGATTATGGAAACAATGATCATGATGATGTAAATGCGCATCATGATGTAGGAAATGAGTATCATGATGAAGAAAGTATGCATCATAATGAATGAAATGAGTATCATGATGAGGGAAATGATCATCAAGATGATGGAAATGAGCATCATGGTGATGGTAATATGCATCATGATGTAGGAAATGGGCATTATGATGAAGGAAATTTGCATCATGATGAATGAATTAAGCATTCTGATGTAGGAATTGTACGTCATGATGTTGAAAACATGCATAATGATGTAGGCAATGAGCATCATGATGAAGAAAATATGCATTATGACGAAAGAAACATGCATCATAATGAAAGAAATGATAATCATAATGTAGAAAATAAGCATCATGATGAAGGAAATTAGCAACTTAATGAAGGAAAAGACCATAACGATGTCGGAAATGATCATCAAGATGAAGGAAATAAGCATCATGATGAAGGAAATGTGCATCATGACGAAGGAAATGAGCATCATGATAAATGAAAAATGAATCAGGATGAAGGACATGAGCTGAAGGAAATGAGCATCATGAAGATAAAAATATGCTTCGTGATTTACGAAATGAGCATCTTGATGAAGGATTTTTGCATCATGATGAAGGAAATAAGCATAATGATAATGGATTTATGCATCATGATGATGAAAATAAGCATCATGGTGAAGGAAATATGCATCATGATGAATGAAATGAGTTTCAAGATGAAGGAAATGAGCAACATGATGAAGGAAATGAGCATCACGATGAAGGAAATGATCATCATGATGATGGAAATGAGCATCATGATGAAGGAAATATGTATAATGATTTTGGAAATGAGCATCTTGATGAAGGAAATATAAATCAAGATGAATGAAATGAGCATAACGATTAGGAAATGACCATAATGACGTAGGAATTGATCATCTTGATTAAGAAAATAAACATCATGATGAAGGATATTAGCATCATGATGAAGGAAATGAGCATCTAGATGTAGTAAATGAGCATTATGATGAAGGAAATAAGCATCATGATGAAGGATTTCTATATCACGATTAAGGAAATAAGTATCATGATGAAGGATTTTTTCATCATGATGATGGAAATGAGCATCAAGATGAAGGAAATAAGTATCATGATGAAGGAAATGAGGAACATGATGAAGGAAATGAGCATCATGATGTAGGTAAGAGAATCATAATGAAGGAAAAAATACATTATGATGATGAAAATGAGCATCGAGATGATGGAAATGAGCATTACGATGAGGGAAATGAGTATCATGATGAATGAAATATGCATCATGATGAAGAAAATTAGCATCTTGATGTAGAAAATGAGCATCATTACGAAAGACATATGCATCTCTATGATGGAAATGAGTATCATGATGATGGATTTATGCATCATAATGTTGGATATTAGAATCATAATGAAGAAATGAGCATCATGTTGAAGAAAATAAGCATTATGATATAGAAAATAAGCATCACGACGAAGGAAATATGCATCATGTAGAAGAAAATGAGCATCACGATTGAATAAATGAGCATCATGATAAAGGAAATGAGTATCATGTTGATGGAAATGAGAATTATGGTGTAGATAAAGAGCATCATTATAGAAGAAATATGCATCATGATGAAGAAATGATTAACATGATAAAGAAAACATGCATCATAATGAAGGAAATGAACATCATCATAAAGGAAATGAGCATCATGACGAAGGAAATATGCATCATGATGTTGGGACAAGAGCATCATGATAAAGGAAATATGCATCATGATGAAAGAAATAAACATCATGATGTAGGGAATTAGCATTATGATTATGGAAACAATCATCATGATGATGTAAATGTGCATCATGATGTAGGAAATGAGTATCATGATGAAGAAAGTATGCATCATGATGAATGAAATGAGTATCATGATGAGGAAAATGATCATCAAGATGATGGAAATGAGCATCATGGTGAAGGTAATATGCATCATGATGTAGGAAATGGGCATTGTGATGAAGGAAATTTGCAACATGATGAATAAGTAAGCATTCTGATGTAGGAATTATGCGTCATGATGTTGAAAAAATGCATAATGATGTAGGCAATGAGCATCATGATGAAGAAAATATGCATTATGATGAAAGAAACTGCATCATAATGAAAGAAATGAGCATCATAATGTAGGAAATAAGCATCATGATGAAGGAAATACTATTAATGATGAAGGAAATTAGCATCTTAATGAAGGAAAAGACCATAACAATGTCGGAAATGATCATCAAGGTGAAGGAAATAAGTATCATGATGAAGGAAATGAGCATCATTATAAAGGAAAAATGAATCAGGATGAAGGAAATGAGCATCATGAAGATGGAAATATGCATCGTGATTTACGAAATGAGCATCTTGAAGAAGGATTTCTGCATCATGATTAAGGAAATAAGCATAATGATAATGGATTTATGCATCATGATGATGAAAATAAGCATCAAGGGGAAGGAAATATGCATCATAATGAAGGAAATGAGCATCACGATAAATTAAATGAGTTTCATGATATAGGAAGTGAGCATCATGATGAAGGAAACATGCATCATGATGTACGAAATGAGCATCATAATGAAGGAAATATGCATCATGATGAAAAAAATGAGCATTAAAATGAAGGAAATGTCCATAATGACGTCGGAATCAATCATCATGATGAGGAAAGGAGCATCAAGATGTAGGAAATAAGTATCATGATAAAGGAAATACGCATAATGATGAAGGAAATTAGCATCACGATGAAGGAAATGATCATCATGATGATGGAAATGAGCATCGTGATGAAGGAAATATGTATAATGATTTTCGAAATGAGCATCATGATGAATAAAATATGAATCAAGATGAATGAAATGATTATAATGATTAGGAAATGATCATAATGACGTAGGACTTGATCATCTTGATTAAGAAAACAAACATCATGATGAAGAAAATTAGCATCATTGCGATAGAAATGAGCATCATGATGAAGGAAATGAGCATCTAGAAATAGTAAATGAGCATTTTGATGAAGGAAATAAGCATCATGATGAAGGATTTTTATATCACGATTAAAGAAATAAGCATCATGATGAAGGATTTTCTCGTCATGATGATGGAATTGAGCATCAAGATGAAAGAAATAAGCATCATGATGAAGGAAATGAGCATCATGATGTAGAAAAGAGAATCATAATGAAGGAAAAATGCATCATGATGATGAAAATGAGCATCGGGATGATGGAAATGAGCATTACGATAAAGGAAATGAGTATCATGATGAATGAAATATGCATCATGATGAAGAAAATTAGCATCATGATGTAGGAAATGAGCATCATTTCGAAGGACATATGCATCTCTATGATGGAAATGAGCACAATGATGAAGGAAATGAGCATCATGATGAAAGATTTATGCATCATAATGTTGAAAATTAGAATCATAATGAAAGAAATGAGTATCATGATGAAGAAAATAAGCATTATGATATAGAAAATAAGCATCATGACGAAGGAAATATGCATCATGTAGAAAAAAATGAGCATCACGATTGAGTAAATGAGCATCATAATAAAAGAAATGAGTATCATGATGATGGAAATGAGCATCATGATATACGGAATGAGCATCATGGTGTAGATAAAGAGCATCATTCTAAAGTAAATATGCATCATGATGAAGAAATAATTAACATGATGAAGAAAACATGCATCATAATGAAGGAAATGAGCATCATGATGAAAGAAATATGCATCATGATGTTGAAAAAAGAGCATCATGATGAAGGAAATATGCATCATGATGAACCAAATGAGCATCATGATGTAGGGAATTATAATTATAATCATGGAAACAATCATCATGATGATGTAAATGAGCATCCTGATGTAGGAAATGAGTATCATGATGAAGAAAGTATGCATCATGATGAATGAAATGAGTATCATGATGAGGGAAATGATCATCAAGGTGATGGAAATGAGCGTCATGATTATGGTAATATGCATCATGATATAGGAAATGAGCATTGTGATGAAGGAAATGTGCATCATGACGAATGAAGTAAGCATTCTGATGTAGGAATTGTGCATCATGATGTTCAAAACATGCTTAAATATGTAGGAAATGAGCATCATGATGAAAAAAATATTCATTATGATGAAAGAAATATTCATCATAATGAAGGAAATGAGCATCATAATGTAGGAAATAAGCATCATGATGAAGGAAATACGATTAGTGATGAAGGAAATTAGCATCTTAATGAAGGAGATTACCATAATGATATAGGAAATATGCGTATTGATGATGGAAATGTGCATTTTGAAGAAGGATTTTTGCATTATGATGAAGGAAATAAGTATCATGATAACGGATTTATGCATCATGATGATGAAAATAAGAATCATGGTGAAGGAAATATGCATCATGATGAAAGAAATGAGCATGATGATGAATGAAATGAGTTTATTGTTGGATTATAAACTAAAAGTCTAGCTTTTTGTATGAACAATGTTATAACAATTAATTTGAAATGAGAATCATATGATCAAATGATTGCGTCTTATAATTTATTTATATGCACGATGCAATAGTCCACTTACTTTATACTATAGATAATATGTTGTGCGACAACACACGGAAGATCATATTATCGGTTTCCTTATAAAGTATAAACAGATGCTCACAACCGAGATAGATGGGGACTCTCTATCGGGATGATTGTAGTATGGTTTGGTATTAGCTTGTCTTGGCTATAGAATCACATTAGTGCACTTGTGTGTATTGAGCAGGACCGCTTGAGATCGTTCGACTTATACTGACTTATAGGAGAACTTGATCTCTGTTATTATGGAAGTTCGTGCTCTTAATCCCTATACAATAACCTCGACACGTAGGGCAGTATGTATTTCTTTGATTCATCAATGGGTGAGATTTACATGTAATTAAATCAACAAACTCGATGAGTTGGGAAGTAGTGCTGTCTCTATGGTGTGCTGTTGATTGTAGAAGGAATCCGTGTCCGTCATAGGTTGATGATGTCCCCTTGAGGAGCTCATAAGGATTATCATGTAAACCCTGCAGGTGGAATTTATTCCAGCATGATAATGAGGTTGAGTGGTACTACTCTTGGATGAGATATTAATTAATTGAGTTGTCAGTAACTTAAATTAATTAATGGACATTGTATATCTTAAACATGGGGAGACTAACGGGCTCATAATAAGAAGGAGCCCAAAACGTAATTTTGGGATTGGAAAGGCAGTGCAGTAATAATATTTTAGTGGAATATATTATTATTATTGGACTTAAGTATAAGCTTTGGGCTAAGCTTGGATACTTAAGCCCAATGGAGGCCCAACCCAATTTCTCCTCCTGGTCCCTGCTGTAGCCCATGTATATAAGTCACCTCAACTTATCTGGAACCCTAATCTATTTTTATTATTCACGTGTGATGAGGGTTGAGAGCAGATTGAGGAAGTCTCGTAGATCGTCGCCCACACGACGTCGAGATCGGACTTGGGACATACGGCAGAAGATTAGAAGGTAGTTTGCTGCTGCTATCCGCCACGTTGCGAAATTTGTATAAAATCGTAGAGTACTCAAAATTCGATCGTTAATATACTGATGGGAAGCCGTTGAAGAGAGGGTCGTCTGAGTACAAAGATCATTCAATTTCGACATCAGACAAGGAAGTTATGGCCATTCTCGTGGGACTGCACAGTATGCCAGCGAGAATCCTTCATCTTCTACATACCCTGGTGAACGGTAATCGTTTCTATGATTTATTGCTTCCGCTGATATTAGAAACGTATGGATCCCTAACAGGTCATGTTAACCAAATGATCCAAGTGCCAATAATTGGTATCAGAGCTTCGGTTTCGTGGTGAAGCGTGACACGTTAGGCTAGGGTTTATGTGATTAATTTTTCGAAATTAGGATCGCATGTTTAGGGTTTTGGTTTTACTGTGCAAACCATGAATATCCTTATGTGAAATATACCCTATATCATATCTGTTCGTCGATGGTTGTGTGTGAGAGGATTCGACGAAAACTGTTCCTCAATTTCACTTGGAAGGAAGAAATTGAGAGAAAATCCAGCGCAGTGATATGGTGAACGAGGCAATAACCGGAGTTTAAGCCGTCGAATCATGCTGAGTTTAAATTGTTCTGCGCAGTCGAGGTAAAAGCACCGTTTCTCGCAAACTAACCGTTGGATCGACCTGTAATTTGGAAAGAATGTTCAGAACTCATAGGAGTACATTCTGGACGGTGGAGATTGGATTCCATGGTTTCTAAAGTTGCGAACCCTGAACGACAGTTGGTGTAGTTTGATGTTGCCCGTTGGGCTGAACTTGGTACCGTGCAAGTAGGCCCTTGGACGAGCGACAGTTCGAGCGGATCTGCATCTGGTTCGATCGATGCTGCACCAGGTTCGAGCGAATTCACATCAGGTTCGATTGGTCTGCATCAGGTTCGATCGATGCTGCACCAGGTTCGAGCGGATTTGCAGGTTCGATTGGTCTGCATCAGGTTCGATCGATGTTGCACAAAGTTCGAGCGGATTTGCATCAGGTTTGATTGGTCTGCATCAGGTTCGATCAATTCTGCACCAGGTTCGAGCGGATTCACATCAGGTTCGATTGGTCTGCATCAGGTTCGATCGATGTTGCACTAGGTTCGAGCGGATTCACATCAGGTTCGATTGGTTTGCATCAGGTGCGATCGATGATGCACCAGGTTCGAGCGGATTAACATCAGGTTCGATTGGTCTGTATCAGGTTCGATTGACTCTGCACTAGGTTCGAGCGGGTTTGCATCAAGTTAGACTGTCTGCATCAGATTACACGTGAGTTTTCACAATATGATCGGGCAGGGTGCCGGAGTGGTGGAGCAGGCTGCAGGGAGGTCGATCCCCGTCGCAGTTGTCTGCATTCGTGATTGGTGGCGAACAATCGAATTCGCTGCTATATAACTGTTATAATTGATTTATTAATTGATTATTGTTATATATGTATGCATGATTATATATGATTTATTGCCTTAAATAGAAGCATGCTAGATTGCGTATTATATTTGGTATATTATATGCATGTATGTTGGAGTGTTGATCAAGTCAACTTATTTTTGGCAATTTATTTCCTTATATATAACTTCTATAATTGTTTTATTGGTCAATTATTGTTATATATTTGGAAGTATGAGCATGCTAGGTTGCGTATATTATTCTGAATATTATATGCATGTAAAAACCCTTGGTTTTAAATAACTAAGTGGGAGAGGGGATTGGTAATTAATTCCCGCGGCCTCCATTATTGGTTTGTTAGTAATGTGAATAAACTTGCGCGTCGGCATTAGAGCCTTCCTCCCCATCGGATGAGTTTATTCATAGATTGCTGGAACAGACTTCATTAAAATTATATTTGTAATGTGATGTACATGAACTTGCGTGTTGGCATAGACCTTCCTCCCTATCGGATGAGTTCATGTGCGGATCACTGTACAGACTTATAATTGATGGATGTAGGAAGTTATCCGAGCGCGTGTGTACTTTTCCATCTGTAAGGCACATAAGCTCGCGCAATGGACTTAGGGTCAAATAATGGTGTACACTTAGGTGTAAATAATAAGTATCCTCCCCATCGGAGTCACTGCTTTTATTTGCATGGCTAAAGAGGAACCGACTATTAATTATTTTTTCATAAAGTTAGGTTGACAAATAAAATTAATGGGTAAAACCTTCTCTTGTAAATATTCGGGTTTGTAAACGTCCACACTATCGTGGCTTGCAAACTCACGGTGCTTGAGATGTCGGTGAATTTATATTTTCTATTGTTTTGAGGGAATCAATATAAATGGATAAATTCGAAGATTTGATCGGTGTATTTTTTATGATTATCTGAATTTCAAATAGTTTTATTTCACTTATGGTTGACTAAAAGAAATTATATTTACTGGTCCAAAATTAGATGATTAGAAAATAATCTTGGATTCTAATTTTAATGCTTAAGAAATACATGTGTGTTCTCAAAAAAGACTTATCATGATGCATATTAAAGTCTCTGGTGAAGAGATAAGAGATTCATAGAAATATGATGGACTCATGTAACTCTTCGGATACTTGAGTAAGTTAAAAGGCGGTAGGTCATGATTGAATTTGATGAATGAATTGGAAATACATGGAATAGAAGTTGAAGGGGAAACCTAAGTCAATTTTATTCTTCATGTTTGCCTAAATGTTTTAAGCAAGTTCCACCTGAATTACAAAGAGGTTGTATATGGTGGGGAATTTCTGACAAAACATGTGGCAAAGGAAATCCATTTTCATCGAGATGTGAACAAAGTTAGTATCTCATTCACTAGTTGTTGAAGCATGAATATTGATGGCATCTACTGACACGTTGTGTGTAGATACCGGAATCACTAAAAGCGTGTAACTTAGTGATGATGAGATTATTATGGACATGGGTAATACTACGAGAGTAGTGGCTGTTGCAGTGGGAGTTGTTTATTTATCTTACGATATGAATAGACGTTTGATTATGAGAAATTGTCTTTACGTACGTTTTCATAGAAAGAATTTTATTTCAGTTTCTATGCATTTACGGATAGATACTCCATTTCATTTAAATGACATGGTCATAGTAATGAAGGATGGAACTATAATCTGTTAAGGTACGTTATTGACAATTTGTATACTCTTAAATCATGTATATTCCACAGATGCAACAAATAATTATTAATAATGCATCTTCTGATCTTAGTAAGAGAAAGGAACCTTCGGAGATGAACTAAACATGCATTTGGCGTCTAAGACTAGATCATTTTACTTGAGTAGGACTCAAAAGTTGATAACAGATGGACCGTAAGGTTTATCTGAAGTGAAAACTATCGGACTTGCGAGTCTTACTTAGAAGTAAAAATGATTAATTACCTTTTCAAGGTAAAGGGGTGTAGAGCAAAAGATATATATGTTGGAATTGGTTTATTCTGATTCAAGCGGACCTAATATTATCCAGGCGAGAGGTGGTAATGAATAATCGAAGATTATTCTAGATACCGATATATTTATTTGATGCACTGCATGTCTAAGTTCTTTGATTTATTCAAGAATTGCAAGGTCGGTACAGTAAAGCATCATGGAAAATATATCAAGTAATAACGATTTAATCGTCATTACGAGTACCTCTTAGGATAATTAGGAGTTATTAATCAGAGGTTGAGATTAAATCTCAAGTGGTCTACACCGGGCAAGCCCCAGCTGAATGGTGTGGTGGATAGAAGGAATAAGACTCTTATGGTAATGATTAGATGGATGATGAATTATTTGGAATTACTTAATTCATTTTATGGATAAGCCCTAGAAACAGTAATTCATTTGAATGTTTGTCTGTTTGTGGGATATGCTATAAAAATGAAGGTGATTTATTTAGTCTAAAAGATTGAAGGGTGATTGTTAACACAAACACTAGATTTTTGGAAAGGGACTATGTAATAAATCACATACCCATTTATAAGTTGTCCTAAAGGATGTGAGAAGAAAACACAAAGTATTAGTACAAATTATGCAAGAGGATATACCACAAGGTAAACTGCAATGCATGTCACGTCTGATACACAATTGCATGTAATGCCTTGTCGTAGTGGGAGGGATGTTCGACAACCTGTTTGATACATGTTTTGAGAGAGTCCTAAGACTTAATCCCTAGTAAACATGGATTGAACCCACAGATACGACGAAGCACTACAAGATCGAAATGCGATATCTTAGCTAGTGCAATGATGTTGAAATAGAATTGATGAATTCTAAATTAAATCTGGGAGTTTGTAAGACCACTAAATAGTGTAAAAGCCATTGGAAGTGGTCATAGAAAATAAAAGAGGATCATATGGTAAGGTGAAAACCTTGGAAGCAAAGCTTGTTGCGAAAAAGGTATACTCAGAAAGAAAGGGTTCGATTATGAGATAACCTGTTCGCCGGTAGCTATGCCTAAGTCGATCCGGACTCTTTTACCTGTTGCTACTCATATGGAATATGAGGGATATCAAATAGATGTCAAGACAACTTTCCTGATTGGAAGTCTTGAGGAAAACATCTATCTTAAGCAACCAGAGTGATTCATTGCAAAGAGCTAAGAGCATTTTGATATTAAGCTTAAAAGTGTCCATCAATGGATTAAAGCAATCTTCAGAATTATAGAACATCCGTTTTGATGAAGAAATCCAGTGATATGGATTTCATCAATGCTCGGATATGTCTTGTGTATTGAAAAGAGTGACGAAAATATGGTGGTATTTCTTGTACTATACGTAGATAGTATCTTGCTCATTGGAGACAATGAAATAGTATTGTCGGGCGTATGGGTATGGTTGATAAAGCGGTATGATATGAAGAACTTAAGAGGAGCAAAAATATCCTTTTGATCACGGTAATACGGATTACAAGAAAGGATGTTATGCTTATCTCAAACTTCATAAGATGATACGATCCTTACTTATTTTAGCGTGTGAATTTATCTAAGTGAATGTGTCTTGTGACACAAAAGTAGATAAAGAAGATGAAAGTGGTTCCTTATGCTTCGGCAAATGAGGAAGCTTAATCTAAGGAATGCTATGCACGAGATTGGATAACTGTTTTGCCGATGGCATGAACAGTGGGTATCAACGTAACCCGGGACAAGAATGATGAATTGTGGTAAGACATATATGAAGTGCCTGAGAAGGACTGGAATTATATGTAGGCTTACAGGGCAGATTCACTACTTCTTGTGGATTACGTAGATTCGTATTTTTTAGTCAGATTGGACGGTAGTAAATCCACCTCAAGGTTATGTGTTTAATTTTAAGAAGTTGAGTCATAGTGTGGAGGAGTGTTATATAGAAATATATTTCAGACTCCGGATTCCATCATGGAAAGATGATAAATTGTAGCCTATGAGGCAGCCAAAGTATCTGTATGACTCTAGAAACTTCATGATGGACTTTGATATGATTCTAAGTTTGCCCAAGATTATCACAATTTATATTGATGATATTGGTGCAGTTGCAAACTTGAAGGAATCACAAGTCCATAAGGAAATTAAACACATGGAGCGCGAGCACCACCTGTTACGAGAAATTGTATGATGAGGGGAAGGTTGTTGTCGCCTAGATTGCATCGGATGATAACCAAGTAAATCCATTTACAAAGACCTTAAAGCGAAAGCTTTTGATGGTCGTGTAGTAGGAGTGGGAATCAGATGTATGGCGGAAGACATGACAGCATAGTCTTTTAGTATAAGTGGGAGATTGTTGGATTATATACTAAAAGTCTAGATTTTTGTATGAACAATGTTATAACAATTAATTTGAAATGAGAATCATATGATCAAATGATTGCGTCTTATAATTTATTTATATGCACGATGCAATAGTCCACTTACTTTATACTATAGATAATATGTTGTGCGACAACACACGGAAGATCATATTATCGGTTTCCTTATAAAGTATAAACAGATGCTCACAACCGAGATAGATGGGGACTCTCTATCGGGATGGTTGTAGTGTGGTTTGGTATTAGCTTGTCTTGGCTATAGAATCACATTAGTGCACTTGTGTGTATTGAGCAGGACCGCTTGAGATCGTTCGACTTATACTGACTTATAGGAGAACTTGATCTCTGTTATTATGGAAGTTCGTGCTCTTAATCCCTATACAATAACCTCGACACGTAGGGCAGTATGTATTTATTTGATTCATCAATGAGTGAGATTTACATGTAATTAAATCAACAAACTCGATGAGTTGGGAAGTAGTGTTGTCTCTATGATGTGCTGTTGATTGTAGAAGGAATCCGTGTCCGTCATAGGTTGATGATGTCCCCTTGAGGAGCTCATAAGGATTATCATGTAAACCCTGCAGGTGGAATTTATTCCAGCATGATAATGAGGTTGAGTGGTACTACTCTTGGATGAGATATTAATTAATTGAGTTGTCAGTAACTTAAATTAATTAATGGACATTGTATATCTTAAATATGGGGAGACTAACGGGCTCATAATAAGAAGGAGCCCAAAACGTAATTTTGGGATTGGAAAGGCAGTGCAGTAATAATATTTTAGTGGAATATATTATTATTATTGGACTTAAGTATAAGCTTTGGGCTAAGCTTGGATACTTAAGCCCAATGGAGGCCCAACTCAATTTCTCCTCCTGGTCCCTGCTGTAGCCCATGTATATAAGTCACCTCAGCTTATCTGGAACCCTAATCTATTTTTATTATTCACGTGTGATGAGGGTTGAGAGCAGATTGAGGAAGTCTCGTAGATCGTCGCCCACACGACGTCGAGATCGGACTTGGGACATACGGTAGAAGATTAGAAGGTAGTTTACTGCTGCTATCCGCCACGTTGCGAAATTTGTATAAAATCGTACAGTACACAGAATTCGATGAGCAATATACTGACGGAAAGCCGTTGAAGAGAGGATCGTCTAAGTACAAAGATCATTCAATTTAGACATCAGACGAGGAAGTTATGGCCATTCTCGTGGGACTGCACAGTATGCCAGCTAGAATCCTTCATCTTCTACATACCCTGGTGAACGGTAATCGTTTCTATGATTTATTGCTTCCGCTGATATTAGAAACGTATGGATCCCTAACGGGTCACGTTAACCAAATGATCCAAGTGCCAACATTTATGATGTAGGAAGTGAGCATCATGATGAAGGAAATGCATCATGATGTAGGAAATGAGCATCATGATGAAGGAAATATGCATCATGATGAATGAAATGAGCATTAAGATGAAGGAAATGACCATAATGACGTCGGAATCTATCATCATGATGAAGCAATGAGCATCAAGATGTAGGAAATGAGCATAATGATAAACGAAATGAGCATCGTGATGAAGGAATTGAGCATCACGATGAAGGAAATGATCATTTTGATGATGGAAATGAGCGTCATAATGAATGAAATATGTATAATGATTTTGGAAATGAGGATCATGATGAAGGAAATATGAATCAAGATGAATGAAATGCACATAATGATTAGAAATGACCACAATGACGTAAGAATTGATCATCTTGATGAAGAAAATGAGCATCACGATGAAGGAAATGGACATCATGATTAAGGAAATTATCATCATGGTGATGGAAGTGAGCATCATGATGAAAGTAATATGCATCATGATGTAGGAAATGAGCATTATAAAGAAGAAAATGTGCATCATGATGAATGATGTAAGCATTCTGATGTAGGAATTGTGCATCATGATGTTGAAAACATGCATCATGATATAGGAAATGAGCATTAAGATGAAGGAAATATGCATTATGATAAAAGAAACATACATCATGATGAAGGAAATGAGCATCATAATGTAGGAAATAAGCATCATGATGAAGGAAATACTATTAATGATGAAGAAAATTAGGATCTTAATGAATAAAATGACCATAATGATGTATGAAGAAAATGAGTATCATGATGAAGGAAATATGCGTCATGACGAAGGAAATGACCATCATGATAAAGGAAATATGCATCAGGATGAAGGAAATGAGCATCATGAAGATGGAAATATGCATCGTGATTTAGGAAATGAGCATCATGTTGAAGGAACATGCATCATGATGATGGAAATGCGTATCTTGATGTAGGATTTCTGCATCATGATGAAGGAAATAAGCATCATGATAATGGATTTATGCATTATGATTTTAAAATTAAGCATCATGATGAAGGAAATGAGAATCATGATAATGTTCGCATCGTGACGTAGGAAATAAGTATCATGTTGAAGGAAATATGCATCATGAAAAATGAAATGAATTTCATGATGTAGGAAGTAAACATCATGATGAAGGAAACATTTATCATTATGCAGGAAATGAGCATCGTGATGAAGGAAATATGCATTACGATGAATGAAATGAGCATCAAGATGAAGTAAATGACCATAATGATGTCGGAATGAATCATTATGATGAAGAAATGAGCATCAAGATGTAGGAAGTGAGTATCATGATAAAGAAAATACACATAATGATGAACGAAATGAGCATCATGATGAAGTATTTATGCATTATGATGATGGAAATAAGTATCATTATGAAGAAAAATTGCATCATGATGAAAGAAATGTTCAACATGATGTTGGAAATAAGCATAATGATGAAGGAAATATGCAGCATGATGTAGTAAATAAGCATAATGATGAAGGAAATAAGCATCATGATGAATGAAATGAGCATCAAGAAGTAGGAAATGAGCATCATGATGAAGGAAACATTTATCATTATGTAGGAAATGAGCATTATGATGAAGGAAATATGCATCATGATGAATCAAATGAGCATCAAGATGAAGAAAATGACAATAATGATGTCAGAATCAATCATCATGATGAAGAAATAAGCATCAAGATGTAGGAAGTGAGTATCATGATAAAGGAAATACGCATAATGATGAACGAAATGAGCATCATTATGAATTATTTATGCATCGTGATGATGGAAATGAACATCATTATGAAGAAAATTGCATCATGATGAAGGAAATGATCAACATGATGTTGGAAGTAAGCATAATGATGAAAGAAGTATGCCGCATGATGTAGAAAATGAGCATCATGATGAAAGAAATAAGCATCATGATGAATGAAATGAGCATCATGAAGTAGGAAATGAGCATCATGATGAAGGAAATATGCATCATGATGAAGGAAATTAGCGTCATGATAATGGAAATTTGCATCCTGATGAAGAAAACATGCATCATGATCAGGGAAATTAGCATATTGATGTAGGAATTGAACATCACGATGAAGGAAATATCATCATGATGATTGAAATTAGCATCATGAGGAAGGAAATATTTATCATGTTGTAGGAAATGAGCATCATGGTGAAGGAAATGAGCATCATGATGTAGGAATACGCATCATGACGAAGTATATTAATATCATTATGATGGAAATGAGCATCATGATGAAGGAAAAGAGCATCATGATGATGGAAATATGCAAAGTGATGCCGGAAATGAGCATTATGATGAAGGAAAATATGCTTCATGATAAAGGAAGTGAGCAGCATGATGAAGGATACATGCATTATGATGATGGGAATGAGCATCATGATGATGGAAATATTCATCGTGATATAGGAAATGGGCATTATGTTAAATGAAAATATGCATCATGATGATGGAAATAAGCATCATGTTGATGGAAATACGCATTATGATGAAGGAAATGAGCATTATGATGAGGGAAATGAGCATCATTATGAAAAAATTACTTTATGATGAAGGAAACAATCATCTTGATATTGGAAATGAACATAAAGATAAAGGAAATGTGCAACACGATATAGGAAATAAGCATCATGATGAAGGAAATATGCATCATGATGAATGAAATGAGGATCATAATGATGGAAATGAGCATCATGATGAAGAAAATATGCATCATGATGAAGAAAAAGAGCATAACGATGAAGGAATTGACCATCAAGATGAAGGAAGTGATCATCATGATGATGGAAATGAGCATCATGATGAAGTAAATGTGTGTAATGATTTAGGATATGAGCATAATGATGAAAGAAATATGTATAATGATGAATGAAATGATAATAATGATTAAGAAAATGACCATAAATATGTAGGAAATGATCATCATGATGAAAGAAATATACATAATGATCAAGGTAAACATTACGATAAAGTAAATGAGCATCATGATGAAGGAAATACGCATCGTGATGAAGGAAATGAGCATCATGATATAGGAAATGGGCACTGAGATGAAGGAAACATGCATCACGATAAAGGAAATGAACTTCATGATATAGGAAATGGGCATTGAGATGAAGTATTTTTGCATCATGATGATGGATATGAGCATCACGATAAAGGAAATGAGCAACATGATGAAGAAAATAAGCATCATGATGTAGGAAAGAGAATCATTATGAAGGAAATATGCATCATGATGACGGAAATGAACATCAGGATGATGGAACTGATCATCATGATGAAGGAAATGAATATCATGCTGAAGTAAATATGCATCATGATGAAGGTAATGGGCGTCATGATAAAGGACATATGCATCTTGATAAAGGAAATGAGCATCATGACTAAGAAAACTAGCATCATGATGAATGATTTATGCATCATAATGATGGAAATGAGAATCATGATAAAAGAAATGAGCATCATGATGAGGAAAATGAGAATTATGTTATAGGAAATAAGCATTATGATAAAGGAAATACGCATCATGATGAAGGAAATGAGCATCACGATGGTGAAAATGAGCATCATGATGAAGTGAATGAGCATCATGATGATGGAAATGAGTGTCATGATGTAGATAAATAACATCATCTTTATGATGATATGAGCATCACGATGAAGAAATGAGCATCATTATAAAAGAAATGAGCATCATAATAAAGGAAATATGCATTATGATGTAGTAAATGAGCGTCATGATGAAGGAAATATGCATCATGATGAACGAAATGAGAATCATGATGTAGGAAATGAGCATCATAATGAAGGAAATGACTATAATGATGTAGGAAATGAGCATAATAATGAAGGAAATGAACATTATGATGAAGGAAACATGCATCTCGATGAAGGAAATGAGCTTCATGATGTAGGAAAATTTGATTACTTTTTATCACGTCTATTTTAAAAAGGACCCCCATTGCTATTTCTAGATCAGTCGGGTAGAAAGTATACAGTAGGGTTTGTCGGTAAACGAGACTACCTTTTATCGCGTTTATTTTCCAAAGGTCCCCCTTTACCATTTCTAGATCAGTTGGGTAGGAGTTCCATAGTAAAGTCGGTTGGTTGGTCGGTTAGGTGGTCGGTTAATAGTTCCAACATCTACCGATCCAAAGGTCTACCTTTGTTATTTCTATATCATTCGGGTAGCAATTCTATAGTAGGGTTAGTCGGTTGGTCGGTCAGGTGGTCGGTTAATAGTTCCAATGTCTACCGATCCACATATCATCCATCGATCGCCTTGAAAACATGTTAATGAGATCATATTTTATCGCGTCTATTTTTCAATAGTCTCCATTTTCTATTTCTAGCTCAGTCGAGTAGGAGTTCTACAGTTTTTCAAAAAGTCCTCGCTTGCTATTTCTAGATCAGTCGGGTAGGAGTTCCACAATAGGGTTGGTCGATTAGTCGGTCTAGTGGTCGGTGAATAGTTGCAATGTCAACCGACCCACATATCATAAACTGATAACCTTGTAAACTTGATATTGATATTACTTTTTATCGCGTCTATTTTCCAAAGGTCTCCCTTTGCTATTTATAGATCAGTCGTGTAGGAGTTCTACAGTAGGGTTTGACGGTTAACGCGATTACTTTTTACTTCGTTTATTTTCAAATGGTCCCCCTTTGCTATTTTCTAGATCAGTCGGGTATGAGTTCCATAGTAGGGTCAGTCTGTTGGTCGGTCAGGTGGTCGGTTAATAGTTCAATTATCTACCGACGCACATATCAGTGACCGATCGCCCTGTAAATTAGATAACAAAATTAATTTTAAACGCGTCTATTTTCCAAATGTCCCCCTTTGCCATTTTTAGATCAGTCCGGCGGGATTTCCACAGTAGAGTCGGTTAGGTGGTAGGTTGATAGTTCCAACATCTACCGACTAACATATCATCGACCTATCACCCTGTAAACTTAATAATGAGATTAATTTTTAACGCATCTATTTTCCAAAGGTCTCCCACTTCTATTTCTATATTAGTCGGGTAGCTATTCTATAGTAGGGATGGTCGGTCTGGTGGTCGGTTAATAGTTCCAATGTCTACCGACCCAAATATCATTGATTGATCGCCCTGTAAACTTGATAATGAGATTACTTTTTATCGAGTCTATTTTTCAAAGGTGCTCCTTTTGCGTATTATCGATCAGTCGGGTAGGATTTCTTAAGTAGGATTGGTCGGTTTTGTGGTCGGTAAATAATTCCAACGTATACCGACACACATAATGTTGACCGATGGCCCTGTGAAATCTTGATAATGAGATTAACTTTTAACGTGTCTATTTTCCAAAGGTCCACCTTTGCATTTTTAGATCAGTCAAGTAGGAGTTCAATGGTAGGATTGGTCGGTTGGTCGGTCTGGTGGTTGTTTAATAGTTCCAATATCTATAGACCCACATATCATCGACTGATCGCCTTGTAAACTAGATAATGAGATTAATTTTTAACGCATCTACTTTTCAGAGGTCTCTCTTTGCTATTTTTAGATCAGTCGGGTAGCAGCTCTTTAGTAGGGTTAGTCGATTGGTCGGCCTGGTGGTCGATTAATAGTTCCAATTTGCTATTTGTAGATCAATAAGGGTAGGGGTTCTACAGAAGAGTTGGTCGGTTAACGAGATTATATTTTATCGCGTCTATTTTTCAAAGGTCCCCCATTCCTATTTTCAAATCAGTTGGGTAGGAGTTCCACACTAGGGTCGGTCGGTTGGTCGATCAGGTGGTTGGTTAAAAGATTAAACGTCTATCGATCGACATATCATCGAACGATCATCTTGTAAACTTGATAATTAGATAAATTTTTAACGCGTCAATTTTCCAAAGGTCTACCTCTGCTATTTCTATATCAGTGGGTAGCAATTCTGCAATAAGGTTTGTCGGTCCGGTTATCGGTTAATAGTTCCAAAGTCTATCGACCGACAAATTATCGACCAATCGCACTGTAAGCTTTATAATAAGATTATATTTTATCGCGTATATTTTTCAAAGGTCCCCTTTGCTATTTTCAGATCAGTCAGGTAGGAGATTTATAGTAGAGTTTTTCTGTTAAAGAGATTATATTTTATCACGCCTATTTTCCAGGTCCCCCATTTCTATTTCTAGATCAGTTGGGTAGGTGTTTCACAGTATGGTTGGTCGGTCGGTTGGTCAGGTTGTCGGTGAATAGTTCCATCATCTACCGACTCACATATCATCTACCGATCGCCATGTAAACTTGATAATGAGATTAATTTTTAACGCATCTATTTTCAAAAGGCCCCCTTCTTAATTTTTGGATCAGTCAGGTAAGAGTTCCACAGTTGGGTCGGTCAGGTGGTCCGTTAATAGTTCCAGCGTCTACCAATCCACATATCATCGACCGATTGCCCTGTAAACTTGATAACGAGATTAACTTTTAACGCTTCTATTTTCTAAATGTCTCCCTCTGCTATTTCTATATAAGTCGGGTAGCAATTCTACAATAGGGCTGGTCAATTGGTCGGTCTGGTGGTCAGTTAATAGTTCTAATGTCTACTGATCGACATATTATCGAGCAATCGCCCTGTAACTTGATAATAATATTACATTTTATCGCATCTATTTTTCAAAGGTCCCTTTTCTATATCTAGATCAGTCGGGCAGGAGTTCTACAGTTTTTCCAAAGGTCCCCCTTACTTTTCTAGTCAGTCGAGTAGGAGTTCCATAGTAGGATTGGTTGGTTGGTCGGTCTGGTGGACAGTTAATAGTTCCAATGTCTACTGACCCACATATCATATATCGATCGCCCTGTAAACTTTACAATGAGATTACTTTTTATCGCGTCTATTTTCTAAAGGTCCCCCTTTGCATTTATTGATCAGTCGAGATGGAGTTCTTAAGTAAGTTCAGTCGGTTAGTCGGTCTGGTGTCGGTTAATAATTCGAACGTCTACCTACACACATAACATTGAACGATGGCCCTATGAAATCTTGATAATGAGATTAACTTTTAACGTGTCTATTTTCCAAAGGTCCCCCTTTGCTATTTTTAGATTAGTCGGGTAGGAGTTCTACGGTAAGGTTGGTCGATCTGGTGGACATTTAATAGTTCCAATGTCTATCGACCCACCACATATCATAGACCAATCGCATTGTAAACATGATAATGAGATTAATTTTTAATGCATCTATTTTGCAGAGGTCCCTTTTTGCTACTTTTAGATCACTCGGGTAGCAGTTCTATAATATGGTTAGTCGGTTGGTAGGTCTGGTGGTCAGTTAATAGTTTCAATGTCTATCAACCCACATATCATCAATCAATTACACTAGAAACTTGATAATAAAATTACATTTTATCACGTCTATTTTCCAACGGTCTTTATTTGCTATTTCTAAATCAGTCGGGTAGAAGTTCTACAGTTTTTCCGAAGGTCCTCCTTTGCTATTTCTAGATCACTCGGGTAGGAGGTTGGTCGGTTAACAAGATTATATTTTATCGCATCTATTTTCTAAAGGTCTCCCTTTGCTATTTCCAGATCAGTTGGGTTGAAGTTCTACTGTAGGGTCGGTCGGTCAGGTGGTTGGTTAATAGTTCCAACATCTACCATCCCACATATCATCGACCGATCGCACTGTAAACTCGATAATAAGATTAATTTTTAACGTGTTAATTTTTCAAAGGTCCCTCTTTGCTATTTCTGAATCAGTCAGGTTGTAGTTCTACAGTAGGGTTAGTCGGTTGGTCGGTCTGGTGGTCGATTAATAGTTCCAATATCTATCGACCAATATATCATCGACCAATCACACTGTAAACTTGATAATGAGATTACATTTTATCGCGTCTGTTTTCCAAAGGTCCCCATTTGCTATTTCTAAATCAGTCGGGTAGGAGTTCTCTCTAAACAATTCAGAAAATACTCACCCTCTTCACTAGATTTCATAATTTATACCTGCTGTTCAATTCATTTCAGCGAACAACTGCACTCAACATAATAAATGAACTACAATAATTTCAATCAAATCATACACATTTTGGAGACAAGTACAATTAATTGCATTGAACATACAGACAACCCATCCCCATCTAATTTTCCAAATGATTCAGCTTCTAAATGATAACTTAATATAATTTGAAACATTAAACTCTTAAATAAAATGGTAGAAATTTATAGAACAGGCTGTTTATTGTAGAATGTGACTATTGAAAATTTGATACCTTTTTTTCCGAGTAATTTACACTCTAGTCTCTAGCCACTAATTAGTATAAATTGTGGATATCTACGTCAACAGCTCCTCTTTCAAAAGTTTTTATTTTTATTTTTTCCTACAAGTATGTTGATGTTTATGTTAGCTTAATATCCAACAAGAGCAAAAATTAGATAAATCCTCCATCAACTTGGAGATTATGTTTCTTAATTTACAAATTAATATTCTACCTGAAATGGGTGTGCTGCTGTACATACTCTGTATGACCTTGTCCAAATAAGTTCCATGTTCTGGCAACGATAGCTACACCCGGTTTAAAAGACATCTATGATAATCTGGCCAAATTCATGTATTATATCAACATATTTGTTGTCTCCTAAGATAAATAAACATATCATTTCTTCATTACATATTGTTCTATTCACTTGCTCCTTATCAACTACACTAGATATTACAGGCGAAAGATAAATGATTGATCTTATCAAATCTTTTGCTTCATTCTCAGAACTGAAACTTGGCTTTAAGTCCTGTTTATTATAATTATTATGTATTTTCCTTTTACCATTAAAAAAAGAATAATAGAAATACAAATTAGGTCCTACTCTTAACTTGGTACCTCCAATGTTGTATTTCTCTAGGTGCATTAAATTGTCATTAGAAACTCATCAGCATTGTAATGAAAATAAATAGGAAAATAGAAGTAAACCTGATATTAACATCAATTGAATCTTCCATAATCTTTACAGAATCTATAAGCCTCTCCATTTGACCATGATAGGATTCTCATCCACCAAATCACGTAATAATTCAAATAACATATACCATGAGAAATAATTGCGCCAACATTCAAGAAAAAGTCATTGTACAATGAAACAAAGTCAGTCACCTTTCAAAAAATATTAATAATTGACTCAACAAGAAAAGTTAAAATGCTAAGTCTGATCAAGAACAAATGGTAAAAAGTAGCACTAAAAGTTAGTACAAAGGAACAAAATTATAGGCAATTAGCAAGACTATAATTAGAGAAAGTAAAATGTTTTATAAGTTACAAAGGAACTATTTATCCTTGATGACCCAGCCAGACTAACACTTCCATCATATTTGTATTTAGCTGATATTTAATTGCTTTCTCAAAATGTGCAATTTTTAGAGGATACCATAGAACTACACCTGAGCCATCTGTTCCAAATCAATAATTTAAATTAGAATTAGGGAACATGATAATGTGAATAACACTACTTAAAACTTATTATTGTAAGTATAAGTGGCACATCCTTTTCTGTTACTTTCCAACCAAATTATGAATTAGGTACAAAAAACCAAACTTCCATCTATATTTAAGTCGCCCAGCTTTACCTTAATGAAGATTTTTCAAAATTTTCAATTGTCTAGCTAAATAGCAATTAGATATGAAGATTGAAATGGATTTGAATCGATAAAAAATTATGAAACAAGTAAAGGGGTGGTTAAACGGTCAATAAGAAGCAAGAAAAAGAGAAAACCAAAACACAGCAACATAACAGGTAGTTGTTTATCTCTAGATATCAGACCAAATACTCGCAGTACAAATATTCAAGGTAAGTTAAAAACTAAAAGTAACAAAGTTAGTTCAGTCACATTTACAAAATAATAAAAAAAATTCAACATTTACGAAACTACTAGATTTCAGCGAGCAGAGCGGAGAAAGAGATAAACACAATCTCATAATCATACCGACAAAACTTCTTGTTGCTAAACTAAAGTAAAGTGCATGCTTGTATTTACTGTTGGCTAATCCAACTCATCTAATATTGCCAACATACAAAAATATCAAAATATAGAAATGAATTACAACCATAATTTATTCAAATCTATTCTCTAGATGAACTAACAAGGAATAGGAAAGATACAGAAGCCAATAAATTAATTAGTATATGCATATGCGTGGACAAAATAACATACATTAAACAGAAGAAACTCATTAGGCGAAAAATAATAAGCCTAGTGCATTACCTAAAACCAACCCTGAATCCACCAGTTCGATCTCATTTGAAACAACGTATCCTTACTTAAAGACATTCTTCATCCAAGAAATGGAACAAAATTTTCATCCATTTTGAAAACTCTCAGATTCTTTTGTTCCACGATAATTACTAGTCAAATATGGGAATTCTACCAATTTTTAAATGTCAAATTAGTACAAAATATTTATTAAATTCATACTCAAAGTGAAGAGAATATGAGATATAGACAAGGAATAAAAGATTTACCTGAATGAAGAACCATTTGGTGGAATTGTTATAATGTGAGAGACGTCCATTAAAGCGTCGGGACACCTTTGGATGGATGTCCATGAAAGCGCCAAGAGACATCCTTGACTTTGGAATCGATTGATGTTCAGTGGAGATTGAATATATTTGTGTACAAATACTCAAATAATTTCTCATCTGTTAGCGGCGAGCAGTTTATGGCCACTATCATCATCAATTTGAGAAATAAACGAGTAAATGAGCAATATAACCAGTATCAAATATAATTTAGGGAAAAACACTTCTATTGTGCCTGTTACCCCCAACAAATGACTCCACATGAAGCTCATTATTTATGTAAGCTACAATTAGGCCTTGTTTGATTTTGACGAAATTTTCAAGTTTGGCGCTTTTCCTTTTCACATTGCCGCTGATTCTGCTTTTCGTCCAATAATATTTATTTGCTTCTTGGTTATTTTTTCAAACTTATTAATATTATCATTTAAAAATATGATATTTCTTTCAAAATAATGAATATTGTGTTGTTGTGTTTAAAATTTTTCGTATGCTTTTTATTCTAAATACGTTGCACTTCAATTGAGTTATTCAATGATAAATAGTTAAATAAATATTTGAAATTTAATTAATCACCATCTCAAAGAGAAATGGAAAAACAATATTTAAAAAAGAAATACTATTTAATAAGAAAAATTAATTGGGAGTAAATAAGAAAAATTTAAAAAAATTTAAAAAAATTAATAATTAAAACAATCGTCATTAGCTTAGGAAACAATACGTAAGTAATAAAAAATCTGCTATGGTAACTAGTACGAATCCCGCGTAATACGCGGGATATTCAAAATTTTTTTATGGAATCAGCTATTCGTATATTCCAATTTGCTAAACGTATTAAAAAATAATTAAATTAAAATAATCCTTCCGCCCACCACAATGTGTGCCATTTGATTTTTGGCACGTTGATTAAGGAGTATTATTATTTATTGTGTAATGAGTAATTGCATTAGTGGAGGTATGAGTCCCATTTTTTAGTTGTATTAGTGGGTGTGTGTGGGTCCTATATATGTAAAAAAGGAAATGAGATACTTGGGGGCGGACGCCCAAAAAGGAAAAATGAGACTCTTTGGAGCAGACGGAGGGAGTATTCAAAATTAATAAGTTATAAATATTCTAATAATTAAGATTTTATATTGTATTCGGTTGTAGTACCCGAAAGAGGTATTCAATTTCATATTGTGTTTGGTTGTAATACCCGAACAATATAGTGTATTTGGTTGGAGTATCCGAAAGATGTATTCGGTTGAGAAATTTAATGGTCCTTAAGGGATGGTGATAACACTTTCGCTATGAATTGTTATTACTTTTACTTTAAAATTTTATCGATTAATTTTCATTTATATTATAAATTGTTCATAAAATAATATTATCACTTTTCGTTAATTGAGTATCACTTTTCATTATAGAAATTATTACTTTTATACTTATGACATAAGCCCTCACCTGAGACGATCTTAAACCTTAAACTTTGTGTGTGTGTGTGTTTATATATACTCCCTCCGTTCCCTTGAAACGTAACTGTTTGCTTTTTTTTTGCACATGGATTAACGAGTATAATAATTTAATGTATTTTGAGGTGAGAGAAATAATATTTTAAAGTGTAGTGGGTAGTTGTATAAGTGTTGAATGTGGGGCCATGAGAGGTCACATCAATCTAAAAATGGAAATAGATTCTTTGTAATGGAACGGACCAAAATGAAAAAATGGATACGTATCAAGGGGACGGAAGGAGTATATATAAATGGTGTACCCACGGGCATTAAGGTATTATCAGTACCCATTCCAAACCCTAATGAGATTTTCATAACTATCTATATCCGTCTCAAATCCGTTTACAACTATCCATACCCACCCTATTAAGATTTGGATAGAACGAGTACTTGAAAATGCCCATCTCATTACCATCCTTAACTATTATCGTTTAATAATAAAATTAATAAATGTATATAACAATTATAAATTTTTGTATAATTAAGGATAAAATATTTAATATAATAAAATAAATATAAAATAAATAATTAAAGATAAAAAATTATAAAAATTAATTAATATTAAAGTAAAATTTATTTTTTTTCCTGAAATCCCTTATTTAGGGTTTTATAATTAACTAAATTTATTAAACTTAAAAATTCTAAGGATAAATAGATGAAATATATTAAATAATTTCCTATTGCTTCTAAAAATATTTTATTTATTAATATATTTTATTAAAGAAATTTTTAAAATATAGAAATTTTTATTAAACCGAATAATCTATTTCTTCAATCATATATTATTGGTAATATGATTTCAAATTAAAGAACATAAAAAGACAATTAATTTGATATAATTTTTATATAAATCCGATTTAAAAATAAAAAGTTAAAACACTTAAAGTTTTAGGTAAATTTTTTAAATAAAATAAAGAAAATGAAATATTTTGATTGGTTATTTAAAATAAAGTAACTATATTATCTTCTCTTCTAAGCAAGTTTATCATCAAAAAATAAAAATAAAAAATCTATAAAAATGACACATCATGCCAAAATTGTTTCCATGATGCCACCTAATAAATGTAAAACCCTCTTTTAGTTTATATATATATATATATATATATATATAAAATATAATAAAAATTATTATTATTATTATTTTACTATTGTTAAAATTACCCCCTAAATATATATAATTATGAGATGTTATGCAAGTGAGATGGATTGTAAGATGCACAATCCAAATGTATTATTTTATTCACTATTTAAGTATGATTTTTAGATTAAAAAAATTATTCTAAGATAGTTAAAGTATATAGTAATTTATTAAAATTTGATGTTTAATTTATTAATATATATATATATATATATATATATATATATATATATATATATATATATATATATATATATATATATATATATATTAATGTACATAGTTAAACATTTAAATTAAAAATTTTTGGGTAGTCATGTATGAGGCTGTCTCATGGTAAGACCATTTTATACTTTCGTAATTAGTTATTACTTTGTGTTTAAAAATTAATTACTTCTTTTTTTTAATATTATCATTTTTATTTATACTATAAATTATTCATGAAACAGTTCACTAAACTATTATCATACTTCGCCAATTAAGTATTACACTTGCATTAAAATGTTATAACTTTTTATCCATTTCATGAAAATCATTTAGTGAAACAGTCGCACACAAGTGTTTGTCTAAACTCTGAACATTTAAATACTATAACATTAAAATTTAAGAATTTAAATTTGTAGAAAAATGATGCAACCTTTTTTCAAAAATATACACATGGATGTGAAGTCACTTTAAATATTTATCACTATGTAAATTTTGAAGTAAAAATAAAGAATTGTTTGAGGATAAACGGAAAAATTCATATTCTAAAAGTTATATCAAATTGGAATTGCTCTTATATGTTGGTTAGACATGTGATGAAGTACAATACAATTAGTTAATTAAAATATACTCCATCGTTACATTTAAATAACTACATCATTTGAAGATTAAGGAATATAATATTTTAATCTGTAGTGAGTTGGTAAAAATATAATAATTTAATGTACAATACATAATTATACCAATATTGTATATAGACCCCATAAATATATAATAATTATTTTGTGTGGATCTTATCTCAAAAAAAAATGTAACACTTTTAGTGAGACACTTTAATTAGTAAAAGGTAAATATTCCCTTTTATTTATAATCATATTTGTGACAACAAAAATAAAAATTGGTAAATAATCATATATGTAAAAATAAAAATAAAAATTGAGTTTGTATCCATGGACAAGTGCATAAGAGTATTATAAATTTATGTGATCTGATCTAATCACTTTAGGTCCGTCAACAATTAAATACAAAAATGTCATCAGAAAAAGAAAATTGATAATAAAAAAATTTCTTATTATCAAATTCACAAAGATATGCTACTCATCACATCAAAATTAAATGTTAGAAAGTAAAATATCTCTCATTCGCGTACAAAATGCCAAGTGCTTAATTAAGTTTAAGAGATAAAATAATACCATAACAAACGAGTAAAAACAAATTAAGAAATAAAAATAATAAGATAACAAGTAGTAAACGTATTTCGAAGCAGCTATAACTTGTCACATCCTCCATGGTCCTTCATCGGCGATGTTAAGGAAAATGATGGCGCGGGTAATAGTTCCGAAATAATTTGAACGGGTAATTTTTTTTAGATTTGAGATTTGAATTCCCTTTCATTTCATGTGAAGAAGCCCTAGATTAGTGGAAATCCAAATTATAGCTCATATGGCTGAAAACAACCTATACCTAGTTGATTGTAGGGAGGATGCTTCACGAATTAATGAATTCGATCGATTAAGGTATTAGGGTATCAATTACCGTGTTTTTTTCAATGCCAGATTATTGTGCTGAGCGTTAATCCGATCCTCTGTTTACTTCAAGATTGCTTTGAGAAACCGGCGGCAAAGAGACCATCAGGCCCAGGGTATACTGCGTTTGAAGGCTCTGGTCGGAGTTTGCCCAGAACGATTAATAAAATATCGAACCCACCCAATTACTGTTCAATTACCTTTTTATTTTGTTTTATTCTGTTATTAGTTCATCAAAGTCATCTGTTTCTTATTCTCATTTTTTGTCAAACTTTACATAGTATGAGCATTTGACAACCTTGTGGAAATAGCTCATTTTCAACTAGGGTGCTTGTGGGATCTGAATTCCATGTGCTGCTTTTGTATCATATGAATTACCTTTAAGCCTACTGACTATTTCAATTTATAGTGGATTTGTTAAGACCATCAATCTCAGGAATATCTGACAATTAGATATTTCATTATTTTCTTTAACTTGGCTTTCACTTGATTTTTTAATTTACATGATCGAAGAACATAAGAAAGCATATTCCTTAAGAACTTAGTGAATATTTCAATCGTATTGAGTGTAGAGGAAAATCATATGCTACATTGGTCTAATTTCAAATAATAAATTGTATAGCATAATTTTTGAGACTGTCAGAGCCAAAATACCATATAATCACTAGAACATTACATAAATGAGAAAGCGAAGATCAGATTGCAGTTCAAAGATTTTATTAGCATTTGCTTCTTCACCATGTAATCAAACTTAAATTTTTGTGCTTCAAAGTTAAGTTTGGGTATCTCTTCTCTCTCACAATTAGTTTCTTATTTTTTTTCCTTCACTTTGCAATAGGATTCCTTCCACATTTAGTCGGGATTTTTCCTCAAATCTGATAGGGAAGCACTTTTGAACATTTTTTGAATAAGAGTTCCTAAATATTTTTATCCAAGAATGTCCGTCTTGCTATATTATATTATATCAGGTTCTTGTTGCAGGGTAAGAGTTTGACCACCTTAATTATAGCTTCTAACATTATCTTATCTTATAAGTGAATTGTTTGCAGAAGAGGTAACCACACTTTGTTCCGTTGGACTTACTAATCATATTCATGTGTAGTTTATGTTATATAGTTGAGGTGCGACTCACATTTGTGTGATGAATAGAAATATGTTAGATTTAATTTCTAAATATTATTGCTGCTATAATTTGAATGAATAAGTATTAACTTTGTTTGAGTGTCTTCGCTGTTTTTCATGTATCACACTACTGTGGTATGTCACAGAAAATAACAGAAATTTACAAAGGAATCAGTAATAAATATGTCATTATAAGGCTTTTATATCTGTGTTTGAGTGTCTTCGCTACATTTGTGTGAAAATAACTAAAATTTACAATAGATATCAATAATAAATCTGTCATTATAAGGATTTTATAGCTCTGATTGACGGCCTTTGATATTTTTCAGGGATGTATAAAACATTACATTGTGAAAAAAATCCAATGTATAATGTTGAAAATATGTCTATCTAAAATCGCATTCAACTAATAACAATATATAGATGTAACAAGTCATGCTTATAATTTCTATTATAATTCCTATTTTATACTCTTAAGTTGTGAGGTTGGATCTTCGAACACATGGTGGTCTCTAGTAATTTGAATCTTATTCTTATCGCTTGAATTCTATTTTTGGAAGCTAAACTTAGTTGATTTGGTGTAAAAACTCGTGGATTTACTTACAAGTTTGTACAGTTTTTTTATTTTCGTGTGCCTTCTAGTCTACGTACATGAATTATATGATAAGTGAAGTATTTTGAATTCCCTCTAAATTGTCAATACCTTATTGGGAAATCCAGAAAATTGTTTGTGTTGTAAGACTATTCATGCGCTCTATCTAGTGGATAAATGTGATTTTCAATTTAGACCATCTATCAAATAATTCATGAACCTCAGAGTACAACTCAAGAACAAATTCCCACTTAATCAAATAATTCACAAAGCCTGTTTCTATTTTGTTATGCTCCTAGAGTTTTAGTGATTGAAAGTTATTTCTTAGCTATAAACTGTGAGTAAAATATTTATTTTTTAAAAAAGAGTGCTTCTTGTCTACCCCTACAGTTGGTATAATTTGTTTCATGTCAATGATGAGTATGCCATATTTTAGGAAAAAAGGATAAGTGAACTACAAGTCTACTATTACGAGTAAATATAGTTCTATTATTATTGAAATTGTTTAATTATTTATGTTTATGTTTTGGCTTTTTAAGTTGTTTTATGGCTAATTTGCGGCAGGAACAAGTTAGAGAGATTTTAGTGACTGAAGTAACAATGTACCTAGAAATTCATAGAAAGAAAGAAGGAAAAGAATACATAAAATCTTATCAACTCATTGAGGATGACACTGTAAACATAAGTGTTTAATATTTTTGTATACATTGATGTAGAATTTATATGATGTGTTATCAAAATTTGTTGAAGGAGGTTCTAATCCAAAGACATGGCATACTTACGGCAGGTGTAATAAGAGGGTAAGGGGAGCACATATTAAAGATGGTATGATTATTCCTAATAAGTTTCTGTAACAAATTAACATTGAAATAATAAAAGACATTATCAACATGGTTTTGAACCTCTTTCAACAAGTTCTTCCACTTGATACGCTTGCGCGCATCATCCCTTCCCTTGAGGATCCATAAAACTATCAACATAATGGAGAATCTTCTGAAAATATTGATGATGTGGAGCCATACAAGGTAATCGATAATGGATATATCAAATTGCAAATTTTAAAATTACTATTTTACAGTTTACGACCTCCAATTTTTTTTATATATGCTGCTGCAATTTACTTGTAAATTTTTTTGTTTGGGGAGTTTACTTGTGGCTGCAATTTTTGTTCATTACTTAATTTATGCATGTTGAGTTGAAATTGTAAGTGTTAAAGTTTCATGCTTGCTCATTTGTAAAGTATGTAACTGTAAATATGACATCATAATGATATTGAATGACTTGTTGCTGCATTTATTATCATTTAATGACTGTTACTGCATTAATCCTAAGTTTTTGAGTTACAGAATTTAGGTGTTGCTTTATTTAACCTCAACTGTTGCTGCATGGATCATTTGGTATTTATGTGTTCAAGTTACAGAATTTTTACTTTGTTAAGAACTAGAGCTCATGCTAACAGATGGTATTATGTCATTGTTCATATCTAATTATGTGATGCAAAAAAATCGTAGCTATTACTTGTGCTTGTCTAGGAAATTAAACACAATATTAGAAACTAAATTGTGCTATTCTTATACAAATTTTGAGCTTTAATTGTCTTTTGTGAATTATATTTTGTAACATGGCATGTAATACATATGAATTTGAATAGCTTTTGTTTTAACTGAAGATAATTTAAGTGGAAATATTTGATATGATTCTCTCATACCTTATGTGAGTTTGTTCTTATTTTCAGATAAATGAAGACAAAGATAATGAATACAAATCAGGAGGATGACTTTGACAACAGTGATGTTGATTATGAAATGAAAGTTCAAGATGAAGATTACTTATTGGCTTTCTTTTTTTTTCTTTACGTTTTTGTCAACTTTAATATTAGGTTTAGGGATATATAAATACATACTTCATCATAGTACATGAATTTAAATAATACTGCATATTTACCTTATTTTACAATTATTTAGACTTTAGTAATTTTTATATTTAGTAGTGATACTTTTAGTAAATGTAGTGAATTAAGTTATTACAAATAATAATAATAATAATACAATTAAATTATTGTTATTAAATTATTAAATAATCAATATAATTATTAAATAATAATTTAATAAAATAATAGTAAATAAATTTTATTATTATTAAATATTGCATAAATATCTCAAGTGTTAACATATGTGTTACATAATTGTCTTGCAAAAGTGTTACATGTTATGGTAAAAGATATAAAATTATTATGATATTAATGTTACTTTATATTCAAAAAGTGTTAGCAAAACAATATAGTCAATGTTACATTATATTTAAAAGTGTTACAAAATAATATAGTTAGTGTTACATTATATTTAAAAGTGTTAGGAACACAATGTAATTAATATTACATTATATTTAAAAGTGTTAACAATATAATATTTGTAATGTTACATTTACATTCAAAAATGTTATCAAAATAATGTTACTTTAAGATAAAAAAAATATTACATTAACTATAAATGTAACATTTATTAAAGTGTTATAGTAAAATGTTAAATTTGATATGAAGTGTTATCATAAGGAAAAAAAGTGTAACATTAGACTTTAGATAACAGGGGCAACAGCGACACCGAAAAAGTTATTTATGATCTTAATAACATTTTTAATTGTTAAGTAATATTTTTGGGGTGTTATATAATGTCAGTTATCTTGAATTGACAGTAGGGTCGATCAGTTGGTCGGTTAGGGGTCGGTTAATAGTTCCAATATCTATCGACCCACATATCATCGATCGATCACCTTGTAAACTTGATAATGAGATTAATTTTTAACGCGTTTATTTTTCAAAGGTCCCCTATGCTATTTCTAGATAAGTCGGGTAGAAGTTCCACAATTGGGTCGGTCGGTTAATAGGTCAGGTGGTTGGTTAATAGTTCCAACGTCTATCGACCCATATACCATCGACCGATTGCACAGTAAACATGATAACGAGATTATTTTTTATCACGTCTATTTTTCAAAGATCCCCCTTTGCTATTTCTAAATCAGTCGGGTAGGAGTTTTATAGTAGGGTTGGTCGGTCTAGTGGTCGATTAACAGTTCCAACGTCTACCGACCCACATATCATCGACCGATCGCCCTGTAAACTTGATAATGAGATTACTTTTTATCGTGTCTATTTTTCAAAGGTCCACCTTTGCTAATTCTAGATCAGTCGAATAGGAGTTCTACAGTGGGGTTGGTTGGTTAACGAGATTACTTTTTATCGCGTCTATTCTCCAAAAGTCCCCCTTTACTATTTCCAGATCAGTCGGGTAGGAGTTCCATAGTAAGATCAGTCAGTTGGTAGGTCAGGTGGTCGTTTAATAGTTCCAACGACTACTGACCCACATATCGTCGACCGATCGCCCTATATACTTGATAATGAGATTAATTTTTAACGCGTCTATTTTTCAAAGGTCTCCATTTGCTATTCTAGATCATTCGGGTAGGAGTTCCACATCACGGTCGATCGGTTGGTCAGTCAGGTGGTCGGTTATTAGTTCCAACCTCTACTGACCCGCATATCATCGGCTGATCGCCCTGTAAATATGATAACAGTTATTTTTAACGTATCTATTTTTCAAAGGTCTCCTTTTGCTATATCTAGATCAGTGTAGTAGTAATTTTACAGCAGGATTTTCCGGTTTGTCGATCAGGTGATCGATTAATAGTTCTAATATCTACCGACCCACATATATCGACCGATCATTTTGTAAACTTGATAATGAGATTACATTTTATCGCATCTATTTTTCAAAGGTCTCCCTTTGTTATTTCTAGATCAGTCATGTAGGAGTTCTACAGTTTATCCAAAGGTCCCCCATTGCTATTTCTAGATCAGTCGTGTAGGAGTTCCACAGTAGGGTTGGTCGGTCTGGTAGTCAGTTAATAATTCTAATGTCTTCCAACCTACATATCATCGACCGATCGCCTTGTAAACTTAATAATGAGATTACTTTTTATCACGTCTATTTTCCAAAGGTCCCCCTTTGCTATTTCTCGATCAATCGGGTAGGAGTTCTACATTAGGGTTATTCTATTGGTCGATCTAATGGTCGGTTAATAATTCCATTGTCTACCGACCCATATGTCATCGACTGATTGCCCTGTAAACTTGATAATAAGGTTACTTTTTATTGCGTTTATTTTCTAAAAGTCCCCCTTTGCTATTTCTAGATCAGTCGGGTAGGAGTTCTACAGTAGGGTTGGTCGGTTTAGTGGTTAGTTAATAGTCCCAATGTCTAACGACCCACATATCATCGACCGATCACCCTATAAATTTGATAATAAGATTACTTTTTTTACGTCTATTTTTTAAATGTCCTTCTTTTCTATTTCTATATCAGTTGAATATGAGTTCTACAGTAGTGCTAGTCGGTTAATAGTTCCAACGTCTACCGACCCGCATAATCGACCGATCGCCCTATGTACTTGACAATGAGATTATTTTTTAACGCGCCTATTTTCAAAAAGTCTCCCTTAACAATTTCTAGACATTCGAGAAGGAGTTCTACAGTTCGATCGATCGCTTGGTCTGTTAGGTGGTCGGTTAATAGTACCAACCTCTACCGATCCACATATCATCGACCGATCACCCTGTAAACGTGATAATGAGGTTAATTTTTAATGCGTTTATTTTCCCAAGGTCTCCCTCAACTATTTCTAGATCAGTTGGGTAGCAATTCTAAAGCAGGGTTGGTCGTTTGTTCGGTCTGGTGGTCGGTATATAGTTCCAATTTCTACTGACCCACATATCATTGACCGATCGCCCTGTAAACTTGATAATGAGATTACATTTTATCGCTTCTATTTTTTAAAGATCTCCCTTTGCTATTTCGAGATCAGTCGGGTTGGAGTTTTATAGTTTTTCCAAAGGTCCCCCTTTGCTATTTCCAAATCAGTCGGGTAGGAGTTCCATAGTCGGGTTGGTCGGTTGGTCAGTATGGTAGTCAGTTAATAGTTATAATGTCTACCGACCGACATACCATCGACCGATCACCTTGTAGACTTGATAATGAGATTACCTTTAACCACGTCTATTTTTCAAAGATTATCCTTTGCTATTTCTCGATCAGTCAAGTAGGAGTTCTACTATAGTGTCGGTCGGTTGGTCGATCTGGTGGTCAGTTAATAGTTCTAATATCTACCGACCTACATATCATCGACCGATCACCCTGTAAACTTGATAATGAGATTACTTTTTATCGCGTCTGTTTTCAAATGTCACTCATTACTATTTCTCGATCAGTCGGGTTGGAGTTCTACAGCAGGGTTGGTCAGTTGGTAGGTCTTGTGGTCTATTTATAGTTCCAAGGCCTACTGACCCATATATCATTGACCGATCACCCTGTAAACTTGATAATTATATTACTTTTTATCGTGTTTATTTTCCAAATGTCCTCCTTTGCTAGATCTGTCAAATAAGAGTTCTACAGTGGGGTTGGTCAGTTAATGAGATTACTTTTTATCGCATCTATTTTCCAAACGCCCCACTTTATTGTTTCTAGATTAGACGGGTAGGTGTTCCGTAGTAAGGTAAGTCGATTGTTCGGTAAGGTGGTCGGTTAATAGTTTCAATGTCTATCGAAGCACATATCATTGATCGATTGCCCTATAAACTAAATAATGAGATTTATTTTTAACGCGACTATTTTCAAAAGGTCTCCCTCCGCTATTTTTAGATCAGTCGGGTTGCAATTCTATAGTAGGGTTTGTCGGTTTGGTGGTCGGTTAATATTTCTAATGTCTACCGACCAGCATATCATCGATCGATCGCCTTGTAAACTTGATAATGAGATTATTTTTTATCACGACTATTTTCCAAAGGTCTCCCTTTGCTATTTCTCGATCAGTCAAGTAGGATATTTACAGTAGGGTTGGTCGGTTGGTCGATCTTGTGGTTGGTTGATAGTTCCAATGTCTACCGACTCACATTTCATCGACCTATCGCCCTGTAAACTTGATAATGAGATTACTTTTTATTGCGTCTATTTTTCAAAGGTCCTCCTTTACTATTTCTAAATCAGTCGAATAGGAGTTCTACAGTATGGTTGGTCGGTTAACAAGATTACTTTTTATCGCATCTATTTTCCAATTGTCCCCCATTGCTGTTTCTGGATTAGTAGGATAGGAGTTCCACAGTAAGGTAAGTCGGTTGCTCAGTCAGGTGGTCGGTCATTTAGTGGTTAGTTAATAGTCCCAATGTCTACCGACCCACATATCATCGACCGATCACCCTATAAATTTGATAATAAGATTACTTTTTTTATGTCTATTTTTTAAATGTCCTTCTTTTCTATTTCTATATCAGTTGAATATGAGTTCTACAGTAGTGCTAGTCGGTTAATAGTTCCAACGTCTACCGACCCGCATAATCGACCGATCGCCCTATATACTTGATAATGAGATTATTTTTTAATGCGCCTATTTTCAAAAAGTCTCCCTTAACAATTTCTAGACATTCGAGAAGGAGTTCTACAGTTCGGTCGATCGCTTGGTCTGTTAGGTGGTCGGTTAATAGTATCAACCTCTACCGATCCACATATCATCGATCGATCACCCTGTAAACGTGATAATGAGGTTAATTTTTAATGCGTCTATTTTCCAAAGGTCTCCCTCAACTATTTCTAGATCAGTTCGGTAGCAATTCTACAGCAGGGTTGGTCGTTTGTTCGGTCTGGTGGTCGGTATATAGTTTCAATTTCTACTGACCCACATATCATTGACCGATCGCCCTGTAAACTTGATAATGATATTATATTTTATCGCTTCTATTTTTTAAAGATCTCCCTTTGCTATTTCGAGATCAGTCGGGTTGGAGTTTTATAGTTTTTCCAAAGGTCCCCCTTTGCTATTTCCAAATCAGTCGGGTAGGAGTTCCATAGTCGGGTTTGTTGGTTGGTCAATATGGTAGTCAGTTAATAGTTATAATGTCTACCGACCGACATGCCATCGACCGATCACGTTGTAGACTTGATAATGAGATTACCTTTAACCACGTCTATTTTTAAAAGATTCTCCTTTGCTATTTCTCGATCAGTCAAGTAGGAGTTCTACTATAGTGTCGGTCGGTTGATCGATCTGGTGGTCAGTTAATAGTTCTAATATCTACCGACCTACATATCATCGACCGATCACCCTATAAACTTGATAATGAAATTATTTTTTATCGCGTCTGTTTTCAAATGTCGCTCATTGCTATTTCTCGATCAGTCGGGTAGGAGTTCTACAGCAGGGTTGGTCAGTTGGTAAGTCTTGTGGTCTATTTATAGTTCCAAGGCCTACTGACCCACATATCATTGACCGATCACCCTGTAAACTCGATAATGATATTACTTTTTATCGTGTTTATTTTCCAAATATCGTCCTTTGCTATTTCTAGATCTGTCAAATAAGAGTTCTACAGTGGGGTGGTCAGTTAATGAGATTACTTTTCATCGCATCTATTTTCCAAACGTCCCACTTTATTGTTTCTAGATCAGACGGGTAGGTGTTCCGTAGTAAGGTAAGTCGATTGTTCGGTAAGGTGCTCGGTTAATAATTTCAATGTCTATTGAAACACATATCATTGATCGATTGCCCTATAAACTAAATAATGAGATTTATTTTTAACGCGTCTATTTTCAAAAGGTCTCCCTCCGCTATTTTTAGATCGTCGGGTGGCAATTATATAGTAGGGTTTGTCGGTTTGGTGGTCGGTTAATAGTTCTAATATCTACCGACCATCATATCATCGATCGATCGCCTTGTAAACTCGATAATGAGATTATTTTTTATCACGTCTATTTTCCAAAGGTCTCCCTTTGCTATTTCTCAATCAGTCAAGTAGGATATTTATAGTAGGGTTGGTCGGTTGGTCGATCTAGTGGTTGGTTGGTAGTTCCAATGTCTACCGACCCACATTTCATCGACCTATCGCCCTGTAAACTTGATAATGAGATTACTTTTTATTGCGTCTATTTTTCAAAGGTCCTCCTTTACTATTTCTAAATCAGTCGAATATGAGTTCTACAGTATGGTTGGTCGGTTAACGAGATTACCTTTTATCGCATCTATTTTCCAATAGTCCCCCATTGCTGTTTCTAGATTAGTAGGATAGGAGTTCCACAGTAAGGTAAGTCGGTTGGTCAGTCAGGTGGCCGGTCATTTAGTGGTTAGTTAATAGTCCCAATGTCTACTGACCCACATATCATCGACCGATCACTCTGTAAATTTGATAATAAGATTACTTTTTATGTCTATTTTTTAAATGTCCTTCTTTTCTATTTCTAGATCAGTCGAATATGAGTTCTACAGTAGTGCTAGTCAGTTAATAGTTCCAACGTCTACCGACCCGCATAATCGACCGATCGCCCTATATACTTGATAATGAGATTATTTTTTAATGCGCCTATTTTCAAAAAGTCTCCCTTAACAATTTCTAGACATTCGAGAAGGAGTTCTACAGTTCGGTCGATCGCTTGGTCTGTTAAGTGGTCGGTTAATAGTACCAACCTCTACTGATCCTCATATCATCGACCGATCACCCTGTAAACGTGATAATGAGGTTAATTTTTAATGCGTCTATTTTCCAAAGGTCTCCCTCAACTATTTCTAGATCAGTTGGGTAGCAATTCTACGGCAGGGTTGGTCGTTTGTTCGTTCTGGTGGTCGGTATATAGTTCCAATTTCTATTGACCCACATATCATTGACCGATCGCCCTGTAAACTTGATAAAGAGATTATATTTTATCGCTTCTATTTTTTAAAGATCTCCCTTTGCTATTTCGAGATTAGTTGGGTTGGAGTTTTATAGTTTTTCCAAAGGTCCCCATTTGCTATTTCCAAATCAGTCGGGTAGGAGTTCCATAGTCGGGTTGGTCGGTTGGTCAGTATGGTAGTCAGTTAATAGTTATAATGTCTACCGACCGACATGCCATCGACCGATCACCTTGTAGACTTGATAATGAGATTACCTTTAACCACGTCTATTATTCAAAGATTCTCCTTTGCTATTTCTCGATCAGTCAAGTAGGAGTTCTACTATAGTGTCGGTCGGTTGGTCGATCTGGCAGTCAGTTAATAGTTCTAATATCTACCGACCTATATATCATCGACCGATCACCCTGTAAACTTGATAATGAGATTACTTTTTATCGCGTCTGTTTTCAAATGTCACTCATTGCTATTTCTCGATCAGTCAGGTAGGAGTTCTACAGCAGGGTTGGTCAGTTGGTAGGTCTATTTATAGTTCTAAGGCCTACTGACCCACATATCATTGACCGATCACCATGTAAACTTGATAATGATATTACTTTTTATCGTGTTTATTTTCCAAATGTCCTCCTTTGCTATTTCTAGATCTGTCAAATAAGAGTTCTACAGTGGGGTTGGTCAGTTAATGAGATTACTTTTTATCGCATCTATTTTCCAAACGTCCCACTTTATTGTTTCTAGATCAGACGGGTAGGTGTTCCGTAGTAAGGTAAGTCGATTGTTCGGTAAGGTGGTCGTTTAATAGTTTCAGTGTCTATAGAAACACATATCATTTATCGATTGCCCTATAAACTAAATAATGAGATTTATTTTTGACGCGTCTATTTTCAAAAGGTCTCCCTCCGCTATTTTTAGATCAGTTGGGTGGCAATTCTATAGTAGGGTTTGTCGGTTTGGTGGTCGGTTAATAGTTCTAATGTCTACCGACCAACATATCATCTATCGATCACCTTGTAAACTTGATAATGAGATTATTTTTTATCACGTCTATTTTCCAAAGGACTCCCTTTGCTATTTCTCGATCAGTCAAGTAGGATATTTACAGTGGGGTTGGTCGGTTGGTCGATCTTGTGGTTGGTTGATAGTTCCAATGTCTACCGACCCATATTTCATCCACCTATCGCCCTGTAAACTTGATAATGAGATTACTTTTTACTGCGTCTATTTTTCAAAGGTCCTCCTTTACTATTTCTAAATCAGTCGAATAGGAGTTCTACATTATGGTTGGTCGGTTAACGAGATTACTTTTTATTGCATCAATTTTCCAATAGTCCCCCATTGCTGTTTCTAGATTAGTAGGATAGAAGTTCCACAGTAAGGTAAGTCGGTTGGGCAGTCAGGTTGTCAGTCATTAGTTCTGATGTCTGTCGTCCCGCATATCATCGACAGATCGCTCAATATACTTGATAATTAGATTAATTTTTAACTCATCTATTTTCGAAAGGTCTCCATTTGCTATTTCTATATCATTCGAGTAGGAGTTCCATAGTACGGTCTGTTAGTTGGTTGGTGAGGTGGTCTATTAAAAGTTCCAACCTCTAACGACCCGCATATTATCGACCGATCGCCTTGTAACGCAATAATGAGATTAACTTTTAACGCGTCTATTTTTCAGAGGTCTCCCTCTACTATTTCTAGATAGGTTGGGAAGCAATTCTACTGTAGAGTTGGTCGATTGGTCGGTCTAGTGCTCAGTTAATAGTTCCAATGTCTATCATCCCACATATCATCGACCGATCGCCCTGTAAATGTGATAATGAGATTAATTTTTAATGTATCTATTTTCCAAATGTCTCCCTCAGCTATTTCTAGATCAGTTGGGAAGTAATTCTACAGTAGGATTAGTCATTTGGTCGGTCTGGTGGTCGGTTAATAGTTCTAATTTCTACCAAATCACATATCATCGATCGATCACCCAATAAACTTGATAATGAGATTATATTTTATCGCTTCTATTTTTAAAGTTCTCCCTTTTTCTATTTCTAAATCCGTCGGGTAGGAGTTATACAGTTTTTCCAAAGGTCCCTCTTTGCTATTTACAGATCTGTCGGGTAGGAGTTCCACAGTAGGGTTGGTCGGTTGGTCATTCTGGTGATTGGTTATTAGTTCCAATGTCTATCGACCCACATTTCTTCGATTGGTCACCCTATAAACTGACAATGAGATTACATTTTATTGCATCTATTTTTCAAAGTTCTCCCCTTGCAATTTCTAGATAAGTCGGGTAGGAGTTGTACAGTATTTCCAAAGGTCTCCATTTACTATTTCTAGTTCAGTCGGATAGAAGTTCCACAGTAGGGTTGGTTGGTTGGTTTAAGCCTGGTTTCATGCATTTAGATTAGGCCTACGGTTCAATCATTTACTCTCGGGGCTCTGAATTAGAGATCGGTTAATAGTTCCAATATCTAACGACACACATATCATCGATCGATCACCTAGTAAACTTGATAGTGATATAAATTTTTATCACGTCTATTTTTTAAAGGGCCCCCTTTGCTATTTCTTATTCAGTTGGGTAGGAGTTCTATAGTAGGGTTAGTCGGTTGGTCGGTCAGGTGGTCAGTTAATAGTTCCAATGTCTACCGACCCACACATCATCGACCGATCGCCCTATAAATATGATAATGAGGTTACATTTTATAGCGTCTATTTTTAGAAGGTCTCCCTTTGCTATTTCTAGATTAGTCGGGTAGGAATTCTACAGTTTATCCAAAGGTCATCCTTTACTAATTCTAGATCAGTCGGGTTGGAATTCCACTGTAGGTTTGGTCGTTTGGTTGGTCTGGTGGTCGGTTAATAGATTCAATATCTACCGACCCTCATATCATTGATCAATCGCCTTGAAACTTGATAGTGTGATTAGTTTTTATCACGTCTATTTTCCAAAGGTCCCCTTTGTTATTTCTCGATCAGTCGAGAAGGAATTCTACAATAGGGTTGATCGATTGGTCGATTTTTGGTCTGTTAATAGTTCCAATGTCTACCGACGAACATATCATCAACTGATTGCCCTGTAAACTTGATAATGAGATTACTTTTTATCGCGTCAGTTTTCCAAAGGTCACTCACCCAATGCTATTTCTAGATCTATCGGGTAGGAGTTTATAGTAGGGTTGGTCGGTTTATTGGTCGGTTAATAATTTCAATGTCTACCGACCCACATATCATCGACCGATTGCCTTGTAAACTTGATAATGAGATTACTTTTTATCACGTATATTTTCCAAAGGTCCCCCTTTTCAATTTCTAGATCAGTCGGGTAGTAGTTCCACTGTGGGTTGGTTGGTTGGTCGGTCTAGCGGTCGGTTAACAGTTTCAATGCCTACCGACCCACATATCATCAACAGATCGCCCTGTAAACTTGATAATGAGATTTATTTGTATCGCGTCTATTCTTCAAATATCATCCTTTGCTATTTCTAGATCATTCGAATAATAATTCTACATTAGTGTTTGTCAGTTAACCAGATTACTTTTTATTGTATCTATTTTCCAAAGGTCCCCCTTTGCTCTTTCTAGATTAGTAAGGTAGGAGTTCCATAGTAAGGTCAGTCGGTTGGTCGGTCGGTGGTCGGTTTATAGTTCCAACATTACTGACCCACATATCATCGATCGATCGGCCTATATACTTGATGATAAGATTATTTTTTACGCGTCAATTTTCCAAAGGTCTCCCTTTACTATTTCTAGATCAGTCAGGTAGGAGTTCCACAGTACTGTCGGTCGGTTTGTCAATTAGGTCGTCGGTTAATAGTTCAAACCTTTAACGACCCACATGTCATCAATCGATTGCCCTGTAAACAGGATAATGAGATTAATTTTTAACGCATTTATTTTCCAAAGGTCACCCCAGCTATTTCTAGATCAGTCAGGTAGTAATTCTACAGTAGGTTTGGTCGTTTGGTTGGTCTGGTGGTCGGTTAATAGTTTCAATATCTACCGACCCACATATCATCGACCGATCGCCCTATAACTTGATAATGAGATTACATTTTATCGCAATTATGTTTCAAAGGTCGCCCATTGCTATTTCTAAATCAGTCGGGTAGGAGTTATACAGTTTTTCAAAGGTCCTTCTTTGCTATTTACAGATTAGTCGGGTATGACTTCCACAGTAGGGTTGGTAGGTTGGTCGGTCTAGTGGTCGGTTAATAGTTTCAATGTTTACCGACCCACATATCATCGACTGATCGCCTTGTAAACTTGGTCGGTTGGTTGGTCTGGTGTTCGGTTAATAGTTCCAATGTCTATCGACCCACATATTATCGACCGAACACCCTATAAACTTGATAATGAGATTACATTTTATCTTGTCTATTATTTAAAGGTCTCCTTTGCTATTTTTTGATCAGTCGGGTAGGAGTTCTACAGTTTTTCCAAAGGTTTCCCTTTGCTATTTCTAGATCAGTCGGGTAGGAGTTTCACAGTAAGCTTGGTCGATCCGGTTGTCGATTAATAGTTCCAATATCTTCGGATCGACATATAATCGACTTATCGCCTTGTAAACTTGATAATGAGATTATTTTTTATCACTTCTATTTTCCAAAGGTCCCCCTTAGCTATTTCACAATAAGTCGGGAAGGAGTTCTACAGTATGGTTGATCCTTTGGTCGACCTGGTGGTCAGTTAATAGTTCCAATTTCTACCGACGAACATATCATCGACAGATCGCCCTGTAAACTTGATTTTGAGATTACTTTTTATCGCGTCTATTTTCCAAAGGTCAATCACCCATTGCTATTTATAAATCTACTACGTAGGAGTATTACAGTAGGGTTGGTCGGTCTGTTGATCGGTTAATAGTTCCAATGTCTACCGACCCACATATCATCGACCGATCGCCTTGTAAATTTGATAATGAGATTACTTTTTATCACTTATATTTTCCAAATGTCCCCCTTTGTTATTTCTAGATCAGTCGGGTAGGAGTTCTACAGTAGGGTTGGTTGGTTGGTCGGTCTAGTGGTCGGTTAACAGTTCCAATGCATATCGAGCCACATATCATCGACAGATCGCCCTGTAAACTTGGTAATGAAATTTCTTTTATCGCGTCTATTGTCCAAATGTCCCTCTTTGCTATTTCTAGATTAGTCGAATAAGAGTTTTATAGCAGTGTTGGTCAGTTAACGAGATTACTTTTTATCGCGTCTATTTTCCAAAGGTTACCCTTTGCTGTCAAGTGGTCGTTAATAGTTCCAACGTCTACTGATCCACATATCATCGACCAATCGCCTTGTAAACTTGATTATGATATTTATTTTTAACGCGACTATTTTCCAAAGTCCCCTTTGCTATTTCTAGATTAGTCGAGTAAGTTCCACTGTAGGGTCAGTCAGTTGGTCGGTCAGGTGGTCGGTTAATAGTTCCAACGTCTACCAACCCACATATCGTCGACAGATTGCTTTGTAAAATTGATAATGAGATTAATTTTTAAAACGTCTATTTTTCAAAGGTCTTCTTCTACTATATCTAGATTACTTGGTAGCAATTTTACAGTAGGATTGGTCGGTTGGTCGGTCTGGTGGTCGGTTAAGAGTTCCTTGCTCGAGGTACTATTCCTGGTGCTGGGGTTTTTCGTAATTGCAGACGGTTCTACATGGGTGGCTTCTCTAGCGGATTTGGCCATGGCTTTGCTTTTGAAACCGAACTTATTACTGCTTTAATGGCTATTGAGTTGGCATATGATAGAGGATGAAACTCTCTTTGGTTGGAGTCTGACTCGACTTTTGTGGTTTATGCCCTTTCTTATCCGTCTCCGGAGATGCCTTGGAGACTTTTTTCTCGATGGCGAAGAAGCACAGAGATTACTCGGATGATAAATTTTTGAGTCTCTCACATCTATCATGAAGGGAATGCCGTGGTTGATCGTCTAGCTGATATTGGAAGGGACTTCGTTTGGCATGTTTATGCACCTCCTAATATTCTCCGTCTTATATTTGCATATATGAACTTTGAACACTGCAGGATTAAATGAATTTTGGAATTATTGCTTGCTGGGTCATTCTGGTTTCTCACCTGTGCAGTTGTATGGAAAGAGATTCTATCTCTCCGGTGGCGATGCCGCGGGGTGTGCAAGGTGATATATTTCCTTTTGGACTTTGTGTACATCATTTCCATTTTGAGTCTTTGATGCTTTTTATATTGATTCACAGTGATTGGAATAATTGGAGTGTTTGGATGCTGCAGTGGATTGATTTGAGCGTCAGGGCTCTCTTTAGATCTATGTTAGATGGTGTGTTTTATGAAATTCTTTGGAAGATGCTCTTTTCCTCTATATGGATTTTTCCCACTGGGTTTATCCATATATAAGTTTTTACCAAGGTCATCTCGGTTGGTCAGCTCATCCATAAGATTTATTTTCAGTCATGTATTTGGCTGTACCGGTTTATACCTCATGTTACGGTAGGTCTGTTTGGTCGGGTAACAGGATCCCTTGCCTGTTCCCATGTTGGTTGGGTAGCAGGATCCCTCACCTGCTCCCATTTATATTATGTCTTTTTGGCCTCCATTGTACACTTTTTGTTTAATTGATTTATTATATTATTTATTTTGCACATTTCCTTAATCATGATGCTCCTTTTATTGATCATGATGTATATTTCCTTCCTAATGATGCTTATTTCCATCATCTTATTAATCATTTCCATCATCATGATACTAAGTTCCTATATCATGATGCATATTTCCTTTATTATGATGCTCATTTCAATCATCATGACTCTTATTTCCTTCATCATTATGCTTATTTCCTACATCATGATGCTAATTTCCTTCAACATGATGCATATTTCCTACATCTTTATGGTCATTTCTTTCATCATGATGCATATATCCTTCATCATGATGCTCATTTCCTACATCATGAGGCTCATTTCACTGATCATGATGCTTGTTTCCTTCATCATGATTCTCATTTCCATCATCATGATGCATAAGTCTATCATCATGATTCATATTTTCTTCATCATGATACATGTTTCCTTCATCGTGATGCCTATTTCCTATAGCATGATGCTCATTTCCTTCGTATGAGGCTTATTTTCTTCTTTGTGATGCTCATTTCCTACACCATGATGCTCATTTAATTCATAATGATGCTCATTTCCATCATTATGATGCTCATTTCTTTCATCATGATGCATATTTCATTCATCATGATAATCATTTCCTATATCATTATGGCCATTTTCTTCATCATGAAGATCATTTCCATCATCTTAATGATCATTCCTTCATCGTGATGCTCATTTTCTTCATCATGATGAATATTTCCTTCATCATGATTCTTATTTCCATCATCATAATGCTCATTTGATTCACCATGATGATAATTTCCTCCATCATGATGCATATTTCCTTAATCGTAATGTTCTTTTCCATCATCTTGATAATTATTTCCTTCATCATGATACATATTTCCATCATCATTATTCTTATTTCCATCATCAGGATGCATATTTCCTTCATCATGATGCTCATTAACTACATTATGATGAATATTTTCTTAATCATGACGGTCTTTCCTACATCATAATGTATATTTCCTTCATCATGATGCATATTTCTTTAATCATGATGCTCATTTCCTACACAATAATGCATATTTTTTCGTCATGATAGACTAGTTCATCATCTTGATAATCTTTTTCTTCATCGTCATACTTATTTCCTTTATCATTATGCATATTTCCTTCATAATGATACTTATTTCCATCATCATGATGCTGTCCTTTATCATGATGCTCGTTTCCCTCATCATGATACTCATTTCCTTCATTATAATGCATATTTCGTTCATCATGATGATCTTCCTACATCATGATGCATATTTCCTTCGTCTCGATGCTGGATGTCTTCATCATGATCCAATTCTTCATCATGATGCTCATTTCCATCATCATGAAACGTATTTCCTACATCATGATGCTCATTTCCTACGTCATGGTGCTCATTTCCTACAACACGATGCTGATTTCCTTCATCTTGATGCATATTTACTTCGTCTTGTTGATAATTTCCTTCATCATGATGCATATTTCCTGGATAATGATGTTTATTTCCATTATCTTTATAATCATTTCCTTCATCATGATGCTCATTTTCATCATCTTAATGTTCGTTTCCATCATCATGATGCTCATTTCATTAATCATGATGGATATTTCCTTCATCATAATGCTCATTTCCTAAATTATGATGCAAATTTCCTTCATCACGATGCTCATTTTTTCGTCATCTTAATGAACATTTCCTTCATCATGATACATATTTCCTCCATCATGATGCTCATTTCCATCATCGTGATGCTTATTTCCTTCATTATGATGCATATTTCCTTCATCATGAGGCTCATGTCCTTCATTATGATGCATATTTCCTTCATCATGAGGCTCATTTCCATTATCATGATACATGTTTCCTTCTTCATGATGCTAATTTCCAACATCATGATTCTCATTTCCTATATCATGATGCATATTTGCTTCATCATGATTCTCATTTCCTATATCATGATGCATATTTTCTTCATTATGATGTTCATTTCCAACAACATGATGATCATTTCCTTCATCATGACGATCATTTCCTTCTTCGTAATGCTTATTTCCTTCCTCATGATGTTCATTTCCATCATAATGATACTCATTTCCTTCATCATGATGCTCATTTTTGTCATCATGATACATATTTCCTTCATCATGATGCACATTTCCTTCATTATGATGCATATTTTCTTCAACATGATGCTCATTTCCATCATAATGATGCTTATTTCCTTCATCATGATGCGTATATCCTTCATCATGATGCTCATTTCCTTCATCATGACGCTCTTTTCCTTCATCATGATGCTCATTTCATTGATCATGATGTATATTTTCTTCATCATGATGCTCATTTCCTACATCATGATGCATATTTCCTAAATCACGATGCTCATTTCCAAAATCTTATTAATGATTTCCTTCATCATGATACTCAATTCCTTTATCATGGTGCATATTTCCTTCATCGTGATGCTTAGTTCCTTCATCATGTTGCGTATTTCCTTCATCATCATGCTCATTTCCTACATCACGATACTAATTTCCTTCATCATGGTGCATATTTCCTTCATCTTTATGGTCATTTCTTTCATCATGATGCATATTTCCTTCAAAATGATGCTCATTTCCTACATCACGAGGCTCATTTTCATGATCATGATGCTCATTTCCTTCATAATGATGCTCATTTCCATCATTATGATGCATATTTAGTTCATCATGATACATGTTTCCTTCATCATAATGCCGATTTCCTATATCATGATGCTCATTTCCTTCATCACGATGCATATTTCCTTTATCTTGATAAATATTTCCTTCATCATGATTCTCATTTCCTTTATTATTGACGCGTATTTCCTTTATCATGATGCTCATATATTTATCATGATGTATATTTACTTCATAATGATGCTCATTTCCTTCATAGGTACATTCCTTCATTATGATACATATTTCCTTCATCAAGATGTTCTTTCCTATGATGCATATTTCATTCATCATGATGCATAATTTCTTTATCATGATGCTCATTCTCTTCATCATGATGCTCATTTCCATCATCATGATGCTCATTTACTTCATCATATGCTTATTTCCTTCAACATGACCTATTTCTTTCATCATGATGATCATTTCCTACATCATGATGCTCATTTCCTTCATCATGATGCTCATTTCCTTCATCATGATGCATATTACCTTCATGATGATGCTTATTTCCATCATCTTAATGATTGTTTCCATTATCATGATGCTCATTTCCTTCATCTTGATGCATATTTCCATCATCATGATTTTTATTTCCATCATCACGATGCATATTTCCTTCATCTTGATGCATATTTCCATAGGTTATAACCTTTGTAAACCGTTCAAAATATTTTTTACATTAAACCCGATCGGTTCTAACCTTGTAAAATTCATTATTTTTTTAAAGTAATATTTATTAATTTCTTTTCATATTTAGGAATAATAAATATATATAAAAACATTCTACATTAAATTCGATCGATTCTAACCTTGTAAAGTTCATTTTTTTTTAAAATAATTTTTTTCATTTTTTTCATTTTTAAGAATAATAAATACATATTAAAAATTTCCACATTAAACCTGATTAGTTCTAACTTTGTAAAGTTCATTGTTTTTAAAAGTAATTTTTATTAAATTTTTTTCATTTTTAAAAATAATAAATAAAGAATGTGTATTGAAATGAGAAAATGAGCAATGTAATGAAGGAAAAGTGTACCTAAATTAGAAAATGAGCATCAAAATGAAGGAAATAAGCATTGAAAATGAAGGAAATGTGCATTGAAATGAGAAAGTGAACATTGAAGCCAATGAAATGTTAATCAAAATGAGAAAATGAGCATCAAATGTAGGAAATGAGTATCAAAATGAAGGAAATGAGCATCGAAATAAAGAAAATGTGCATTGAAATGATAAAATTAGCATCGAAATGAAGGAAATGTACATCGAAATTAGAAATGAGCGTCGAAATGAAGTAAATCTCATCAAAATGAGAAATGAGCACTGAAAATTAGGAGACGTGCATCGAAATAAGCATTAAAATGAAGGAAACGTGCATTTGAAATAAGAAAATGAGCATCGAAATGAAGAAATTGTTGATCGAAACAAGAAAATGAGCATCGGAATGAAGTAAATATTATTTTTTAATAAATAAAGATATTAAAAAAATTAAAAAAATTTTCCAAATTAAAAATGTTAGGTTCTAACCTTTTTAAACCATAAAAAAAAATTTCTACATTATTCTATGCACAATTCCTTCATTTCGATGCTCATTTTCTAATTTTGGTGCACTTTTCCTCATTTCATTGCTTATTTTCTCATTTCGATACACATTCTTTATTTATTATTTTAAAAATAAAAAATTAATAAAAATTACTTTAAAAAAATAATGAACTTTTCAAAGTTAGAACGGATCGAGTTTAATATGGAAAATTTTTATATGTATTTATTATTCATAAATATGAAAAAGAATTAACAAAAATTATTTTAAAAAATGAACTTTAAAAGATTAGAACCGATCAGATTTAACGTGGAAATTTTTAAATGAATTTATTAATCTTAAATATAAAAAAAAATTAATAAAAATTACTTCAAAAAAAAACAATGACTTTAACAAGGTTAGAACTAATCAGGTTTAATATGGAAAATTTTATATGTATTTATTATTCTCAAATATGAAAAAATATTAACAAAAATTATTTTTAAAAATAATAAACTTTACAAGGTTAGAACCGATCGGTTTTAATGTGGAAAATTTTTATAAGTATTTGTTATTCTTAAATATGAAAAAAATAATAAAAATTACTTTAAAAAAATAATAAACTTCACAGGTTCAGAACCGATCGGGTTTAATGTGGAAAATTTTTATATGCATTTTATTATTCTTCAATATGGAAAAAAAAACAAAAATTACTTAAAAAAACATGAACTTTACAAGGTTAAAACCGATTGAATTTAATGTGGAAAAATTTTATATGTGATTATTATTCATAATTATGAAAAAAATTCATAAAAATTACTACTAAAACTTATACTTAAGTCCAATAATAATATATACAACAGTTCCTTATGCTTCGTCAAATAAGGAAGCTTAATCTAAGAAATGCTATGCACGAGAATGGATATCTATTTTGCCGATGGCATGGTCAGTGGGTATCAAGGTAACCCGAAACAAGAATGTTAAACTGTATGACTCTAGAAACTTCATGATAGACTAGGATGTGTTTTCTGAATATGCCCAAGGTTATCGCAATTTATTAAGATAATAATGGTGCAGTTGCAAACTTGAAGGAATCACAAGTCCAAAAGGCAATTAAACACATTAAGAGCAAGTACCACCTTATACGACAAATCGAATGATGAGGGAAAGGTTGTTGTCGCCAAGATTGCATCGGATGATAACCTAGTAAATCCTTTTACAAGGACCTTAAGGCGAAAGCTTTCGATGGTCGTGTAGTGGGTGTGGTAATCAGATGTATGGCAGTAGACATGACAACATAGTCTTTTAGTATAAGTGGGAGATTGTTGGATTGATCAAATGATTGCATCTTATAATTTATTTATATGTCCGATGCAATAGTCTACTAACTTTATAGTGTAGAAAATATGTTGTGCGACAATACGCGGAAGATCATATTATCAATTTCCTTATAAAGTATAAACAGATGCTCACAACTGAGATAGACGGGAACTCTCTATCAGGATGGTTGTAGTGTGATTTGGTATTAGATTATCTTGACTATAGAATCACATTAGTGCACTTTGTGTATATTGAGCAAGACCATTTGATCACAGTTATTATGGATGTTTATGTTCTTGATCCCTTTACAATAACCTCGACACGTAAGACATTATATATTTCTTTGATTCATCAATGAGTGAGATTAACATGTAATTAAATCAACAAACTCGGTGAGTTGGAAAGTAATGTTGTCTCTATGGTGTGTTGTTGATTATAGAAGGAATCCGTGTCTGCTATAGGTTGATGATGTCCCCTTAAGGAGCTCATAAGGATTATCATATAAACCCTGCAGGTGGATTTATTCCGGCATGATAATGAAGTTGAGTGGTGTTACTCTTGGATGAGATATTAATTAATAGAGTTGTCAATAATTTAATTAATTAATGGGCGTTGTATATCTTAAACATGGGGAGACTAACGAGCTCATATAAGAAAGAGCCCATAACGTAATTATAGGAACGGTAGTGATGTAATAATATTTTAGTGGTATATATTATTATTATTGGAAGTTTTAGGCTAAACTTGAATACTTAAGCCTAGTGAAGGTCCAATTCTAATTTCTCCTCGTGATCCCTTCTGTAGCCCATATATAAGTCATCTCAACTGTCCGAAAATCTATTCATGTCTAACCATGAGTAGGGAGAGAGAACATCAGATTGAGAAGATCTTGATGATCGTCGCCCACAGGACGTCAAGATTGGACTTGGAAATACAGCAGAAGATCAGAAGATTGTTTGTTGTTGCTGTTCGTCAACTTTCATGATTTTTCAAAAATTGTGTAGAATTCAGAACTAGACGTGTGATACACCTTTAGAAATTCATGGAAGAGAGGATCGTTTTGGCGTGTAGATCACTTGAATCGAAGATTGGATGAGGAAGTTAAGCCCAAAACCGTGAGGCTGCACAGGCTGTCGGCGATAATCTTTCTTATTCAACACACCCTGGTGAAAGGTAATACGTTTCTATGTTTCTTGCTTCATCTAATTATAGAATCGTATGGAACCCAAGCGGTTAACGTTAACCAAATAATCGAACGTCAACAATTGCATCGAAAATATAAATAAATCATAAGACGCAATTATTTGATCAATGATTCTAATTTCAAATATTGTTAAAATATTGTTCATACTAAAGCTAGACTTTTAGTGTACAATCCAACAATCGTCGATCCATTGCCCTATAAATTTGATAATAAGATTAATCTTTAACGCCTCTATTTTCCAAAGGTCCCCCTTTGCTATTTTTAGATCTGTTCGGTAGGAGTTCCACGGTAGAGTCGGTCGGTTGGTCAGTCAGGTGGTTGGTTAATAGTTCCAACGTCTATTGAACCACATATCATCGACTGATCAACCTGTAAACTAGATAATGAAATTAATTTTTAACGCATTTATTTTTCAAAGGTCTCCCTCTACTATTTCTATATCAGTGAAGTAGTAATTCTACAGTAGGGTTTGTCGGTTAGTTGGTCTGGTGGTCGGTTAATAGTTTCAATGTCTACCAACCCACATATCATCGACCGATCACCTTGTAAAATTTTTAACGAAATCACATTTTATCATGTCTATTTTTCAAAGGTCTCCCTTTGCAATTTTTGGATCAGTCGGGTAGGAGTTCTAAAGTTTTTCCAAAGGGCCCCGTTTGCTATTTCTAGATCAGTCGGGTAAGAGTTCCATAGTAGGGTTAGACGGTTGGTCGGTCTGGTGGTCGATGAATAGTTACAATATCTACCGACCCACATATTATCGACCTATCGCCCTGTAAACTTGATAATGAGATTACTTTTTATCGCGACTATTTTCCAAAGGTCCCCCTTTGCTATTTTTGGACCAGTCAGGTACAGTAGAGTTTGTCGGTTAACGAGATTACTTTTTATCACGTGTACTTTCCAAAGGTCCCCCTTTGCTATTTCTAGATCAGTCGCGTAGGAGTTCCACAGTAGGGTCGGTCGGTTGGTCGGTCAAGTGGTCGGTTATTAGTTTCAATATCTACCGACCCACATATCATCGATCGATCGCCCTGTAAACTTTATAATGAGATTAATTTTTAACGCTTCTATTTTGCAAAGGTCCCTCTGTGCTACTTTTAGATCAGTTCGATAGGAGTTCCATAGTAGGGTCGGTCGGTTGGTCGGTTAATAGTTCCAACGTCAACCGACCCACATATCATTGACCGATCGCCTTGTAAACTTGATAATAAGATTAATTTTTAACGCTTACATTTTGCAATGGTCCCCCTGTGCTAATTTTAGATCAGTTTGGTAGGAGTTCCATAGTAGGGTCGATCGGTTGATCGGTCAGGTGGTCGGTTAATAGTTCCAACGTCAACCGACCCACATATCATCGACCGATCGCCTTGTAAATTTGATAATGAGATTAATTTTTTACGCGTCTATTTTACAAAGGTCTCCCTCTGCTATTTCTATTCATTCGGGTAGCAATCCTACAGTAGGTTGGTCGGTTGGTCGGTCTTGAGGTTGGTTAATAGTTCCAATATCTACCGACCTATATATTATCGATCGCTCGCCATGTAAACTTGATAATAAGATTACATTTTATCGTGTCATTTTTCAGAGATCTCCCTTTGCTATTTCTAGTTCAGTCGTGTAATAGTTCTACAGTTTTTCTAAATGTTTCCCTTTACTATTTCTAGATCATTCGGGTATGAGTTCCACAGTAGGGTTGGTCGATTGGTCATTCTGGTAGTTGGTTAATAGTTCCAATGTCTACCGACCCACATATCATCGACCAATAGTCCTGTAAACTTGATAATGAGTTTACTTTTTATCGCATCTATTTTCCAAAGGTCCCCCTTTGCTATTTCTAGATCTGTCGGGGAGGAGTTCTATAGTAGGGTTGGTCGGTTAACGTGATTACTTTTTATCACATCTATTTTCCAAAGCTCCCCCTTAGCTATTTCTATATCAGTCGGGTGGGCGGTTAATAGTTCCAACGTCTTTCGACCCATATATCATCGACCGATCGCCCTGTAAACTTTATAATGAGATTAATTTTTAACACATCTATTATAAAAAGGTCCCCCTTTGCTATTTTTAGATCAGTAGAGCAGGAATTCCACAGTAGGGTCGGTCAGGTGGTCGGTTAATAGTTCTAACGTCTACCGACCCACTTATCATCAATCGATCGTCCTATAAATTTGATAATGAGATTAATTTTTAACGCGTCTATTTTCCAAAGATCTCCCTCTTCTATTTCTATATCATGCGGTAGCAATTTTACAATAATGTTGGTCGGTTGGTCGGTCTAGTGGTTGGTTAATAGTTCCAATATCTATCGACCCACATATCATCGACCGATTGCCCTGTAAACTTGATGATGAAATTACATTTTATCATATCTATTTTTCAAAGGTCTCTCTTTGCTATTTCTGGATCAGTCAGGTAAGAGTTCTACAGTTTTTCCAAAGGTCCCCGTTTGCTATTTATAGATCAATCGGGTAGGAGTTCCATAGTAGGGTTGGTCGGTCTGGTAATCGGTGCATATTTCCAATATATACCGACCCACATATCATTGAAAGATCGCCCTGTAAACAAGAAATGGGATTACTTCTTATCGTGTCTATTTTTCAAAGGCCCCCCTATGTTATTCTTAGATCTATCGGGTAGGAGTTCTACAGTATGGTTGGTCAGTTAACGAGATTACTTTTATCGCGTCTCTTTTCCAAAGGTTCCCATTTTCAATTTCGAGATCAGTCGGGTAGGAGTTCCACAGTAAAGTCGATCGGTTGGTTAGTAAGGTGGTCGATTAATAGTTCTAACGTCTACAGTCCCACATATCATCGATCGATCGCCCTATAAAATTGATAATGAGATTAATTTTTAACGTGTCTATTTTCTAAAGGATCCTCTTTGCTATTTTTAGATTAGTCGGGTAGGAGTTCCAAAGTAAGGCCGATCGGTTAGTTGGACAGGTGCTTGGTTAATAGTTCCAACGTCTACCGACCAACATATCATTGACCAATCGCCCTGTAAACTTGATAATGAGATTAATTTCAACGCGTCTGTTTCCAAATTTCTCCCTCAGCTATTTCTTTATCAGTCGGGCAACAATTCTACAATAGTGTTGGTCGGTTGATTTTTCTGGTGGTCGGTTAATAGTTCCAATATCTACCGACCCACATATCATCTACTGATTGCCCTGTAAACTTGATAATGAAATTAAATTTTATCGCGCCTATTTTTCAGAGGTCTCCCTATACTATTTCTATATCTGTCGGTTAGGAGTTCTACAGTTTTTCCAAAGGTCCCCCTTCTCTATTTCTAGATTAGTCTGGTAGGAGTTCTATAGTAAGATTGGTCGGTTAACGAGATTACTTTTTATCGAGTCTATTTTCCAAAGGTCCCCATTTGCTATTTCTAGATCAGTCGGGTAGGAGTTCTATAGTAGGTTTGGTCGGTTAACGAGAATACTTTTTATCGCGTCTATTTTCCAGAGGTTCCTCTTTGCTATTTCTAGATTAGTGATGTGGGAGTTCCACAATAGGGTCGGTAGCTTAGTCGATCAAGTGGTCTGTTAATAGTTAAAACCAGTATTCTTAAAATTGGACCGATTCAATCGCGAACCGAGCCAGGAACCGTTCCGAAAGCACCCCCATAACTGCTTTTGCGGTTAAACCAGAAAAAACCAGTTGAAACGGGAGAATGAGATAACGAAAAACTGCCGGTTTGGTATAATAAATTAAAATTAAAATATTGTGATAAGTTATTGTGTGCGTCTGTATTATGTCATTGAAGAAATTCAAAATTGAAACCTCCTCAATCTTAATATTTACAAATTATTAAATTATTACACTCAACTTATTGTTACAAACTGCAATTTGAGGGTAAGAGAAATAATAAAAAATAAAAAATAAAAAGGTTGCTCGGATACGCCAAGCGATCGAATCTCAAGCCATCGGATACCTACAAATTTTTTTACCATCGTGCCATACAAACGTCTACGGCTCTGGTAAAGGAGAAAGAGTATAAGTGAACTTTTCTAAATGAGAGAGAAAACGAGAAATTGATAGCGCTGTAGAGAGAGAAACAGAAAGAGGGAGCGGCCGCAGGCGCTGATTATAGAAGATAACCCTACTTTTATTTCTCTTAATACTCTTAATAGGAGTGGGCCTATAAAATAAAAGTGTCTGGGTTTGGGGTTTGGGGTTTGGGTTATTCATGTTTATATAAAACACTTATTTATTATATTATATTTTAATAATAGTTTTAAAATATAATTAAAAAATATAAAATTTAATTTTCCGGTTGAACCATCTGGTTGAACCAATCGACAGGTTGAACCTCGAGCCGTTGCCTTCACGGTTTGACCTCCAGTCTGGTTTTCTAATCACTGGTTCAAATATTAACCGACCCAAATATCATCGACCGATCGCCCTGTAAACTTGAGAATGAGATTAATTTTTAACGCGTCTATTTTTCAAAGGTCTCCCTCTGCTATTTCTAGATTAGTCAAGTAGCAATTCTACAATAAGGTTGGTCGGTTAGTCGGTCTGTGGTCGGTTAATAGTTCCAATGTCAACTGACCCACATATCATCGAACGATCACCCTGTAAACTTGATAATGAGATCACATTTTATCACGTCTATTTTTCAAAGGTCTCCCTTTGCTATTTCAAGATCACTCAGGTAGGAGTTCTATAGTTTTTCCAAAGGTCCCCATTTACTATTTCTAGATCAGTCAGGTAGAAGTTCCACAATAGGGTTGGTCGGTTGGTCGGTCTGGTGATCAATGAATTATTCCAATATCTACAGACCCACATGTCATCGACCGATCGCCCTGTAAACTTGATAATGAGATTGCTTTTTATCGCGTTTATTTTAAAAGGTCTCCATTGCTATTTCTAGATCAGTCGGGTAGGAATTATACAGTAGGGTTTGTCGATTAATGAGGTTACTTTTATCGCATCGATTTTTCAAAGGTCCCTCTTTGTCATTTCTAGATCAGTCGGGTTGGAGTTCCACAGTAAAGTCAGTCTGTTGATCGGTTAGGTGGTCGGTTAACAGTTTCATGTTTACCGACCCATATATCATTGACCGATCGCCCTATAAACTTGATAATGAGATTAATTTTTAACGCGTCTATTTTCCAAAGGTCCCCCATTGTTATTTTTAGATTAGTCCGGTAAGTGTTCCAAAGTATGATCGGTCATTTGGTCGGTCAGGTGGTAGGTTAATAGTTCCAACATCTACCGACCCATATATCAACGACCGATCACCCTGTAAACTTGATAATGAGATTAATTTTTAACACGTCTATTTTCCAAAGGTCTACCTTTGCTATTTCTATATCATTCGGGTAGCAATTCTATAGTAGGGTTGGTCGGTTGGTCGGTCTGGTAGTCGGTTAATAGTTCCAATGTCTACCGATCCACATATCATCCACTGATCGCCTTGAAAACATGTTATTAAGATCATATTTTATCGCGTCTATTTTTCAACAGTCTCCCTTTGCTATTTCTAGATCAGTCAAGTAGGAGTTCTACAGTTTTTCCAAAAGTCCTCGCTTGTTATTTCTAGATCAGTCGGGTAGGAGTTCCAAAGTAGGGTTGGTCGATTAGTCGGTCTAGTGGTCGGTGAATAGTTTCAATGTCTACCGACCCACATATCATAAACTGATCACCTTGTAAACTTGATATTGAGATTACTTTTTATCGCGTCTATTTTTCAAAGGTCTCCCTTTGCTATTTCTAGATCAGTCATGCAGGAGTTTCATTGTCTATTGATCCAGATATCATCAATCAATCGCACATAAACTTGATAATGAGATTATATTTTGTCGTGTTTATTTTCCAAAGGCCCCCTTTACTATGTCTAAATCAGTCGGGCTTTTACAAATTTTCCCCTTTGCTATTTCTAGATCCATCGGGTTCGAATTCTGCATAGGTTGGTCGGTTGGTCGGTCTGGTGGTTGGTTAATAGTTTTAATGTCTACTGACCTACATATCATCGACACAGCTAAACAACCCTTATTGTGGCTGAATTTTTTTTTATCCAAATACATATGAAAAATTATAAAAATCCATCTCGTTGTAATTATTATTTGGGTTTAAATCCTGAAAATTAATAATGTTGTTTTGATCAATATGAGCAGTTGATGAATTAGAAAAACTAATATTTATAAAAGGACTTCTTTATTTTTGAGAGTGAATCCTTAAAAGGCATACCTTTTAACCATGTTAATGATCCTAAGAGTTGCAAGGCTCCTTGGTTTCTTGAATTCAATGTAGTTATTTATTCAAGAAAAATGCATTTAAAAATAATTATGAAAGCATCTAAAGTGATTTAAAAAAATTTATGAAAAAGACAAAAGGTTATCATACTTGATTTTCCACTAAAATAAGCAGGCAAATATACAAAACATAAGTTATTGCAACATCATATTAATCGAAGAATGAAACAATGCATTGAAGACAAGACGAAAATATATTCCAATAATGTAAGTAAAACTAAAAAGCAAGTGGAAGATGGTTCAGCCTGTAAAATATGTAAGGTAAAGATAACCTACAAACACATAAAGCTAATATATTATATAAACATAACTTCATAGCAGGAGCTTTTCTCCACAACAAAAGATTCGATTTTCTCTCTAAACAATTCAAAAAATACTCACCCTCTTCACTAGATTTCATAATTTATACCTGCTGTTCAATTCATTTCAGCGAACAACTGCACTTAACTTAATAAATGAACTACAACAATTTCAATCAAACTGTACACATTTTGGAGACAAGTACAATTAACTGAATTGAACATACAAACAACCCATCCCCATCTAATTTTCCAAATGATTCAGCATCTAAATGATAGCTTAATATAATTTGAAACATTAAACTATTAAATAAAATGGTAGAAATTTATAGAACAGGCTGTTTATAGTAGAATGCGACTATTGAAAATTTGATATCTTTTTTTCGAGTAATTTACACTCTAGTCTCTAGCCACTAATTTGTATAAATTGTGGATATCTACGTCAACAGCTCCTCTTTCAAAAGTTTTTATTTTTATTTTTCCTACAAGTATGTTGATGTTTATGTTAGCTTAATATCCAACTAGAGTAAAAATTAGATAAATCCTCCATCAAATTGGAGATTATGTTTCTTAATTTACAAATTAATATTCTACCTGAGATGAGTGTTGCTGTACAAACTCTGTATGGCCTTGTCCAAATAAGTTCCATGTGCTGGCAACGATAGCTACACCTAGTTTAAAAGACATCTATGATAATCTGACCAAATTCATGTATTATATCAGCATATTTGTTGTCTCCTAAGATAACTAAACATATCATTTCTTTATTACATATTGTTCTATGCACTTGCTCCTTATCAACTACACTAGCTATTACAGACGGAGATAAATGATTGATCTTATCAAATCTTTTGCTTCATTCTCAGAATTGAAACTTGGCTTTAAGAAGAGTAATAGAAATACAAATTAGGTCCTACTCTTAACTTGGTACCTCCAATGTTGTTTTTCTCTAGGTACATTAAATTGTCATTAGAAGCTCATCAGCATTGTAATGAAAATAAATAATAAAATAGAAGAAAACCTGATATTAACATCAATTGAATCTTCCATTTCCTTTACAAAATCTAGAAGCCTCTCCATTTGACCATGATAGGATTCTCATCCGCTAAATCACGCAATAATTCAAATAACCTATACCATGAGAAATAATTGCGTCAATATTCAAGAAAAAGTCACTGTACAATGAAACAAAGTCAGTCACCTTTCAAAAAATATTAATAATTGACTCAACAAGAAAAGTTAAAATGCTAAGTCTGATCAGGAACAAATGGTAGAAAGTAGCACTAAAAGTTAGGACAAAGGAACACAATTATAGGCAATTAGCAAGACTATAATTAGAAAGTAAAATGTTTTATAAGTTACAAAGGAATTGTTTATCCTTGATGACCCAGCTAGACTAACACTTCCATCATATTTGTATTTAGCTGATGTTTAGTTGATTTCTCAAAATGTGCAATTTTTAGCGGATACCATAGAACTACACTTGAGCCATCTGTTCCAAATCAATAATTTAAATTAGGATTAGGGAACATGATAACGTGAATAACACTACTTAAAACTTATTATTGTAAGTATAAGTGGAACATCCTTTTCTGTTACTTTCCAACCAAATTATGAATTAGGTACAAAAAATCAAACTTCCATCTATATTTAAGTCTCCCAGCTTTACCTTAATGAAGATTTTTCTAAATTTTCAATTGTCTAGCTAAATTGCAATTAGATATGAAGATTGAAATGGATTTGAATCGACAAAAAATTATCAAACAAGTAAAGGGACAGTTAAACGGTCAGTAAGAAGCAACAAAAAGAGGAAACCAAAACACAGTAACATAACAGGTAGTTCTTTATCTCTAGATATCAGACCAAATACTTGCAGTCCAAATATTCAAGGTAAGTTAAAAACTAAAAGTAACGAAGTTAGTTCAGTCACATTTACAAAATAATAAAAAAATTCAACAGTTAAGAAACTACTGAATTTCAGCGAGCAGAGTGGAGAAAGAGATAAACACAATCTCATAATCATACTGAAAAAACTTCTTGTTGTAAAACTAAAGTAGAGTGCATGCTTGTATTTACTGTTGGCTGAAACATAAATACTTTCTCAATAGTCAATAGTGTTATAATAAAAATATAATCTAAATTAAAATATTGTATTACTCTCAAGCTAATCCAATTCATCTATGATTGCCAACATACAAAAATATCAAAATATAGAAATGAATTACAACCAGAATTTATTCAAATCTATTCTCTAGATGAATAAACAAGGAATAACAAAGATACAGAAGCCAATAAATTAATTAGTATATACCTCAAATGAATCACAGATTTCAAATGCGTGGGCAAAATAACATATACTCCCTCCATCCCAGAAAAGTTTGCGCCCCCTTTCCGGCACGGAGATTAAGAAGTGATAACTTTTAGGGGTATAATGGTATTTTTATGTAATAAATAAATAATAAAGTATGTTAGGTAGAAATGATTTTTTTGTAAATAAAGTGTGTGGGGAAGGGTGGTTGTTTTTTACTTTTTGCTTTTTTTGGAATGTGTAAACTTTGTGTGACATCCCAAAATGGAAAGTGTGTCATCTGAAAGGAGACGGAGGGAGTATTAAACAGAAGAAACTCATTAGGCGAAAAATAATATGCCTAGTGCATTACCTAAAACCAATCTTGAATCCACCAGTTCGATCTCGCTTGAAACAACATATCCTTACTTAAAGACATTCTTCATCCAAGAAAAGGAACAAAATTTTCATCCATTTTGGAAACTCTCAAATTCTTTTGTTCCACGATAATTAATAGTCAAATATGAGAATTCTACCAATTTTTAAATGTCAAATTAGTACAAAATATTTGTTAAATTCACACTCAAAGCAAGAGAATAGGAGATAAAGACAAGGAATAAAATATTTACTTGAATGATGAACCATTTGGTGGAATTGTTATAATGTGAGAGACGTCCATTAAAGAGCCGGGGACACCTTTGGAGGGATGTCCATGAAAGTGCCAAGAGAGAGACGTCCTTGACTTCGAAATTGATTGTTGTTCAGTGGAGATTGAATATATTTGTGTATGAATACTTAAATAATTTCTCATCTCTCAGCAGCGAGCAGTTTATGGCCACTATCATCATCAATTTGAGAAATAAACGAGGAAATGAGCTATATAATCAATATCAAATATAATTCAGGGAAAAGCACTTCTACTGTGCTTGTTACCCCCAACAAATGACACCACATGAAACTCATTATTCATGTAAGCTACAATTAGGTCTTGTTTGATTTTGGCCGAAATTTTCAAGTTTGGCACTTTTCCTTTTCACTTTGCCGCAGATTCTGCTTTTCGCCCAATAATATTTAGTTGCTTCTGGGTTATTTTTACGAACTTATTAATATTGTCATTTAAAAATATGACATTTCTTTCAAAATACTGAATATTGTGTTGTTGTGTTTAAATTTTTCGTATGCTTTTTATTCTAAATACGTTGCACTTCAATTGAGTTATTCAATGATAAATAGTTAAATATATATTTGAAATTTAATTAATCACCATCTCAAAAAGAAATGAAAAACAATATTTAAAAAAGAAATACTATTTAATAAGAAAAATTAATTGGGAGGAAATAAGAAAAAGTAAAAAAAATTTAAAAAATTAATAATTAAAATAATCGTCATTAGCTTAGGAAACGACACGTAAGTAATAAAAAACTCTGCTATAGTAACTAGTACGAAGCCAACGTAACACGCGGGAATTTTGAATTTTTTTATGGAATCAGCTATTCGTATATTCAAATTTGCTAAACGTATTAAAAAATAAGAAGTATTATTATTTATTGTATAGTAGGTAATTGCATTAGTGGAGGTATGGGTCCCATTTTTTAGTTGTCATTATTGGATGTGTGTGGGTCCTATATATGTAAAAAAGGAAATGAGACCCTTGGGGCGGACGCCCAAAATGGAAAAATGGGACTCTTTGGAGCAGACGGAGGGAGTATTCAAAATTAATAAGTTATAAATATTCTAATAATTAAGATTTTATATTGTGTTCGATTGTAGTACCCGAAAGATGTATTCAATTTCATATTATATTCGGTTGTAATACCCGAAGAATATAGTGTATTTGGTTGGAGTATCCGAAAGATGTATTCGGTTGAAAAATTTAATGGTCCTTGAGGGATGGTGATAACACTTTCACTATGAATTGTTATCATTTTTATTATAAAATTTTATCGATTAATTTTCATTTCTATTATAAATTGTTCATAAAATAATATTATCACTTTTCGTTAATTGAGTATCACTTTCCATTATAGAAATTATTACTATTTATACTTATGACATAAGCCCTCACCTGAAACGGTCTTACACTCTAAACTTTGTGTGTGTGTGTGTGTGTCTATATATACTCCCTCCGTCCCCTTGAAATGTAACCATTTGCTTTTTACACGTGGATTAAGGAGTATAGTAATTTAATGTATTTTGAGGTGAGAGAAATAATAATTTAAAGTGTAGTGGGTAGTTGTATAAGTGTTGAGTGTGGGGCTATGAGAGGTCACATCAATCTAAAAATGGAAATTGTTTCTTTGTAATTAGACGGACCAAAATAGCAAAATGGATACGTATCAAGGGGACGGAGGGAGTATATATAAATGGTGTACCCGCGGGTATTGAGGTATTATCAGTACTCATTCCAAACTCTAATGAGATTTTCACAACTATCTGTATCCTTCCCAAATCCGTTTACAACTAACTATCTATACCTGCCCTATTAAGATTTGGATAGAACGAGTACTTGAAAATGCCCATCTCATTACCATCCCAAACTATTATCGTTTAATAATAAAATTAATAAATGTATATAACAATTATAAATTTTTGTATAATTAAGGATAAAATATTAAATATAATAAAATAAATATAAAATAAATAATTAACGATAAAAAAATTATGAAAATTAATTAATATTAATCTAAAATTTATTTTTTTCATGAAATTCCTTATTTAGGATTTTATAATTAACTAAATTTATTAAACTCAAAAATTCTAAAGATAAATAGATGAAATATATTAATTAATTTCTTATTGCTTCTAAAAATATTTTGTTTATTAATATATTTTATTAAAGAATATTTTAAAATAAAGAAATTTTTATTAAACTTAAGAATTTATTTCTCCAATAATATATTACTGGTATTTTGATTTCAAATTAAAGATAATAAAAGACAATTAATTTGATATAATTTTTATATAAATTCGATTTAAAAATAAAAAATTAAAAACACTTAAAGTTTTAGGTAAATTTCTTAAATAAAATAAATAAAAATTAAATATTTTGATTGGTTGTTTAAAATAAAGCAACTATATTATCTTCTCTTCTAAGCAAATTTATCATCAAAAATAAAAATAAAAAAATCTATAAAAATGACACATCGTGCCAAAATTGTTTTCATGATGCCACCTAATAAATGTAAAACCCTCTTTTAGTTTATATATATATATATATATATATATATATATATATATATATATATATATATATATATATAATAAAAACATTATTATTATTATTTTATTATTATTAAAATTAGCCCCTAAATATATATAATTATGAGATGTTGTGCAAGTGAGATGGATTGTAAGATGCACAATTCAAATTTATTATTTTATTCACTATTTAAGCATGATTTTTAGATTAAAAAAATTATTCTAAGATAGTTAAAACATATAGTAATTTATTAAAATTCGATATTTAATTTATTAATATATTTTTATTTATTAATTTACATAGTTAAACATTTAATATTAAAAATTTTTGGGCAGTCATGTGTGAGATTGTCTCATTGTTAGACCAATTTATACTTTCGTAATTAGTTATTAATTTTTATTAAAAATTTAATTACTTCTTTTTTTAATATTATCACTTTTTATTTATAATATAAATTATTCATAAAACAGTTCACTAAACTATTATTATACTTCGCCAATTAAGTATTACATTTGTATTAAAATGTTATAACTTTTTATTTGTTTCATGAAAATCATTTAGTGAAACAGTAGCACACAAGTGTTTGGCTAAACTCTGAACTTTTAAATACTTTAACATTAAAATTTAAGAATTTAAATTTATAGAAAAATAATGCAATCTTTTTTCAAAAATATACACATAGATGTGAAGTCACTATAAATATTTATCAATATGTAAATTTTGAAGTAAAAATAAAGAATTGTTAGAGGATAAACGGAAAAATTCGTATTCTAAAAGTTATATCAAATTGAAATTGCTCTTATATGTTGGTTAAACATGTGATGAAGTACAATACAATTTGTTAATTAAAATATACTCCATCGTTACATTTAAAAAACTACATCGTTTCAAGATTAAGGAATATAATATTTTAATCTGTAGTGAGTTGGTAAAAATATAATATTTTAATGTACAATACATAATTCTACTAGTATTGTATATAGACCCCATACAAATATAATAATTGTTTTGTGCGGATATTATTCTCAAAAAGGAAAATGTAACTCTTTTAGTGAGACGCTTTAGTTAGTGAAAGGTAAAATTCCCTTTTATTTATACTAATATTTGTGACAATAAATAAAATTGGTAAATAATTATATTTGTAAAAATAAAAATAAAAATTGAGTTTGTGTCCATGGACAAGTACACAATAGTATTATGAATTTATATGATCTGATCTAATCACTTTAGGTCCGTCAATAATTAAATAAAAAAATATCATCAGAAAAAGAAAATTGATAATAAAAAAATTTCTTATTATCAAATTCACAAAGATATGCTACTCATCACCTCAAAATTAAATGTTAGAAAGTAAAATATCTCACATTCGCGTCAATATGCCAAATGCTTAATTAAGTTTGAGAGATAAAATAATACCATAACAAACGAGTAAAAACAAATTAAGAAATAAAAAATAATAAGATAACAAGCAGTAAACGTATTCCGAAGCGGCTATAACTCGTCACATCCTCCATGGTCCTTCATCAGCATGGTTAAGGAAAATGAAGGCGCGGGTGATAGTTCTGAAAAAATTTTGAACATGTTATTTTTTTGAGATTTGTGGTTTGAATCCCCTTCCATTTCATGTGAAGAAGCCCTAGATTAGGGGAAATCCAAATTATAGCTCATGTGGCTGAACACCACCTATACCTAGTTGATTGTAGGGAGGATGCTTCACGAATTGATGAGTTCGATCGATTAAGGTATTAGGGTATCAATTACTGTGTTTTTTCAATGCCAGATTATTGTGTTGACCGTTAATCCAATCCTCTATTTACTACAAGATTGCTTTGAGAAATCGGCGGCAAAGAGACCGTCAGGCCAAGGGTATACTGTGTTTGAAGGCTCTGGTTGGAGTTTGCTAAGAATGATCAATAAAACATCGAACCCACCCAATTACTATTCAATTCTTTTTTATTTTGTTTTATTCGGTTATTAGTTCATCAAAGTCATCTGTTTCTTATTCTCCTTTTTGGTCAAACTTTACATAGTATGAGCATTTGACAACCTTGTGGAAATAGCTCATTTTCAACTAGTGGGATCTGAATTCCATGTGCTGCTTTTGTATCATATGAATTACCTTTAAGCCTATTGACTATTTCAATTTTATAGTGGATTTGTTAAGACCATCAATCTCAGGAATATCTGAGAATTAGATATTTCATTATTTCCTTTAACTTGGCTTTCACTTGATTCTTTAATTTACATGACCGAAGAACATAAGAAAGCATATTCCCTAAGAACTTAGTGTATATTTCAATTGTATTAAGTGTAGAGGAAAATCGTATACTACATTGGTCTATTTTCTAATAATAAATTGTATGTAACATAATTTGTGAGACTGCTAGAGCCAAAATACCATATAATCACCAGAACATTACATAAATGAGAAAGTGAAGATCAGATTACAGTTCAAAGATTTATTAGCATTTGCTTCTTAACCATGTAATCAAACTTAAATGTTGTGCTTCAAAGTTAAGTATGGGTATCTCTTCTCTCTCACAATTAGTTTTTTATTTTTTTCCTTCACTTTGCAATAGGATTCTTTCCACGTTTAGTCGGGATTTTTCCTCAAATCTGATAGGGAAGCACTTTTGAATATTTTTTGAATAAGGGTTCCTAAATATTTTTATCCAAGAATGTCTGTCTTTCTATATTATATTATATCAGGTTCTTGTTGCAGGGTAGGAGCTTGACCTCCTTAATTACAGCTTCTAACATTATCTTATCTTACAAGTGAATTGTTTGCAGAAGAGGTAATCACAATTTGTTCCGTTGTACTTACTAATCATATTCATGTGTAGTTTGCATTATATAGTTGAGGTGCAACTCATATTTGTGTGATGAATAGAAATATGTTGGATTTATCTTCTAAATATTATTCCTGCTATAGTTTGAATGAATAAGTAATAACTCTGTTTGAGTGTCTTCGCTATTTTTCATGTATAACACTACTGTGGTATGTCACAGAAAATAACAGAAATTTACAACAGAATCAGTAATAAATCTGTCATTATAAGGCTTTTATATCTGTGTTTGAGTGTTTTCGCTATATTTGTGTGAAAATAACTTAAATTTACAATAGATATCAGTAATAAATCTGTCATTATAAGGCTTTTATAGCTCTGATAAATCTGTCCATTTTTCAGGGATGTATAAAACATCACACATTGTGAAAAAATCCAATGTATAATGTTGAAAATATGTCTATCTAAAATCGCATGCAACTAATAATAATATATAGATGTAACAAGTCATGCTTATAATTTCTGTTATAGTTTCTATTTTATACTCTTAAGTTGTGAGGTTAGATCTTCGAGCACACAGTGGTTTCTAGTAATTTGAATCTTATTCTTATCGCTTGAATTCTATTCTTGGAAGCTAAACTTAGTTGATTTGGTGTAAAAACTCATGGATTTACTAACAAGTTTGTATAGTTTTTTATTTTCATGAGCCTTCTAGTCTACGTACATGAATTATATGATAAGTAAAGTATTTTGAATTCCCGCTAAATTGTCAATACCTTATTAGGAAATTCAGAAAATTGTTTGTGCTGTAAGGCACTATTCATGCGCTCTATCTAGGGGATAAATGTGATTTTCAGTCTAGACCATCTATCAAATAATTCATGAACCTCATAGTACAACTCAAGAACAAATTCCCACTTAATCAAATAATTCACAAAGCCTGTTTCTAAGTTGTTATGCTGCTAGAGTTTTAGTGATTGAAGTTATTTCTTAGCTATAAATTGTGAGTAAAATATTTATTTTTTAAAAAAGAGTGCTTCTTATCTACCCCTATAGTTGGTATAATTTGTTTCGTATCAATGATGAGTATGCCATATTTTAGGGAAAGAGGATAAGTGAACTACAAGTCTACTAATACGAGTAAATATAGTTCTATTATTATTGAAATTGTTTAATTATTTATATTTATGTTTTAGCTTTTTAAGCTATTTTATGGCTAATTTGCGGCAGGAACAAGCTAGAGAGATTTTAGTGACTGAAGTAACAATGTCCTTAGAAATTCATAGAAAGAAAGAAGGAAAAGAATACATAAAATCTTATCAACTTGTTGAGGATGACACTGTAAACACAAGCGTTTAATATTTTTGTATATATCGATGTAGAATTTATCTAATGTGTTATCAAAATTTGTTGAAGGATGTTCTAATCCAAAGACATGGCACACTTACAGGCATGTGTACTATATTGTTAAATTTGATATGAGGTGTTATCATAAGGAAAAAAAGTATAACATTAGACTTTATATAACAGGGGCAACAACGACATCGAAAAAATTATTTATGATCTATAATAACATTTTTTAATTGTTAAGTAACATTTTTGGGGGGTTATGTAATGTCAGTTATCTTGTAGTGACAGTAGGGTCAGTCGGTTGGTCGGTTAGGTGGTCAGTTAATAGTTCCAACGTCTACCGACCCACATATCATCGATCGATCGCCCTGTAAACTTGATAATAAGATTAATTTTTAACGTGTTTATTTTCCAAAGGCCCCCCTTTGCTATTTCTAGATAAGTCGGGTAGGAGTTCCACAGTAGGGTCGGTCGGTTTATATGTCAGGTGGTCGGTTAATAGTTCTAACATCTATCGACCCACATATCATCGATCGATTTCACAGTAAACATGATAATGAGATTACTTTTCCACGAATAGCAGAGGGAGACCTTAGGAAAATAGACGCATTAAAAATATATCTCATTATCACGTTTACAGGGCGATCGGTCGATGATATGCTAGTCGGTAGAGGTTGGAACGATTAACCGACCACCTGACTAACCGTACTATGGAACTCCTACCCGACTGATCTAGAAATAGCAAATGGATACCTTTGGAAAATAGATGCTTTAAAAATTAATCTCATTATCAAGTATATAGGGCGATCGATCGATGAAATGTGGGTTGGTAGACGTTGAAACTATTAACCGACCACCTTACCTACCAACCGACTGACCTTATTATGGAACACCTACCCGATTAATCCAGAAACAGCAAAGTGGGATGTTTGGAAAATAGATGCGATAAAAAGTAATCTCGTTAATCGACCAACCCCACTTAGAACTCCTATTCGACTAATCTAGAAATAGCAAAGGAAGACCTTTGGAAAATAGACGCGATGAAAAGTAATATCATTATCAAGTTTACAGGGCGATCGGTCGATAATATGTGTGTCAATAGGCATTGGAACTGTTAACCGACCACCATAACTACCAACCGATTAACCCTATTGTAGAACTCCTACCCGACTGATCAAGAAATAGCAAAGGGGATCCTTTGGAAAATAGACATGATAAAAGTAATCTCATTATCATGTTTATAATGTGATAAGTCGATGAGATGTGGGTCGGTATATATTGGAAATATTAACTGACCACCAGACAGACCAACCGACCAACCCTATTGTGGATAAGTCGATGAGATGTGGGTCGGTATATATTGGAAATATTAACTGACCACCAGACAGACCAACCGACCAACCCTATAGAAGCGACAAAAAATAATCTCATTATCAAGTTTACAGGGTGATCGGTCGATGATATGTGGGTCGGTAAACATTGGAACTATTACCCGACCATAAGACCTACCAACCGACCAACCCTATTGTGGAACAACTACCCGACTAATCTATGAATAGCAAAAGGGGACCTTAGAAAAAATTGTAGAATTCCTACTCGACTGATCTACAAATAGAAAAGGGGAACCTTTGAAAAATAAACGAGATAAAATGTAATCTCACTATCAATTTTACAGGGCGATCGATCGATGATATGTGGGTCGGTAGATATTGGAACTATTAACCGACCATCAGACCGACCAACTGACCAACCCTGTAGTGGAACTCCTACCCGACTAATCTAGAAATAGCAAAAGGGGACTTTTGGAAAAACTGTAGAACTCCTACTCGACTGATCTAGAAATAGCAAAGAGGACCTTTAAAAAATAGACGTGATAAAGTGTAATCTAATTATCAACTTTAAAGGGCGATTGGTTGATGATATATGGGTTGGTAGATATTAGAATTAATTACTGAACAGATGACCAACCAACCGACCTTATTGTGGAACTTCTACCCGATTGATCTAGAAATAGAAAAAGGGACCTTTAAAAATAGACGCGTTAAAATTAATCTCATTATCAAGTTTACAGGGCGTTAAAAATAGATAGACTTTACTGTGAATCTCCTACCCGACTGATCTAGAAACAACAAATGGGGACCTTAAGAAAATAGAGGCGAAAAAATATAATCTCATTAACCGACCAATCCTACTATAGAACTCCTACCTCATAGATATAGAAATAGCAAAGGGAGACCTTTAGAAAATAGACGCGATAAAAAGTAATCTCATTATAAAATTTACATGGCGATCGGTCGATGATGTGTGGGTCCGTAGACTTTGGAACTATTAACTGACACCAGACCGACCAACCGACCAACCCTACTGTAGAACTCCAACCCGACTGATCTAAAAACAGCAAAGGAAGACCTTTGGAAAATAGATGTGATAAAAAGTAATCTCATTATTAAGTTTACAAAGCGATCGGTCGATAATATGTGGGTCGGTAGACATTGGAACTTTTAACCGACCACTAGATTGACCAACCGACTAACCCTATTGTAGAACTCCTCCCGACAGATCGAGAAATAGCAAAAGGTGGACCTTAGGATAATAGATGCAATAAAAAGTAATCTCATTATCAAGTTTACATGGCAATCGGTGGATGATATGTGGGTCGGTAGACATTGGAACTATTAACCGACCATCAGACCGACCAACTGACAAACCCTAATGTGGAACTCCTATTCAACTAAACTAGAAATAGCAAAGGGGGACCTTTGGAAAACTGTAGAAATCCTACCCGACTTATCTAGAAAAAGCAAAGGGGGACCTTTTGAAAATAGATGGCATAAAATGTAATCTCATTATCAATTTTACAGGGCGATCGGTCGATGATATGTGGGTCGGTAGACTTTGTAATTATTAATCGACCACCAGACCGACTATCCGACCAACCCTACTATAGAACTCTTACCCGACTGATCAAGAAATTGCAAAAGGGGACCTTTCGAAAATAGACATGATAAAAGTAATCTTATTATCAAGTTTATAAGGCGATCGGTCGATGATATATGTGTTGGCGCTTGGATCATTTAGTTAACATGACCTGTTAGGGATCCATACGTTTCTAATATCAGTGGAAGCAATAAATCATAGAAACGATTACCGTTCACCAAGGTATGTAGAAGATGAAGGATTCTCGCTGACAGATTGTGCAGTCCCACGAGAATTGCCATAACTTCCTCGTCTGATGTCAGAATTGAATGATCTTTGTCATCAGACGATCCTCTCTTCAACGGCTTTCCGTCAGTATATTGATCATCAAATTCTGAGTACTGAAAAATTTTATACAAATTTCGCAAGGTGGCGGACAGCAGCAGCAAACTACCTTCTGATCTTCTGCTGTATGTCCCAAGTCCGATCTCGACGTCGTGTGGGCGACGATCTATGAGACCTCCTCAATCTGCTCTCAACCCTCATTACACATGAATAATGAATTAGATTAGGGTTCCAGATAAGTTGAGGTGACTTATATACATGGGCTACAGCAGGGACCATGAGGAGAAATTGGGTTGGTCCTCCATTGGGCTTAAGAATCCAAGCTTAGCCCAAAGCTTATACTTAAGTCCAATAATAATAATATATTCCACTAAAATATTATTACTGCACTGCCTTTCCAATCCCAAAATTACGTTTTGGGCTCCTTCTTATTATGAGCCTGTTAGTCTCCCTATGTTTAAGATATACAATGTCCATTAATTAATTTAAGTTACTGACAACTCAATTAATTAATATCTCATCTAAGAGTAGTACCACTCAACCTCATTATCATGTCGGAATAAATTTTACCTGCAGGGTTTACATGATAATCCTTATGAGCTCCTCAAGGGGACATCATCAACCTATGACGGACACGGATTCCTTCTACAATCAACAGCACACCATAGAGACAGCATTACTTCCCAACTCACCGAGTTTGTTGATTTAATTACATGTAAATCTCACTCATTGATGAATCAAAGAAATACATACTGCCCTACGTGTCGAGGTTATTGTATAAGGATTAAGAGCACGAACTTCCATAATAACTGAGATCAAGTTCTCCTATAAGTCAGTATAAGTCAGTATAAGTCGAATGATCTCAAGCGGTCCTGCTCAATATACACAAGTGCACTAATGTGATTCTATAGCCAAGACAAGCTAATACCAAACTACACTACAACCATCCCAGTAGAGAGTCCCCGTCTATCTCGGTTGTGAGCATCTGTTTATACTTTATAAGGAAACCGATAATATGATCTTCTGCGTGTTGTCACACAACATATTATCTACAGTATAAAGTAAGTGGACTATTGCATCATGCATATAAATAAATTATAAGACGCAATCATTTGATCATATGATTCTCATTTCAAATTGATTGTTATAACATTGTTCATACAAAAAGCTGGACTTTTAGTATATAACCCAACAATCTCCCACTTATACTAAAAGACTATGCTGTCATGTCTTCCGCCATACATCTGATTCCCACTCCTACTACACGACCATCAAAAGCTTTCGCTTTAAGGTCTTTGTAAATGGATTTACTAGGTTATCATCCGATGCAATCTAGGCGACAACAACCTTCCCCTCATCATACAATTTCTCGTAACAGGTGGTACTCGCGCTCCATGTGTTTAATTGCCTTATGCACTCGTGATTCCTTCAAGTTTGCAACTGCACCAATATCATTAATTTAAATTGTGATAATCTTGGGTAAACTTAGAAATACTTCAAAGTCCATCATGAAGTTTCTAGAGTCATATAGATACTTTAGCTGCCTTATAGGCTCCAATTTATCATCTTTCCATGATGGAATCCGGTGTTCGAAATATATTTCTATATAACACTCCTCCATATTATGGCTCTACTTCTTAAAATTAAACACATAACCTTGAGGTGGATTTACTATCGTCCCTATCTGATTTGAAAAATCTGAATCTATATAACCCATAAGAAGCAATGATTCTGTTCGGTAAGTCCATATATAATTTCTGATCCTTTTCAGGTACATAAGTATATGTCTTACCACAATTTATCATTCTTGTTTCGGGTTACCTTGATACCCACTGTTCATGTCTTCGACAAAACAGATATCTATTCTCGTTCATAGCATTCCTTAGATTAAACTTTCTTATTCGCCGAAGCATAAGGAACCACTTTCATCACCTTTATCTTCTTTTTGTGTCTTAAGACACATTTCCTTAGATAAAGTTACATGCTAAACGAGTAGGAATTCTATCTATTCATGAAGCTTGAGATAAGCATAACATCCTTTCTTGTGATCCGTATAACCGTGATCAAAAGGATATATTTTGCTTTTCTTAAGTCCTTCATTTCATACTGCTTTATTAACCATACCCCTACGCCCGACAATACTCTTTCATTGTCTCCAATGAGCAATATATCATCTACGTATAGTACAAAAAATACCACTACATTTTTGTCACTCTTTTCAATACACAAGACACATCCGCACATTGAATAAATCCATATGCCTGGATTCCTCATCAAAATGGATGTTTCATGATCTTGAAGCTTGCTTTAGTCTATCGATGGACACTTTTAAGCTTACTATCACAATGCTCTTAGCCCTTTGCAATGAATCACTATGATTGCTTAACATAAATGTTTTCCTCAAGACTTCCATTCAGGAAAGTTGTCTTGACATCTATTTGCTATCCCTCATATTCCATATGAGTAGCAACAGGTAAAAGAGTCCGGATCGACTTAGGCATAGCTACCGGCGAATAGGTTATCTCATAATCGAACCTTTCTTTCTAAGTATACCTTTTTCGCAATGAGCTTTGCTTCCAAGGTTTTCACCTTACCATATGATCCTATTTTATTTTGTATGACCACTTCCAATGGCTTTTACACCATTTAGTGGTCTTACAAGCTCCCAGATTTAATTTAGAATTCATCAATTCTATTTCAACATCATTGCACTAGCTAAGATATCGCATTTGGATCTTGTAGTGCTTCGTCATATCCCTCCATAAATGCATAGAAACTGAAATAAAATTCTTTCTATGAAAACGTACGTAAAGACAATTTCTCATAATCAAACGTTTATTCATATCGTAAGATAAATAAGCAACTCCCACTGCAACATCCACTACTCTCGTAGTTTTACCCATGTATATTATTATTTTATCATCACTTAGTTGTAGGCTTTTAGTGATTACGGCATCTACACACAACATGTCAGTAAATGCCAACGCTAATCATGCTTCAACAACTAGTGAATGAGATGCTAACCTTGTTCACATCTTGATGAAATTGAATTTTCTTCGCCATATGTTTTGTCAGAAGTTCCCCACCATATACAGCTTTTTTGTAATTCAGGTGGAACTTGCTAAAAACATTTAGGCAAACAATGAAGAATAAAATTGACTTAGGTTTCCCCTTCAACTTCTATTTCATGTATTTCCAATTCATTCATCAAATTCAATCATGACCTACCGCCTTTTAACTTACTCAAGTATCCGAAGAGTTACATGAGACCATCATATTTCTATGAATCTCTTATCTCTTCACCAGAGACTTTAATATGCATCATGATAAGTCTTTTGTGAGAACACTCATGTATTTCTTAAGCAGTAAAATTATAATCCAAGATTCTTTTCTAATCATCTAATTTTGGACCAGTAAATATGTTTCTTTAAGTAAACAATAGTGAAATAAAACTATTTGAAATTCAGAGAATCATAAAATATACACCGATCAAATCTTCGTATTTATCCATTTATATTGATTCCCTCAAAACAATATAAAATATAAATTTACCGATATCTCAAGCACCGTGAGTTTGCAAGCCACGATAGTGTGGACATTTACAAACCCAAACATTTACAAGAGAAGGTTTTACCCATTAATTTCATTTGTCAACCTAACTTTATGATAAAATGATTAATAGTCGGTTCCTCTTTAGCCATGCAAATAAAAGCAGTGACTCCGATGGGAAGGATACTTATTATTTACACCTAAGTGTATACCATTATTTGACCCCAAGTCCATTGCACGAGCTTATGTGCCTTTCAGATGGAGAAGTACACACGCGCTCGGATAACTTCCTACAGTCATCAATTATAAGTTTGTACCAGTGAACCGCATATAAGCTCATCCGATAGGGAGGAAGGTCTATGCCAACGCGCAAGTTCATATGCATCACATTACAAACATAATTATTTAATGAAGTCTGTTCCAGCAATCCATGAATAAACTCATCCGATGGGGAGGAAGGCTCTAATGCCGACGCGCAAGTTTACTCACATTGCTAACAAATCAATAATGGAGGCTGTGGGAATTAATTACCAATCCCCTCTCCCACTTAGTTATTTAATACCGTGGGTTTTTGCATGCATATAACATTCAGAATAATATACGCAACCTAGCATGCTCCTATTACGGCACATAAGGCAGTAAATCACAGAAAGCATGCATACATATATAACAATAATCAATTAATAAATAAATTATAACAGTTAAATAACAGCGAATTCGATTGTTCGCCACCAATCACGAATGCGGACAACTGCGACGGGGATCGACCTCCCCGCAGCCTGCTCCACCACTCCGACACCCTGCCCGATCACATTGTGAAGACTCACGCGGAACCTGATGCAGACCAGTCGAACTTGATGCAGACCAGTCGAACCTAATGCAAATCCGCTCGAACCTGATGCAGAGTCGATCGAACCTGATGCAAACCAATCGAACCTGATGTGAATCCGCTCGAACCTGGTGCATCACCAATCGAACCTAATACAGACCAATCGAACCTGATGTGAATCCACTCAAACCTAGTGCAGCATCGATCGAACCTGATGCAGACCAATCGAACCTGATGTGAATCCGCTGGAACCTGGTACAACATCGATCGAACCTGATGCAGACCAATCGAACTTGATGTAAATCCGCTCGAACCTGACGCAGTATCGATCAAACCTGATGCAGACCAATCGAACCTGATTCAAATCAATCGAACCTGATGTGAATCCGCTCGAACCTAGTGCAGCATCGATCGAACCTGATGTGAATTCGCTCGAACCTGGTGCAGCATCGATCGAACCTGATGCAGACCAATCGAACCTGTTGTGAATCCGCTTGAACCTAGTGCAGCATCGATCGAACTTGATGCAGACTAATCGAACCTGATGTGAATCCGCTCGAACCTGATGCAGCATCGATCGAACCTTCATCCGCGCAGCCTCACACAGTGTTCCGCGCACCACATGGCACGCCACCATGCACGCCATCCCAGCATCCAGCAAGCCAACGTGTGAGACTCCTCTCCAACGTTCAAGATTTACACATCACGCTCCGAGCTCCCAACAAGCACCAATGCCCATCAGGCCTCCCGATACTCAGCACGCTGCTCCGCACGCCAACGAGCAGCACACGCCCAGCAGTTGATCGCTCTTTGCCTAGTTCAAAACGCGCCCCAGCTGTGCCATTTGCTTGATGCTGTGCACAACACCATGTGCTTTGATGAGCGCTCCTCGCTCGGGATGTCGCTCGTCCAAGGGCCTACTTGCACGGAACCAAGTTCAGCGTTCCCAACGCGCAACACCAAACTACACCAACTGTATGTCGTTTAGGGTTCGCAACTGTAGACAACTTAGAATCCAATCTTCACCGTTCAGAATCTACTACTGTGAGTTCAGAACATGCTGTCCAAATTACAGGTCGATCCAACGGTTAGTTTGTGACAAACGGCTCTTTTCCCTCGACTGCGCAGAACAGAATCGCCCAAAAACCTGCTTCTGTTTTCGTCGTATTCCCGACAACACAAAGCTCTAAATACGATCTGCACCGTTCAGAATGTACATCCACAAAATCCGAACGTGCTGACCAAAATTCAGCTTGATCCGATGGTTGAAACTCCATTTATTGCCTCTTCAATATCACTGCGCTGGTTTTTCTCTCAAAAACGTGAATCTGTTTTTGCCCACTTTTTCTTCCTTCCATGTAAAATTGACGAACAGTTTTCGTCGAATCCTCTCACACTCAACCATCGAAAAAATAGGTATGATACAGGGTATATATCACATAGGGATATTCATGGTTTAGCAGTAAAATCAAAACCCTAAACATGTGATCCTAATTTCAAAAAACTAACTACATAAACCCTAGCCTAACGTGTCACGCTTCACCACGAAACCAAAGCTCTGATACCAATTGTTGGCTCTTGGATCATTTGGTTAACATGACCTGTTAGGGATCCATACGTTTCTAATATCAGCGGAAGCAATAAATCATAGAAACGATTACCGTTCACCATGGTATGTAGAAGATGAAGGATTCTCCTTTTAAGATTTTGCAGTCCCACGAGAATGGCCATAACTTCCTCGTCTGATGTCAGAATTGAATGATCTTTGTCATCAGACGATCCTCTATTCAACGGCTTTCCGTCAATATATAGATCATCAAATTCTGAGCACTGAACGATTTTATACAAATTTCACAAGGTGGCGGACAGCAGCAGCAAACTACCTTCTGATTTCTGCTGTATGTCCCAAGTCCGATCTCGACGTCGTGTGGGCGACGATCTACGAGACCTCCTCAATCTGCTCTCAACCCTCGTAACACATGAATAATGAATTAGATTAGGGTTCCAGATAAACTGAGGTGACTTATATACATGGTCTACAGCAGGGACCAGGAGGAGAAATTGGGTTGGGCCTCCATTGGGCTTAAGTATTCAAGTTTAGCCCAAAGCTTATACTTAAGTCCAATAATAATAATATATTCCACTAAAATATTATTACTGCACTGCCATTCCAATTCCAAAATTATGTTTTGGGCTCCTTCTTATTATGAGCCCGTTAGTCTCCCCATGTTTAAGATATACAATGTCCATTAATTAATTTAAGTTACTGACAACTCAATTAATTAATATCTCATCCAAGAGTAGTACCACTCAACCTCATTATCATGCCGGAATAAATTCCACCTGCAGGGTTTACATGATAATCCTTATGAGCTCCTCAAGGGGACATCATCAACCTATGACGGACACGGATTCCTTCTACAATCAACAGCACAACATAGAGACAGCATTACTTCCCAACTCACCGAGTTTGTTGATTTAATTACATGTAAATCTCACTCATTGATGAATCAAAGAAATACATACTGCCCTACGTGTCGAGGTTATTGTATAGGGATTAAGAGCACGAACTTCCATAATAACTGAGATCAAGTTCTCCTATAAGTCAGTATAAGTCAAACGATCTCAAGCGGTCCTGCTCAATACACACAAGTGCACTAATGTGATTCTATAGCCAAGACAAGCTAATACCAAACCACACTACAACCATCCCAATAGAGAGTCCCCGTCTATCTCGGTTGTGAGCATCTGTTTATACTTTATAAGGAAACCGATAATATGAACTTCCGCGTGTTGTCGCACAACATATTATCTACAGTATAAAGTAAGTGGACTATTGCATCGTGCATATAAATAAATTATAAGACGCAATCATTTGATCATATGATTCTCATTTCAAATTGATTGTTATAACATAGTTCATACAGAAAGCTAGACTTTTAGTATATAATCCAACAATATGGGGCAGTAGACATTAGAACTATTAACCGGCCACCATACCGACCAACTAACCAACCCTACTGTAGAACTCCTACCTGACTGATCTAGAAATATAAAAGAGGGACCTTTGGAAAATAGATGCGATAAATAGTAATCTTATTATCAAGTTTATAGGGCGATCAGTCAATGATATGTGGGTTGGTAGACATTGGAACTATTAACCGACAACAAAACCTACCAACCGACCAACCCTATGTGGAACAACTACCTGACTAATCTAGAAATAGCTAAGGGGAACATTTGAAAAAACTATAGAACTCCTTCCAGACTTATCTAGCTATAGCAAAGGGAAACCTTTGAAAATAGACGTGATAAAATGTAATCTCATTATCAAATTTACAGGGCGATCAGTCGATGATATGTGGGTCGATAGACATTGAAACTATTAACTGACCACCAGATAAACCAACTGACTAACCCTTTCGTAGAACTGCTACCTAACTTATATAGAAATAGCAGAGGGCGACCTTCCGAAAATAGACACATTAAAAATTTATCTCATTATCAAGTTTACAATGCGATCGTACGATGATATGTGGGTCGGCAGACATTGGAACTATTAGCCGACCAAAAGATCAACCAATAGACAAACCTTACTATAGAACTCCTACCCTACTGATCGAGAATAGCAATGGGGGACCTTTGGAAAATAGACGCGATAAAAAGTAATCTCATTATCAAGTTTATAGGGCGATCGGTTGATGATATGTGGGTTGGTAGATATTGGAACTATTAACCGACCACAAGACCTATCAACCGACCAACCCTACTGTGGAACAACTAGCCGACTAATCTAGAAATAGCAAAGGGGGACATTTGGAAAAACTGTAGAACTCTTTCCAGACTGATCTGGCTATAGCAAAGGAGAACCTTTGAAAAATAGACGCGATAAAATGTAATCTCATTATCAATTTTACAGGGCGATCAGTCAATGATATGTGGGTTGGTAGACATTGAAACTATTAACTGACCATCAAATAGACCAACCGACTAACCCTTTCGCAGAACTAGCAGAGGGTGACCTTCCAAAAATAGATGCATTAAAAATTTATCTCATTATCAAGTTTATAATGTGATCGGACGATGATATGTGGGTTAGCAGATGTTAGAACTATTAACCGACCACCAGACCTACCAACTAACCAACCCTACTATAGAACTCCTACCTGACTGATCTAGAAATAACAAAGGTGTATCTCTGGAAAATAGACGTGATAAAAAGTAATCTCATTATCAAGTTTACAAGGCGATCGGTCGATGATATGTGGGTCGGTAAACATTGGATCTGCTAACCGACCAACAGTCCAACCCTACCTTAGAACTCCTACCCGACTAATCTAGCAATTGCAAAGGAGGATCGACCTTTGGAAAATAAAACCAATAAAAAGTAAACTCATTATCAAGTTTATAGGGTGATCGATCGTTGATATGTGTGTAGGTAGACATTGGGACTATTAACTAACAACCAGACCGACCAGCCGACCAACCTTACTTTGGAACTCTTACCCGACCAATCTAGAAATAGTAAAGGGGGACCTTTGGAAAAACTGTAGAACTCCTGCCTGAGTTATCTAGAAATAGCAAAGGGGGACCTTTGAAATGTAGACGCGATAAAATGTAATCTCATTATCAAGTTTACAGGGCGATTGGTAGATGATATGTGGGTCGGCAGATATTGGAACTATTAACCGACTACCAGACCGACCAACCTACTAACCTTACAGTAGAGCTGCTACCGGATTAATATAAAAATAGCAGAGGGAGACCTCCCGAAAAGAGATGCGTTAAAAATTAATCTTATTATCAAGTTTACAAGGCGATAGGTCGATTATATGTGGATCAGTATACGTTGGAACTATTAACTGACCACTAGATCGACCAACTGACCAACCCTACTGTAGAACTCCTACCTAATTGTTATAGAAATAGCAAAGGGGGACCTTTGGAAAGTAGACGTGATAAAAAGTAATCTCATTATCAAGTTTACATGGCGATCGGTCGATGATAAGTGGGTCGGTACACATTGAAACTATTAACCGACCACCAGATCGACCAACCGACCAACCCTACTATGGAACTCCCTCCTGACAAATTTAGAAATAGCAAAGGGGGACCTATGGAAAACTGTAGTACCACTACCCGACTGATCTAGAAATAGGAAAGGGAGACTTTTGTGAAATAGACACGATAAAATGTTATCTCATTATCAAGTTTACAGGGCGATCGGTCAAATGATATGTGGGTAGGTACACATTGGAACTATTAACCGACCACCTGACCGACAACTTACTCGACTAATCTAGAAATAGAAAAGTGGGCCTTTGGAAAATAGACGCGTTAAAAATAAATCTCATAATCAAGTTTATAAGGCGATTGTTCAATGATATGTAGATCGGTAGATGTTAGAAATATTAACGATCACTTGACCTACTAACCGACCGACCCTACATTGGAAGTCCTACCCGACTGATCTAGAAATAGCAAAGGGGGATTATCGGAAAATAGACACGATAAAAAGTTATCTCGTAAACCGACCAACCCTAATGTAGAATTCATACCCGACTGATCTAGAAATAGCAAAGGGAGACCTTTGGAAAATAGTTGTGATAAAAAGTAATTTCATTATCTTGTTTACAATGCAATAAGTCGATGATATGTGGGTTAGTAGACATTGGAACTATTAGCTGACCACCAGACCGATCAACGGACCAACATACTGTGGAACTCCTACCCGACTGATCTAGAAATAGCAAAGGGAGACCTTCATCATTATGATGAAGGAAATATGCATCATGATGAACGAAATGAGCATAATGATGTAGGAAATGTGTATCATGATTAAAAAAATATGCATCATGATGAAGGAAATGAGCATGTGATGAGGGGGATGATCATCAAGATGACGAAAATGGGCAACATGATGATGGATATATGCATCATGATGTAGGAAATGAGCATCATGATAAAGAAAATATGCATAATAAGGAATGAAGAAAGCATCATGATGAAGGAAATACACATTATGATGAAAGGAACATGAAATATGATGAAGGCAATGAGCATCATAATGTAGGAAAAAAGCATTATGATGAAGGAAATACGCATAATGATGAAGAAAATGAGCATCATAACGAAGGAAAAGACCATAATGATGTGGGAAATGATCATCAAGATGAAGGAAATAAGCATTATGATAAACAAAATATGCATCATGATGAAGGAAATGAGCATAATAATGAAATAAATGAGCATCACGATAAAAGAAATAATCATCATGATGATGGAAATGAGCATCACGAAGTAAGAAATATGTGTAATGATGTAGGAAATTAGCATAATGATAAAGGAAATATGCATCACGATGAATGAAAAGAGCATAATGATTAAGGGAATGACCATAATGATGTAGGAAATGATCATCATGATGAAAGAAATGAGCATAATGATGAAGGAAATGAGCATCATGATGTAGGAAATTAGCATCATGATAAAGGAAACATGCATCTTGATGTAGGAAATGAGCATCATGATGAAGGAAATAAGTATCATGATGAAGGATTTATGCGTCATGATGATGGAAATAAGCATCATGATGAAGAAAATGAGCATCATGATGAAGAAAATAAGCATCATGATAAAGAAAATATGCATCATGATGAAGGAAATGAGAAACATGATTAAGGAAATAATCATCATGATGTAGGAAAGAGAATCGTTATTAATGAAATATACATCATGATGATGGAAATGAGCATCAGGATGACGGAAATGAGCATCATGATGAATGAAGTGAGTATCATGATGAAGTAAATATGCATTGTGATGAAGGAAATGAGCATAAAGATGTAGGAAATGGGATTCATGACGAAGGATAAATGCATCTTTATTATGGAAATGAGCATCATGATGATGGAATTATGCATCATAATGATGAAAATGAGAATCATGATGATAGAAATGAGCATCATGATGAAGAAAATGAGCATTATGATATACGAAATAAGCATCATGATAAAGAAAATGAGCATCATGATAGTGAAAATGAGCATAATGATGAAGGAAATGATCATCATGATGATGGAAATGAGCATCATTATGTGGGGAATGAGCTTCATGACGTAGATTAGAGCATCGTTATAAAGGAAATATGCATCATGATGAAGGAAATGAGCATCATGATAAAAGAAATGAGAATCATTATGACGGAAATATGCATCACGATGTTGGAAATGAGCATCATGATGAAGGAAATATGTATCATGATGAACCAAATGAGCATCATGATGTAGGAAATTAGCATTATGATGATAGAAACATGCATCACGATGAAGGACATGAGCATAATAATGTAGGAAATGAGCATTATTATGATGGAACAACGCATCATGGTGAAGGAAATTAGCATCATGATGAAGGAAATGACCATAATGATATAGGAAATTAACATCATGATGAATGAAATATGCATCATGATTAAAGAAATAAGCATAATGATGTAGGAAATGTGTATCATGATGACGAAAATAAGTATCATGATGAAGGAAATGAGCATCACGATGAGGGAAATGATCATCAAGATGACAGAAATGAGCAACATGATGATGGAAATATGCATCATGACGTTGGAAATGAGCAATATTGATAAAGGAAATATGCATTATAAGGAATGAAGAAAGCATCATAATGACGGGATACACATTATGATGAAAGAAACAAGCAACATGATGAAGGAAATGAACATCATAATATAGGAAAAAAGCATTATAATGAAGGATATACGCATAATGTTGAAGGAAATGAGCATCATAATGAAGTAAATGACCATAGTGATGTAGGGAATGAGCATCATGATAAAGGACATCATGATGAAAGAAATGAGCATCATGATGAGGAAATGACCATCATGAATATGGAAATATGCATCGTGATGTAGGAAATGAGCATCATGGTGAAGGGAAATATGCATCATGATGAAGGAAATGAGCATCATGATGTAGGAAATAAGACCTAAGAAGAAGGAAACAAGCATCATGATGATGGAAATGAGCATCATGAAGAAGAAAATATGCATCATGATGATGGAAATTGGCATCATGATGATGTTTGTATCGTGATGTAGGAAATGAGCATCATGAAAAAGAAAATATGCATCATGATGATGGAAATTGGCATCTTGATGATGTTTGTATCGTGATGTAGGAAGTAAGCATCATGATGAATGAAATAAGTTTCATGATGTAGGAAATGAGCATCATGATGAAGGAAACATGCATCATGATGTAGGAAATGAGAATCATTATGAAGGAAATGACCATAATGATGTCGAAATTGATCATCATGATAAAGGAAATGAGCATCAAGATGTAGGAAATGAGTATCATGATAAAGAAAATTTGCATAATAATGAAGGAAATGATCATCATGATGTTAGAAATGAGCATAATGATGAAGGAAATATGAAGCATGAAGTAGGAAATGAGCATCGTGATGAAGGAAATATCCATCATAATGAATGAAATGAGCATCATGATGTTTGAAATGAGCATCATGATGAAGAAAATATGCATCATGATGAAGGAAATTGACATCATGATGAATGAAATGAGCATCATGATGAAGAAAATATGCATCGTGATGAAGGAAATGAGCATAATGATGTAATAATTGAGCATCACAATGAAGGAAATGACCTTCATGTTGAAGGAAATATGCCAAATGATGATTGTAATGAGCATCATGACTAAGGAAATGACCACAATGACGTAGGAAATGATCATTACATCATGATTAGGGAAATGAGTATCTTGATGAATGAAATATGCATCATGATGAAGGATATATGCATCATCATGTATGAAATGAGTATCATGATGAATGAAATATGCATCATGATGAATGAAATGAGCATCATGATGTTGGAAATACGCATATTGATGAACGAAATGAGCCTCAAGATGAAGGATTCATCCATCATGACGATGAAAATGAGCATCATTATGAATAAATCTATATCATGATGATGGAAATGAGCATAATGATGAAGGAAATATGCATCATGATGTAAAAAATGAGCATCATGATGAAGGAAATATGCATCATTATGAATGAAATGAGCTTATTATGTAGGAAATGAGTATCGTGATAAAGGAAATACACATCATGATGAAGTATATTAGCCTCATGATGAAGAAGACATGCATCATGATGAAGGAAATGATCATAATGACATAGGAAATGAGCATCACGATGAAACAAATGGTCATCATGATGAAAGAAATATATATAATTTTGTAGGAAATGAGCATCATGATGAAAGAAATATGCATTAAGGTCAAAGAAATGAGCATCATGATTAAGAAATGACCATAATGACGTAGGAAATGATCATCTTGGTGAAGGAAATATATATCATGATGAAGGAAATGAGCATCATGATAAAGAAAATATGAATTATGATGAAGGAAATGAGCATCGTGATGAGGAATTGGGCATCACGATGAAGGAAATGAGCATCATAGTGTAGGAAATAAGCATCATGATAAAGGAAATACGGATAATGATGAAGGAAATTAGTATCATAGTGAAGGAAATGACCATAATGATTATGGAGATGATCATCAAGATGAACAAAATGAGCATCATGAAGATGGATATAGGAATCGTGATGTAGGAAATGAGCATCATGATAAAGGAAATGAGCATCATTATGGTGGAAATATTCATCAGGACGTAGGAAATGTGCATCTACAGAAGGAAAATATGGATCTTGATGAAGGAACTGAGCATCATGATGTAGGAAATGAGCATCATGTTGAATGAAACATGCATCATGATTACGGAAATGCGCATCAGGATGAAGGATTTCTGTATCATGATGAAGGAAATACGCATTATGTTGAAGAAAATGAGCATCATAATGAAGGAAATGACCATAATGATGTAGGAAATGATCATCAAGATTAAGGACATAAGCATCATAATAAAGGAAATATGCGTCATGATGAAGGAATGAGCATCGTGATAAAGGAAATATGCATCATGATGAAAAATGAGCATCATGATGAGGAAATGACCATCATGATATAGGAAACAAGCATCATGATAAAGGAAATATGTATCATGATGAAGGAAATAAGCATCATGATGTAGGAAATGTGTACCATGATAAATAAAATACGCATTATGGTGAATGAAATTAACATCATGATGAAGTTTTTATGCATCATGATGATGGAAATGAGCATCAAGATGAAGAAAATTTGCATCATGATGAAGGAAATGATCATCATGATGTTGGAAATAAGCGTAATGATGAAGGAAATATATAGCATGATGTAGGAAATTAGCATCATGATGAAGGAAATATGCATCATGATGAATGAAATGTGCATAGTGATGTTGGTAATTAGCATCATGGTGAAGGAAATACACATCATAATGAACGAAATTAGCATCTTGATGATGGAAATGAGCATATTGATGTAGGAAATGAGCATATTGATGTATGAAATTAGCATCTTGATGAAGGAAATGAGCATATTGATGTAGGAAATGAGAATCATGTTGAAGGAAACATGCATCATCATGTTGATGGAAATTCGCATCATGATGAAGGATTTTTGTAAGATGATGAAGGAAATAAGCATCATGGTAAGGGATTAATGCATGGTGATGATGAAAATAAGCATCATGATGAAGGAAATGAGCTTCATGATGAAGAAAATATGCATCATGCTAAAGGAAATAAGCATCATGTTGATGTATGTATCTAGATGTAGGAAATAAGCATCATGATATGGAAATATACATCATAATGAAGGAAATAAGCATATTGATGTAGGAAATGAGCATCCCGATGAAGGAAATATTATCATGATGATGGAAATTAGCATCATGATGAATGAAATGAGCATCATGATAAAAGAGATGACCATAATGATGAAGGAAATATGCATCATGGTGAAGGAAATGAGCATCATGATGAAGAAAATGACTATGATGACGTCGGAATTAATAATAATGATGAAGGAAATAATCATCATGATGCTGGGAATGAGTACCATGATAAAGGAAATACACATTGTTGAACGAAATGAGCATCATTATGAAGGATTTATGCATCATGATGATGGAAATGAGGATCATTATGATGAAAATTTGTATCATGATGAAGGAAATATGCAGCATGATGTAGGAAATGAGCAACATGATGCTGGAAACGAGCATCATGACGAAGGAAGTACGCATCATGATGAGAAATTAGCATCATGATGAAGGATAAATGCATCATTATGAATGAAATGATCATCATGATGTAGAAAATGAACATCATGATGAAGGAATTACGTATCATGATGACGATAGAAATTAGCATCATGATGAAGAAGACATGAAGGAAATGAGCATAATGCTGTAGGAATTGAGCATTACGATGAAGGAATTGATCATCCTGATGATGAAAATGAGCATCATGATGAAGGAATATATATAATGATTAAGGAAATGAGCATCATGATGAAGGAAATATGCATTAACATGAATGAAATGAGCATCATGTTGAAGAAACGAACATAATGACGTAAGAAATGATTATCTTGATGAAGGAAATAGGCATCATGATGAAGGAAATATGAATCATGATGAAGGAAATATGAATCATGATAAAGTAAATGAGCATCATGATGTAGGAAATGAACATCATGATGAAGGAAATGAGCATCATGATGAAGGATTTATGCATCATGATGAAGGAAATAGGCGTCATGATGATGGAAATGAGCATTATGATAAAGGAAATAAGCATCATTATGAAGGAAATGATATTCATAAATTAGAAAAGAGAATCATGAATAAGGAAATATGCGTCATGATGATAGAAATGAGCATCAGGATGTAGGAAATGACCGTAATGACGTAGGAATTAATCATCATGCTGAATGAAATGAGCATCATGATAAAGGAAATATGCTTAACGATAAACGAAATGAGCGTCATGATGAAGGATTTATGCATCATGATGATGGAAATGAGCATCATGATGAAAGAAATTAGTATCATGATGAATGAAATATGAATAATGATGGAAATGAGCTTCATGATGATGTAAATGAGCATCATGACGAAGGACATATGCATCTTAATTAAGGATATGAGCTTCAGGATGAAGGATTTATGCATCATGATGATGGAAATGAGAATCATGATGAAAGAAATGAGAATCCTGATGAAGAATATGAGCTTTATGATATAAGAAATAAGCATCGTGATGAAGGAAATACGCTTCACGAAGAAGGAAATGAGCATCACGATTGTGAAAATGAGCATCATGATGATTGAAATGAGTGTCATGATGTAGGGAATAAACATCATGATGTAGATAAAGAGCAGAAAATATGAATCATGATGAAGAAATGAGAATCATGATGAAGAAAAATGCACTATGATGTAGGAAATGAGTATCTTGATGAAGAAATTATGCATCATGATGTACGAAATGAGCATCATGATGTATGAAATTAACATAATGATGATGGAAACATGCATTATGTTGTTGGAAATGAGCATTATGATGAAGGAAATGTGCATCATGATGAATAAAATAAGCATTCTGATGAAGAAATTGTGCATTATGATGTAGAAAACATTCATCATGATGTAGGAAATAAGCATCATGATGAAGGAAATATGCATTACGATGAAAAAATATGCATCATGATGTAGGAAATGAGCATCATAATATAGGAAATAAGTATTATGATGAAGGAATTACGTATTATGATAAAGGAAATTAGCATCGTAACGAAGGAAATGACCATAATGATGTAGGATATTATCATCAAGATGAAGGAAATGTGCATCACGACTAAGGAAATGAGAATCGTGATAAAGGAAATATGCATCATGATGTAGGAAATGATCAACATAAAGAAGGAAATAAGCATCATTACTTAGGAAAGTGAATTATGAATAAGGAAATATGCATCATGATGATGAAAATGAGCATCAGGATATATGAAATGACCATAATGACGTCGGAATTAATCATCATTATGAAGGAAATGAGCATCATTGTTTAGGAAATGAGCATCATGATTTAGGAAATGAGCATCATGATGATGGAAATGAGCATCATGATGAATGAAATATGCATCATGATGAAGGAAATGAGCATCATGATGTAGGAAATGAGCATCATGACGAAGGATATATGCATCTTGATGAATGAAATGAGCGTCATGATGAAGGAAATGAGTATCATGATGAAGGATTTATGCATCATAATGACGGAAATGAAAATCAAGATGAATGAAATGAGAATCATGATGAAAAATATGAGCTTTATGATATTAGAAATAAGCATCGTGATGAAGGAAATACGCATAATGAAGAAGGAAATGAGCATCAGGATTGTGAAAATGAGCATCATGATGACGGAAATGTACATCATAATGATGGAAATGAGCATCATGATGTAGGGAATGAACATCACGATGTAGATAAAGAGCATCATTATAAAGGAAATATAAATAATGATGAAGAAATGAGCATCATGATGAATAATACACGCATCATAATGAAGGAAATGAGTACCATGATGAAGGAATTATGCATTATGACATTGGAAATGAGTATCATGATGAAGGAATTAAGCATCATGATGTAGGAAATTAGCATTACGACGATGGAAACATGCATCATGATGAAGGAAATGAGCATCATTATGATAGGATTACGCATCATGATAAAGGAAATGAGCATCGATGAAGGAAATGACCATAATGATGTAGGAAATTATCAACATGATGAAGAAAATATGCATCATGATGAAGAAAATGAGCATCATGATGTAGGAAATGAGTAACATGATGAAGAAAGTATGCATCATGATGAAGGAAATGAGCATTATGGTGAGGGAAATGATCATCAAGATGATGGAAATAAGCATCATGATGATGGAAATATGCATCATGATGTAGGAAATGAGCATTATGATGAAAGAAATGTGCATAATGATGAATGAAGTATGCATTCTGATGAAGGAATTGTGCATCATGATGTAGGAAATGAGCATCATGATGAAGGAAATATACATTATTATGAAAGAAACGTGCATCATGATGAAGGAAATGAGCATCATAATGTAGAAAATATGTATCATGTTGAAGGAAATACATTATATGATGAAAGAAATTAGCATCATAATGAAGGAAATGACCATAAAGATGTAGGAAATAATCATCAAGATGAAGGAAATGAGCATCATGATGAAGGAAATGTGCATCACGACGAAGGAAATGAGCATCGTGATAAAGGAAATATGCTTAATGATGAAGGAAATTAGCATCATGAAGATGAAAATATGCATCGTGATATTGGAAATATGCATCGTGAGAAATGAAGTAAGCATTATGATGTAGGAAATCTGCATTATGATGTATAAAACATGCATCATTATGTAGGAAATGAGCATCATGATGAAGAAAATATGCAATATGATGAAAGAAACATGCATCATGATGAAGGAATTAGCATCATGAAGATGAAAATATTCATCGTGATGTAGGAAATATGCATCGTGAGAAATGAAGTAAGCATTATGATGTAGTAAATCTGCATTATGATATATAAAACATGCATCATTATGTAGGAAATGAACATCATGATAAAGTGAATATGCAATATGATGAAAGAAACATGCATCATGATGAAGGAAATTAACATCATAATGTATGAAAAAGCATTATGATGAAGGAAATACACATAATGATGAAGGAAATGATTATCAAGATGAAGGAAATAAGCATCATGATAAAGGAAATATGCATCATGACGAAGGAATGAGCACCGTGATAAATGAAATATGCATCATGATGAAAGAAATGAATGTCATGGTGAAGGAAATAATCATGATGATGATGTAAATATGTATCGTGATGGAGGAAATGAGCGTCATGATGAAGGGATTTGCATCACGATAAAGGAAATGAGCATTATGACGTAGGAAATGAGTATCATGATGAAGGAAACAAGCATCATGATGCTGGAAATGAGCACCATGATGAAGGAAATAAGCATCTTGATGAAGGATTTATGCATAATGATGATGGAAATAGGCATCATGATGTAGGAAATGAACATCATGATTAAGGAAATGAGCATCATGATAAAAGACATGAGCATCATCATGAAGGAAATATGCATCATGATGTAGGAAATGAGCATCATGATGAAGGAAATATATACCATGATGAACGAAATGAGCATCATGATGAAGGAAATTAACATTATGATGATGGAAACATGCATCATGATGAAGGACATGAGCATAATAATGTAGGAAATGAGCATTATAATTATGGAACAACACATCATGGTGAAGGAAATGAGCATCATGATGAAGGAAATGAACATAATGATGTAGGAAATATGCATCATGATGAAGGAAATGAGCATAATGATGTAGAAATGTGTATCATGATGAAGAAAATATGCATCATGATGAAGGAAATGAGCATCATGATGAGGGGAATAATCATCAAGATGACGGAAATAAGTAATATGATGATGGAAATATGCATCATGATGTAGGAAATGAGCAACATGATAAAGGAAATATGCATAATAAGGAATGAAGTAAGCATCATGATGAAGGAAATACGCATTATGATGAAAGAAACATGCAATATGATGAAGGAAATGAGCATCATAATGTATGAAAAAGGCATTATGATGAAGGAAGTACGCATAATGATGCAGGAAATGAGCACATAATGAAGGAAATGACTATAATGATGTGGGAAATGATCATCAAGATGAAGGAGATAAGCATCATGATGAAGGAAATATGCATAATGACAAAGGAATGAGCATCGTGTTAAAGGAAATATGCATCATGATGAAGGAAATGAGCATCATGATGAAGGTAACGAGCATCATGATGATGGAAATACGCATCGTGATGTAGGAAATGAGTATCATGATGAAGGGAAATATGCATCATGATGAAGGGAATGAGCTTCATGATGTAGGAAATGAGACTCATGATGAAGGAAACAAGCATCATGATAATGGAAGTGACCATCATGATGAAGGATTTATGCATCATGATAATGGAAATAAGCATAATGATGTAGGAAATGAGCATCATTATGAAAAAAATATACATCATGATGATGGAAATTAGCGTCATGATGATGTTTGTTTCGTGATGTAGGAAAATAAGCATCATGAAGAATGAAATTAGATTCATGATGTAGATGTTGGATTGTATACTAAAAGTCTAGATTTTTGTATGAACAATGCTTTGATAATATTTGTACACTAGTGCACTTTGTGTATTGAATAGGACCGCATTTAGATCGTTTGGTTTATACTGACTATGTAATAGAACTTGATCTCTGTTATTATGGATGTTCATACTCTTAATCCCTATACAATAACCTCGGAACATAAGCCAGTATTTATTTCTTTGATTCATCAATGGGTGAGATTTAAAGTATATATCAATATGCCCGGTGAGTTGGGAAATAATGTTGTCTCTATGGTGTGCTGTTGATTGTAGAAATAATCCGTGTCCTAAAGGAATTGGTTGATGATGTCCCCTTGAGGAGCTCATAATGATTATCATGTAAACCCTGCAGGTGGATTTATTCCAGCATGATAATAAGGTTGGATGGTACTACTCTTGGTAAATTATATTAATTAATAGAGTTGTCAGTAACTTAATTAATTAATGGGCATTGAATCTTAAACATGGGAAGATAAACGGGCTCATAATAAGAAGGAGCCCATAAACGTAATTTGGGATTAAGGTGGCAGTGCAATAATATTTCTTTAGTGGAATGATTTATTATTATTGGACTTAAGTATAAGTTTTGGGCTAAACTTGGATGCTTAAGCCCAATGGGAGGTCCAAACCCTAATTTCTCCTCCTGGTCCCTGTTGTAGCCTATATAATAGCCAATCTCATCAATCCGGATGTCTGAATCACATGCCTAAACACGTGAAAGACAAATTAAGGTTGTAGACTGAGTTCATCTTGTAGATCGTTGCCCACACCAACGTCAAGACGTGGCTTAGGAATACAACAGAAGACCAAAGGTCGTTTACTGTTTCTGTCCGTCAACTTGTGTGTAATTCCAAACTGGACGTGTCATATACTAGAAGAAAGCCACAGAAGAGAAGATCGTTTTGGCATGTAGATCATTCCAATCGAAGATCGGATGAGGAAGTTATGGTCAAAACCGTGCGACTGCGCAGGCCGCCGGCGAGATTCCTTCTTCTTCAACAATCCTGTGAAAGGTAATCAATTCTATGTTTATGCTTCTACTGTGATAGAATTGTATGGAACCCTAACGGTTCACGTTAACCAAAAGATCCAAAAGCCAACAGTAGGAAATGACCATCATGATGAAGGAAACATGCATCATGATATAGGAAATTAGCATGATTATAAAGGAAATATGCATAATAAGGAATGAAGTAAGCATCATGATGAAGGAGATACACATTATGATGAAAGAAACATGCAATATGATGAAGGAAATGGGCATCATAATATAGGAAAAAAGCAATATGATGAAGGAATACGCATAATTATGAAGGAAATGAGCATCATAATGAAGGAAATGACCACAATGATGTAGAAAATGATCATCAAGATGAAGGAAATATCCATCATGATGAATGAAATGAGCATCATGATGTTTGAAACTAGCATCATGATGAAGGAAATTTGCGTCATGATGAATGAAATGAGCATCATGATGAAGAAAACATGCATCATGATGAAGGAAATGTGCATAATGATGTAGGAATAGAGCATCACAATGAAGAAAATGATCATCATGTTGAAGGAAACATGCATAATGATGAATGAAATGAGCATCATGACTAAGGAAATGACCATAATGACGTAGGAAATGATCATCATGATGAAGAAAATATACATCATGATGAGGGATATGATTATCTTGAAGAAGGAAATATGCATTATGATGAAGGAAATAAGCATCATCATGTAGGAAATGAGCGTCATGATTTAGGAAATATGCATCATGATGAATGAAATGAGCATCGTGATGAAGGAATTGACCATAATAACGTCGGATTTAATCATCATAATGAAGGAAATGAGCATCATGATGTAGAAAATACGCATATTGATGATCGAAATGAGCATCATGATGAAGAATTCATCCATCATGATGATGAAAATAAGCATCATTACGAAGAAATTTGCATTATGACGATGGAAATAAGCATAATGATGAAGGAAATATACGTCATTATGTAGAAAATGAGCATCGTGATGTAGAAAATGAGTATCATGATGAAGGAAATACGCATCATGATGAAGTATATTAGCATCATGATGAAGGAAATGATCATAATGACGTAGGAAATGAGCATCACGATGAATGAAATGATCATCATGATGAAGGAAATATGTATAATTTTGTAGGAAATGAGCACTATGGTGACGAAAATATGCATTAAGACGAATGAAATGAGCATCATGATTAAGAAATGACCATAATAACGTAGGAAATGATCATCTTGATGAAGGAAATGAGCATCATGATGAAGGAAATGAGAATCATGATGAAGGAAATATGAATCATGATGAAGGAAATGAGTATAATGATGTAGGAATTGGGCATCATGATGAAGGAAATATGCATTGTGATGAAAGAAACATGCATCATGATGAAGGAAATGAGCATCATAGTGTAGGAAATAAGCATCATGATAAAGGAAATACGGATAATGATGAAGGAAATTAGCATCATAGTGAAGGAAATGACCATAATGATGAAGGAAATGAGCATCATGATGAAGGAAATGAGCATCATGAAGATGAAAATAGGAATCGTGATGTAGGAAATGAGCATCATTATGATGGAAATATTCATCGTGACATAGGAAATGTGTTTCATGATGAAGGAAAATATGCATCATGATAAAGGAAATGAGCATCATAATGTAGGAAATGAGCATCATGTTGAATGAAACATGCATCAAGATGACGGAAATACGCATCAGGATGAAGGATTTCTGTATCATGATTAAGGAAATAAGCATCATGATGATGGAAATATACATCATGATGAAAGAAATGAGCATATTGATGTAGGAAATGAGCATCATGATGAAGGAAATATCATCATGATGATGGAAATTAGCATCATGATGAATGAAATGATCATCATGATAAAAGAGATGACCATAATGACATAGGAAATGATTATCATGATGAAGGAAATGAGCGTCATGATATAGGAAATGAGCATCATTATAAAGTAAATACGCTTCCTGGTGAAGGAAATCAACATCATCATGTAAGAAATGTGCATCATGATAAAAGAAATACGCATCATGATGATGGAAATATACATCATGATGAAAGAAATGAGCATATTGATGTAGGAAATGAGCATCACGATGAAGGAAATATCATCATGATGATGGAAATTAGCATCATAATGAATGAAATAAGCATCATGATAAAAGAGATGACCATAATGACATAGGAAATGATTATCATGATGAACGAAATGTGCGTCATGATATAGGAAATGTGCATCATTATAAAGTAAATACGCATCCTGGTGAAGGAAATCAGCATCATCATGTAAGAAATGAGCATCATGATAAAAGAAATATGCATCATGATGAATGAAATGAGCATCATGATGAAGAAAATGACCATGATGACTTCGGAATTAATAATCATGATGAAGGAAATGAGCATCATGATGTTGGAAATGAGTATCATGATAAAGGAAATGCACATATTGATGAACAAAATGAGCAACATTATGATTGATTTATGCATCATGATGATTGAAATGAGGATCATTGTGATGAAAATTTGCATCATGATGTAGGAAATTATCATCATGATAAATTATCATCATGATGTTTGAAATGAGCATCTGAATGAAGGAAGCACGCATCATGATGATAGAAATTAGCTTAATGATGAAGGAAATATGCATCATTTTGAATTAAATGAGCATCATGATTTAGGAATTGAGCACCATGATGAAGGAAGTAAGCATCATGATGACGTATATTAGCATCATGATGATAGAAATTAGCATCATGACGAAGAAGACATGAAGGAAATGAGCATAATTGATGTAAGAATTGAACATTACGATGAAGGAAATGATCATCATGATGATGGAAATGAGCATCATGATGAAAGAAATATATATAAAATTTCGGAAATGAGCATCGTGATGATGGCAATATTCATCAAGATGAATGAAATGAGCATAATGATGAAGAAATGACCATAATGACATAGGAAATGATTATCTAGATGAAGGAAATATGCATCATTATGAAGGAAATGAGCATCATGATGAAGAAAATGAGCATAATGATGAAGGAAATATGAATCATGATGAAGAAAATGAGCATCGTGATGTAGAAAATGAGTATCATGATGAAGGAAATACGCATCATGATGAAGTATATAAGAATCATGATGAAGAAGACATGCATCATGATGAAGGAAATGGTCATAATGACGTAGGAAATGAGCATCACGATTAAGGAAATGATCGTCATGATGAAGGAAATATGTATAATTTTGCAGGAAATGAGCATCAAGGTGATGGAAATATGCATTAAGATGAATGAAATGAGCATCATGATTAAGAAATGACCATAATGACATAGGAACTGATCATCTTGATGAAGTAAATAAGCATCATGATGAAGGAAATGAGCAAAATGATAAAGGAAATATGAATCATGATGAAGGAAATGAGTATAATGATGTAGGAATTGTGCATCATGATGAAGGAAATATGCATTGTGATGAATGAAACATGCATCATGATGAAGGAAATGAGCATCATAGTGTAGGAAATAAGCATCATGATGAAGGAAATACAGATAATGATGAAGGAAATTAGCATCATAGTGAAGGAAATGAACATAATGATGAAGGAAATGATCATCAAGATGAAGGAAATGAGCATCATGATGAAGGAAATGAGCATCATGAAGATGGAAATAGGAAATCGTGATGTAGGAAATGAGCATCATGATGAAGGAAATGAACATCATTATGAAGGAAATATTCATTGTGATGTAGGAAATGTGCATCATGATGAAGGAAAATATGCATCAGGATGCAAGAAATGAGCATCATGTTGAATGAAACATGATCATGATGATGGAAATATGCATCAGGATGAAGGATTCTGTATCATGATGAAGGAAATAAGCATCATGGTGATGGAAATGTACATCATGATGAAAGAAATAAGCATATTGATGTAGGAAATGAGCATCATGATGAAGGAAATATCATCATGATGATGGAAATTAGCATCATGATGAATGAAATGAGCATCATGATAAAAGATATGACCATAATGACATAGGAAATGATTATCATGATGAAGGAAATATACATCATGATGAAGGATATGAGCGTCATGATATAGGAAATGAGCATCATTATAAAGGAAATACGCATCCTGGTGAAGGAAATCTGCATCATCATGTAAGAAATGAGCATCATGATAAAGGAAATATGCATCATTATGAATGAAATGAGCATCATGATGAAATAAATGACCATGATGACTTCGGAATTAATAATCGTGATGACTTGAAGCAAATCAATAACAAGCGAATTTGCATCAAAATGAAGTAAGTGTTGATCGTAATGAGAGAATGAATATCAAAATTAAGGAAACATGCATCAAAACAAAAGAAATGTTGATCATAACAAGTGAATGAGCATCAAAATGAAGGAAATATGCATCGAAATGAAGGAAATGTTGATCATAACAAGCGAATGAGCATCAAAAAGAAGGAATATGCATCGAAACGAAGGAAATCTTAATCGTAACGAGCAAATGAGCATCAAAATGAATGTAATGTGCATAGAAACAAAGAAAATGTGGATTATAACAAGTGAATGAGCATCAAAATGAAGGAAATATGTATCGAAACGAAGGACATGTTGATCATAACAAGCGAATGTGCATCAAAATGAAGGAAATATCCCTCGAAACAAAGGAAATTTTGATCATAACAAGCGAATGAGCATCAAACTAGGCAACATTATTAAAAAGAAAAAAGAAAATAGAAAACATGAAAGGAAAGGGGAACAAGACGGGAGGCCGTTGTTAAAAAGCCAACCAGGTGGCTTGCAAAAAAAGAGCCTAAACAAGTGGATCCGAGAATCCAAACGGAACTAAAAATAAAACATGATTACAGTTCGCATAAATGAAGCTAAAACTTTGGTTGAAGCAATAAAACCTAACTATAATCATGAGAAAAATAAAGATGGACCATAACTAAAATAGGACAAGGACTTGAAGCAAATCAATAACAAACGAATGTGCATCAAAATAAAGTAAATTTTGATCGTAATGAGAGAATGAACATCAAAATTAAGGAAACATGCATCGAAACAAAAAAAATGTTGATCATAACAAGTGAATGAGCATCAAAATGAAGGAAATATGCATCAAAACAAAGGAATGTTGATCATAACAAGCGAATGAACATCAAAATTAAGGAAATATGCATCAAAACGAAGGAAATGTTGATCATAACAAGCGAATGAGCATCAAAATTAAGGAAATGTTGATCGAAATTAGAGTAGGAGCATCAAAATGAATGAAATATGTATAGAAACGAAGGAAATGTTGATCATAACAAGCGAATGAGCATCAAAATGAAGGAAATATGTATCGAAACGAAGGAAATGTTGATCATAACAAGCGAATGAGCAACAAAATGAAGGAAATACACATCAAAACTAAGGAAATGTTGATCATAACTAGCGAATGAACATAAAAATGAAGGAAATATGCATCAAAACGAAGGAAATATTGATCATAACAAGCGAATGGGCATCAAAATTGAGGAAATGTTGATCGTCATGAGAGAATGAGCATCAAAATGAAGGAAATATGCATCATAACAAGCGAATGAGCATCAAAATATAGGAAATGTGCATCGGAACGAAGAAAATGTTGATCATAACAAGCGAATGAGCATCAAAATGAAGGAAATATGCATCAAAACGAAGGAAATGCTGATCATAACAAGCTAATGATCTTCAAAATGAAGGAAATGTTGATCGTAATGAGAGAATGAACATCAAAATGAAGGAATATACATCGAGACGAAGGAAATATTGATCATAACAAGCGAATGAGCATAAAAAAGAAGGAATATGCATCGAAACGAAGGAAATCTTAATCATAACAAGCAAATGAGCATCAAAATGAAGGAAATATGCATAGAAACGAAGGAAATGTGGATTATAACAAGTGAATGAGCATCAAAATGAAGGAAATATGCATCGAAACGAAGGAAATGTTGATCATAACAAGCGAATGAGCATCAAAAAGAAGGAATATGCATCGAAACGAAGGAAATCTTAATCATAACGAGCAAATGAGCATCAAAATGAATGAAATATGCATAGAAACAAAGAAAATATGGATTATAACAAGTGAATGAGCATCAAAATGAAGGAAATATGTATCGAAACGAAGGACATGTTGATCATAACAAGCGAATGTGCATCAAAATGAAGGAAATATCCCTCGAAACAAAGGAAATTTTGAACATAACAAGCGAATGAGCATCAAACTAGGCAATATTATTAAAAAGAAAAAGGAAAATAGAAAACATGAAAGGAAAGGGGAACAAGACGGGAGGCCGTCGTTAAAAAGCCAACTAGGTGGCTTGCAAAAAAAGAAGATGGACCATAACTAAAATAGGACAAGGACTTGAAGCAAATCAATAACAAACGAATGTGCATCAAAATAAAGTAAATTTTGATCGTAATGAGAGAATGAACATCAAAATTAAGGAAACATGCATCGAAACAAAAGAAATGTTGATCATAACAAGTGAATGAGCATCAAAATGAAGGAAATATGCATCAAAACAAAGGAATGTTGATCATAACAAGCGAATGAACATCAAAATTAAGGAAATATGCATCAAAACGAAGGAAATGTTGATCATAACAAGCGAATGGGCATCAAAATTAAGGAAATGTTGATCGAAATTAGAGTAGGAGCATCAAAATGAATGAAATATGTATAGAAACGAAAGAAATGTTGATCATAACAAGCGAATGAGCATCAAAATGAAGGAAATATGTATCGAAACAAAGGAAATGTTGATCATAACAAGCGAATGAGCATCAAAATGAAGGAAATACGCATCGAAACGAAGGAAATATTGATCATAACTAGCGAATGAACATCAAAATGAAGGAAATATGCATCAAAACGAAGGAAATATTGATCATAACAGACGAATGGGCATCAAAATTGAGGAAATGTTAATCGTCATGAGAGAATGAGCATCAAAATGAAGGAAATGTTGATCATAACAAGCGAATGAGCATCAAAATATAGGAAATGTGCATCGGAACGAAGAAAATGTTGATCATAACAAGCGAATGAACATCAAAATGAAGGAAATATGCATCAAAACGAAGGAAATGCTGATCATAACAAGCTAATGATCTTCAAAATGAAGGAAATGTTGATCGTAATGAGAGAATGAACATCAAAATGAAGGAATATACATCGAAACGAAGGAAATATTGATCATAACAAGCGAATGAGCATAAAAAAGAAGGAATATGCATCAAAACGAAGGAAATCTTAATCATAACAAGCAAATGAGCATCAAAATGAAGGAAATATGCATAGAAACGAAGGAAATGTGGATTATAACAAGTGAATGAGCATCAAAATGAAGGAAATATGCATCGAAACGAAGGAAATGTTGATCATAACAAGCGAATGAGCATAAAAAAGAAGGAATATGCATCGAAACGAAGGAAATCTTAATCATAACGAGCAAATGAGCATCAAAATGAATGAAATATGCATAGAAACAAAGAAAATGTGGATTATAACAAGTGAATGAGCATCAAAATGAAGGAAATATGTATCGAAACGAAGGACATGTTGATCATAACAAGCGAATGTGCATCAAAATGAAGGAAATATCCCTCGAAACAAAGGAAATTTTGATCATAACAAGCGAATGAGCATCAAACTAGGCAACATTATTAAAAAGAAAAAAGAAAATAGAAAACATGAAAGGAAAGGGGAACAAGACGGGAGGCCGTTGTTAAAAAGCCAACCAGGTGGCTTGCAAAAAAAGAGCCTAAACAAGTGGATCCGAGAATCCAAACGGAACTAAAAATAAAACATGATTACAGTTCACATAAATGAAGCTAAAACTTTGGTTGAAGCAATAAAACCTAACTATAATCATGAGAAAAATAAAGATGGACCATAACTAAAATAGGACAAGGACTTGAAGCAAATCAATAACAAACGAATGTGCATCAAAATAAAGTAAATTTTGATCGTAATGAGAGAATGAACATCAAAATTAAGGAAACATGCATCGAAACATAAAAAATGTTGATCATAACAAGTGAATGAGCATCAAAATGAAGGAAATATGCATCAAAACAAAGGAATGTTGATCATAACAAGCGAATGAACATCAAAATTAAGGAAATATGCATCAAAACGAAGGAAATGTTGATCATAACAAGCGAATGAGCATCAAAATTAAGGAAATGTTGATCGAAATTAGAGTAGGAGCATCAAAATGAATGAAATATGTATAGAAACGAAGGAAATGTTGATCATAACAAGCGAATGAGCATCAAAATGAAGGAAATATGTATCGAAACGAAGGAAATGTTGATCATAACAAGCGAATGAGCAACAAAATGAAGGAAATACACATCAAAACTAAGGAAATGTTGATCATAACTAGCGAATGAACATAAAAATGAAGGAAATATGCATCAAAACGAAGGAAATATTGATCATAACAAGCGAATGGGCATCAAAATTGAGGAAATGTTGATCGTCATGAGAGAATGAGCATCAAAATGAAGGAAATATGCATCATAACAAGCGAATGAGCATCAAAATATAGGAAATGTGCATCGGAACGAAGAAAATGTTGATCATAACAAGCGAATGAGCATCAAAATGAAGGAAATATGCATCAAAACGAAGGAAATGCTGATCATAACAAGCTAATGATCTTCAAAATGAAGGAAATGTTGATCGTAATGAGAGAATGAACATCAAAATGAAGGAATATACATCGAGACGAAGGAAATATTGATCATAACAAGCGAATGAGCATAAAAAAGAAGGAATATGCATCGAAACGAAGGAAATCTTAATCATAACAAGCAAATGAGCATCAAAATGAAGGAAATATGCATAGAAACGAAGGAAATGTGGATTATAACAAGTGAATGAGCATCAAAATGAAGGAAATATGCATCGAAACGAAGGAAATGTTGATCATAACAAGCGAATGAGCATCAAAAAGAAGGAATATGCATCGAAACGAAGGAAATCTTAATCATAACGAGCAAATGAGCATCAAAATGAATGAAATATGCATAGAAACAAAGAAAATATGGATTATAACAAGTGAATGAGCATCAAAATGAAGGAAATATGTATCGAAACGAAGGACATGTTGATCATAACAAGCGAATGTGCATCAAAATGAAGGAAATATCCCTCGAAACAAAGGAAATTTTGAACATAACAAGCGAATGAGCATCAAACTAGGCAATATTATTAAAAAGAAAAAGGAAAATAGAAAACATGAAAGGAAAGGGGAACAAGACGGGAGGCCGTCGTTAAAAAGCCAACTAGGTGGCTTGCAAAAAAAGAAGATGGACCATAACTAAAATAGGACAAGGACTTGAAGCAAATCAATAACAAACGAATGTGCATCAAAATAAAGTAAATTTTGATCGTAATGAGAGAATGAACATCAAAATTAAGGAAACATGCATCGAAACAAAAGAAATGTTGATCATAACAAGTGAATGAGCATCAAAATGAAGGAAATATGCATCAAAACAAAGGAATGTTGATCATAACAAGCGAATGAACATCAAAATTAAGGAAATATGCATCAAAACGAAGGAAATGTTGATCATAACAAGCGAATGGGCATCAAAATTAAGGAAATGTTGATCGAAATTAGAGTAGGAGCATCAAAATGAATGAAATATGTATAGAAACGAAAGAAATGTTGATCATAACAAGCGAATGAGCATCAAAATGAAGGAAATATGTATCGAAACAAAGGAAATGTTGATCATAACAAGCGAATGAGCATCAAAATGAAGGAAATACGCATCGAAACGAAGGAAATATTGATCATAACTAGCGAATGAACATCAAAATGAAGGAAATATGCATCAAAACGAAGGAAATATTGATCATAACAGACGAATGGGCATCAAAATTGAGGAAATGTTAATCGTCATGAGAGAATGAGCATCAAAATGAAGGAAATGTTGATCATAACAAGCGAATGAGCATCAAAATATAGGAAATGTGCATCGGAACGAAGAAAATGCTGATCATAACAAGCGAATGAACATCAAAATGAAGGAAATATGCATCAAAACGAAGGAAATGCTGATCATAACAAGCTAATGATCTTCAAAATGAAGGAAATGTTGATCGTAATGAGAGAATGAACATCAAAATGAAGGAATATACATCGAAACGAAGGAAATATTGATCATAACAAGCGAATGAGCATAAAAAAGAAGGAATATGCATCAAAACGAAGGAAATCTTAATCATAACAAGCAAATGAGCATCAAAATGAAGGAAATATGCATAGAAACGAAGGAAATGTGGATTATAACAAGTGAATGAGCATCAAAATGAAGGAAATATGCATCGAAACGAAGGAAATGTTGATCATAACAAGCGAATGAGCATAAAAAAGAAGGAATATGCATCGAAACGAAGGAAATCTTAATCATAACGAGCAAATGAGCATCAAAATGAATGAAATATGCATAGAAACAAAGAAAATGTGGATTATAACAAGTGAATGAGCATCAAAATGAAGGAAATATGTATCGAAACGAAGGACATGTTGATCAGAACAAGCGAATGTGCATCAAAATGAAGGAAATATCCCTCGAAACAAAGGAAATTTTGATCATAACAAGCGAATGAGCATCAAACTAGGCAACATTATTAAAAAGAAAAAAGAAAATAGAAAACATGAAAGGAAAGGGGAACAAGACGGGAGGCCGTCGTTAAAAAGCCAACTAGGTGGCTTGCAAAAAAAGAGCCTAAACAAGTGGCGCCGAGAATCTAAACGGAACTAAAAATAAAACATGATTACAGTTCACATAAATGAAGCTAAAACTTTGGCTGAAGCAATAAAACCTAACTATAATCATAAGAAAAATGAGTATGGACCATAACTAAAATAGGACTAGGACTTGAAGCAAATCAATAACAAACGAATGTGCATCAAAATAAAGTAAATTTTGATCGTAATGAGAGAATGAACATCAAAATTAAGGAAACATGCATCGAAACAAAAGAAATGTTGATCATAACAAGTGAATGAGCATCAAAATGAAGGAAATATGCATCGAAACAAAGGAATGCTGATCATAACAAGCGAATTAACATCAAAATTAAGGAAATATGCATCAAAACGAAGGAAATGTTGATCATAACAAGCGAATGGGCATCAAAATGAAGGAAATGTATATCGAAATTAGAGAAGGAGCATGAAAATGAAGGAAATATGCATAGAAACAATGGAAATGTTGATCATAACAAGCGAATGAGCATCAAAATGAAGGAAATATGTATCGAAACGAAGGAAATGTTTATCATAACAAGCGAATGAGCATCAAAATAAAGGTAATACGCATCAAAAATAAGGAAATGTTGATCATAACTTGCGAATGAACATCAAAATGAAGGAACTATGCATCAAAATGAAGGAAATTTTGATCATAACAATCGAATGGGCATCAAAATTAAGGAAATGTTGATCGTGATGAGAGAATGAGCATCAAAATGAAGGAAATATGCATCAAAATGAAGGAAATGTTGATCATAACAAGATAATGAGCATCAAAATAAAGAAAATATGCATCGGAACGAAGAAAATGGTGATCATAACAAGCGAATGAGCATCAAAATGAAGGAAATATACATCGAAACGAAGGAAATATTGATCATAACAAGCGAATGATCTTCAAAATGAAGGAAATGTTGATCGTAATGAGAGAATGAGAATGAAAATGAAGGAATATGCATCGAAACGAAGGAAATGATGATCATAACAAGAGAATGAGCATCAAAAAGAAGGAATATGCATCGAAACGAAGGAAATATTAATCATTACAAGCAAATGAGCATCAAAATGAAGGAAATATGCATAGAAACGTAGGAGATTTGGATTATAACAAGTGAATGAGCATCAAAATGAAGGAAATATGTATCAAAACGAAGGAAAGTTTGATCATAACGAGCGAATGTGCATCAAAATGAAGGAAATATCCCTCGAAACAAAGGAAATTTTGATCATAACAAGCGAATGAGCATCAAACTAGGCAACATTATTAAAAAGAAAAAAGAAAATAGATAACATGAAAGGAAAGGGGAACAATACGGGAGGCCGTCGTTAAAAAGCCAACCAGGTGGCTTGCAAAAAAAGAGCCTAAACAAGTGGCTCCGAGAATCCAAACGGAACTAAAAATAAAACATGATTACAGTTCACATAAATGAAGCCAAAACTTTGGCTGAAGCAATAAAACCTAACTATAATCATGAGAAAAATGAGGATGGACCATAACTAAAATAGGACTAGGATTGGAAGCAAATCAATAACAAACGAATGTGCATAAAAATGAAGTAAATTTTGATCGTAATGAGAGAATGAACATCAAAATTATGGAAACATGCATCGAAACAAAAGAAATGTTGATCATAACAAGTGAATGAGCATCAAAATGAAGGAAATATGCATCAAAACAAATGAATGTTGATCATAACAAGCGAATGAACATCAAAATGAAGGAAATATGCATCAAAATGAAGGAAATGTTGATCATAACAAGCGAATGGGCATCAAAATGAAGGAAATGTTGATCGAAATTAGAGTAGGAGCATCAAAATGAAGGAAATATGTATAGAAACGATGGAAATGTTGATCATAACAAGCGAATAAGCATCAAAATGAAGGAAATATGTATCGAAACGAAGGAAATGTTGATCATAAAAAGCGAATGAGCATCAAAATGAAGGAAATACGCATCGAAAAGAAGGAAATGTTGATCATAACTAGCGAATGAACATCAAAATGAAGGAAATATGCATCAAAACGAATGAAATATTGATCATAATAAGCGAATGGGCATCAAAATTGAGGAAATGTTAATCGTCATGAGAAAATGAGCATCAAAATGAAGGAAATATGCATCAAAATGAAGGAAATGTTGATCATAACAAGCGAATGAGCATCAAAATAAAGGAAATGTGCATCGGAACGAAGAAAATGTTGATCATAACAAGCGAATGAGCATCAAAATGAAGGAAATATGTATCGAAACGAAGGAAATGCTGATCATAACAAGCTAATGATCTTCAAAATGAAGGAAATGTTGATCGTAATGAGAGAATGAACATCAAAATGAAGGAATATACATCGAAACGAAGGAAATGTTGATCATAACAAGCGAATGAGCATAAAAAAGAAGGAATATGCATCGAAACGAAGGAAATCTTAATCATAACAAGCAAATGAGCATCAAAATGAAGGAAATATGCATAGAAACGAAGGAAATGTGGATTATAACAAATGAATGATCATCAAAATGAAGGAAATATGTATCGAAACGAAGGACATGTTGATCATAACAAGCGAATGTGTATCAAAATGAAGGAAATATCCCTCGAAATAAAGGAAATTTTGATCATAACAAGCGAATGAGCATAAAACTAGGCAATATTATTAAAAAGAAAAAAGAAAATAGAAAACATGAAAGGAAAGGGGAACAAAATGGGAGGCCATCGTTAAAAAGCCAACCAGGTGGCTTGCAAAAAAATAGCCTAAACAAGTGGCTCCGAGAATCCAAACGGAACTAAAAATAAAACATGATTACAATAAACATAAATGAAGCCAAAACTTTGGCTGAAACAATAAAACCTAACTATAATCATGAGAAAAATGAGGAAGGACCATAACTAAAATTGGACTAGGACTTGAAGCAAATCAATAACAAGCTAATTTGCATCAAAATGAAGTAAGTGTAGATCGTAATGAGAGAATGAACATCAAAATTAAGGAAACATGCATCAAAACAAAAGAAATGTTGATCATAACAAGTGAATGAGCATCAAAATGAAGGAAATATGCATCGAAACGAAGGAAATGTTGATCATAACAAGCGAATGAGCATCAAAAAGAAGGAATATGCATCGAAACGAAGGAAATCTTAATCATAACGAGCAAATGAGCATCAAAATGAATGAAATATGCATAGAAACAAAGAAAATGTGGATTATAACAAGTGAATGAGCATCAAAATGAAGGAAATATGTATCGAAACGAAGGACATGTTGATCATAACAAGCGAATGTGCATCAAAATGAAGGAAATATCCCTCGAAACAAAGGAAATTTTGATCATAACAAGCGAATGAGCATCAAACTAGGCAACATTATTAAAAAGAAAAAAGAAAATAGAAAACATGAAAGGAAAGGGGAACAAGACGGGAGGCCGTCGTTAAAAAGCCAACCAGGTGGCTTGCAAAAAAAGAGCCTAAACAAGTGGCTCCGGGAATCCAAACGGAACTAAAAATAAAACATGATTACAGTTCACATAAATGAAGCTAAAACTTTGGCTGAAGCAATAAAACCTAACTATAATCATGAGAAAAATAAAGATGGACCATAACTAAAACAGGACAAGGACTTGAAACAAATCAATAACAAACGAATGTGCATCAAAATAAAGTAAATTTTGATCGTAATGAGAGAATGAACATCAAAATTAAGGAAACATGCATCGAAACAAAAGAAATGTTGATCATAACAAGTGAATGAGCATCAAAATGAAGGAAATATGCATCAAAACAAAGGAATGTTGATCATAACAAGCGAATGAACATCAAAATTAAGGAAATATGCATCAAAACGAAGGAAATGTTGATCATAACAAGCGAATGGACATCAAAATGAAGGAAATGTTGATCAAAATTAGAGAAGGAGCATCAAAATGAAGGAAATATGTATAAAAACAATGGAAATGTTGATCATAACAAGCGAATGAACATCAAAATGAAGGAAATATGTATCGAAACGAAGGAAATGTTGATCATAACAAGCGAATGAGCATCAAAATGAAGGAAATACACATCAAAACTAAGGAAATGTTGATCATAACTAGCGAATGAACATAAAAATGAAGGAAATATGCATCAAAACGAAGAAAATTTTGATCATAACAAGCGAATGGGCATCAAAATTAAGGAAATGTTGATCGTCATGAGAAAATGAGCATCAAAATGAAGGAAATATGCATCAAAATGAAGGAAATGTTGATCATAACAAGCTAATGAGCATCAAAATAAAGAAAATATGCATCGGAACGAAGAAAATGTTGATCATAACAAGCGAATGAGCATCAAAATTAAGGAAATATACATCGAAACGATGGAAATGCTGATCATAACAAGCGAATGATCTTCAAAATGAAGGAAATGTTGATCGTAATGAGAGAATGAGAATCAAAATGAAGAAATATGCATCGAAACGAAGGAAATGTTGATAATAACAAGAGAATGAGCACCAAAAAGAAGGAATATGCATGGAAACGAAGGAAATATTAATCATTACAAGCAAATGAGCATCAAATGAAGGAAATATGCATAGAAACGTAGGAGATGCGGATTATAAAAAGTGAATGAACATCAAAATGAAGGAAATATGTATCGAAACGAAGGAAATTTTGATCATAACGAGCGAATGTGCATCAAAATAAAGGAAATTTTCCTCGAAACAAAGGAAATTATGATCATAACAAGCGAATGAGCATCAAACTAGGCAATATTATTATAAAGAAAAAAGAAAATAGAAAACATGAAAGGAAAGGAGAACAAGACGTGAGGCCGTCGTTAAAAAGCCAACCAGGTGGCTTGCAAAAAAAGAGCTTAAAAAAGTGGCTCCGAGAATCCAAACGGAACTAAAAATGAAACATGATTACAGTTCACATAAATGAAGCCAAAACTTTGGCTGAAGCAATAAAACCTAACTATAATCATGTGAATAATGAGGATGGACAATAACTAAAATAGGACTAGGACTTGAAGCAAATCAATAACAAACGAATGTGCATCAAAATGAACATCAAAATTAAGGAAACATGCATCGAAACAAAAGAAATGTTGATCATAACAAGTGAATGAGCATCAAAATGAAGGAAATATGCATCGAAACAAAGGAATGTTGATCATAACAAGCGAATGAACATCAAAATGAAGGAAATATGCATCAAAACGAAGGAAATGTTGATCATAACAAGCGAATGGGCATCAAATTGAAGGAAATGTTGATCGAAATTTGAGTTGGAGCATCAAAATGAAGGAAATATTTATAGAAACGATGGAAATGTTGATCATAACAAGCGAATGATCATCAAAATGAAGGAAATATGTATCGAAACGAAGGAAATGTTGATCATAACAAGCGAATGAGCATCAAAATGAAGGAAATACGCATCGAAAAGAAGGAAATGTTGATCATAACTAGCGAATGAACATCAAAATGAAGGAAATATGCATCAAAACGAAGGAAATATTGTTCATAATAAGCGAATGGGCATCAAAATTGAGGAAATGTTAATCGTCATGAGTAAATGAGCATCAAAATGAAGGAAATATGAATCAAAATGAAGGAAATGTTGATCATAACAAGCGAATGAGCATCAAAATAAAGGAAATGTGTATCAGAACGAAGAAAATGTTGATCATAACAAGCGAATGAGCATCAAAATAAAGGAAATATGCATCGAAACGAAGGAAATGCTGATCATAAAAAGCTAATGATCTTCAAAATGAAGGAAATGTTGATCGTAATGAGTGAATGAATATCAAAATGAAGAAATATACATCGAAACGAAGGAAATGTTGATCATAACAAGCGAATGAGCATAAAAAAGAAGGAATATGCATCGAAACGAAGGAAATCTTAATCTTAACAAGCAAATGAGAATCAAAATGAAAGAAATATGCATAGAAACGAAGGAAATGTGGATTATAACAAGTGAATGAGCATCAAAATGAAGGAAATATGTATCGAAACGAAGGACATGTTGATCATAACAAGCGAATGTGCATCAAAATGAAGGAAATATCCCTCGAAACAAAGGAAATTTTGATCATAACAAGCGAATGAGCATCAAACTAGGCAACATTATTAAAAAGAAAAAAGAAAATAGAAAACATGAAAGGAAAGGGGAACAAGACGGGAGGCCGTCGTTAAAAAGCCAACCAGGTGGCTTGCAAAAAAAGAGCCTAAACAAGTGGCTCCGAGAATCCAAATGGAACTAAAAATAAAACATGATTACAGTTCACATAAATGAAGCTAAAACTTTGGCTGAAGCAATAAAACCTAACTATAATCATGAGAAAAATAAAGATGGACCATAACTAAAATAGGACAAGGACTTGAAGCAAATCAATAACAAACGAATGTGCATCAAAATAAGTAAATTTTGATCGTAATGAGAGAATGAACATCAAAATTAAGGAAACATGCATCGAAACAAAAGAAATGTTGATCATAACAAGTGAATGAGCATCAAAATGAAGGAAATATGCATCAAAACAAAGGAATGTTGATCATAACAAGCGAATGAACATCAAAATTAAGGAAATATGCATCAAAACGAAGGAAATGTTGATCATAACAAGCGAATGGACATCAAAATGAAGGAAATGTTGATCGAAATTAGAGAAGGAGCATCAAAACGAAGGAAATATGTATAGAAACAATGGAAATGTTGATCATAACAAGCGAATGAACATCAAAATGAAGGAAATATGCATCGAAACGAAGGAAATGTTTATCATAACAAGCGAATGAGCATCAAAATGAAGGAAATACACATCATAACTAAGGAAATGTTGATCATAACTAGCGAATGAACATCAAAATGAAGGAACTATGCATTTAAACGAAGGAAATTTTGATCATAACAATCGAATGGGCATCAAAATTAAGGAAATGTTGATCGTCATGAGAGAATGAGCATCAAAATGAAGGAAATATGCATCAAAATGAAGGAAATGTTGATCATAACAAGATAATGAGCATCAAAATAAAGAAAATATGCATCGGAACGAAGAAAATGGTGATCATAACAAGCAATTGAGCATCAAAATGAAGGAAATATACATCGAAACGAAGGAAATATTGATCATAACAAGCGAATGATCTTCAAAATGAAGGAAATGTTGATCGTAATGAGAGAATGAGAATGAAAATGAAGGAATATGCATCGAAACGAAGGAAATGATGATCATAACAAGAGAATGAGCATAAAAAAGAAGGAATATGCATCGAAACGAAGGAAATATTAATCATTACAAGCAAATGAGCATCAAAATGAAGGAAATATGCACAGAAACGTAGGAGATGTGGATTATAACAAGTGAATGAGCATCAAATTGAAGGAAATATGTATCAAATCGAAGGAAAGTTTGATCATAACGAGCGAATGTGCATCAAAATGAAGGAAATATCCCTCGAAACAAAGGAAATTTTGATCATAACAAGCGAATGAGCATCAAATTATGCAACATTATTAAAAAGAAAAAAGAAAATGGATAACATGAAAGGAAAGGGGAACAAGACGGGAGGCCGTCGTTAAAAAGCCAACCAGGTGGCTTGCAAAAAAAGAGCCTAAACAAGTGGCTCCGAGAATCCAAACGGAACTAAAAATAAAACATGATTACAGTTCACATAAATGAAGCTAAAACTTTAAAAACCTAACTATAATCATGAGAAAAATAAAGATGGACCATAACTAAAATAGGACAAGGACTTGAAGAAAATCAATAACAAACTAATGTGCATCAAAATAAAGTAAATTTTGATCGTAATGAGAGAATGAACATCAAAATTAAGGAAACATGCATCGAAACAAAAGAAATGTTGATCATAACAAGTGAATGAGCATCAAAATGAAGGAAATATGCATCAAAACAAAGGAATGTTGATCATAACAAGCGAATGAACATCAAAATTAAGGAAATATGCATCAAAACGAAGGAAATGTTGATCATAACAAGCGAATGGACATCAAAATGAAGGAAATGTTGATCGAAATTAGAGAAGGAGCATCAAAATGAAGGAAATATGTATAGAAACAATGGAAATGTTGATCATAACAAGCGAATGAACATCAAAATGAAGGAAATATGTATTGATACTAAGGAAATGTTGATCATAACAAGCGAATGAGCAACAAAATGAAGGAAATACACATCAAAACTAAGGAAATGTTGATCATAACTAGCGAATGAACATAAAAATGAAGGAAATATGCATCAAAACGAAGGAAATTTTGATCATAACAAGCGAATGGGCATCAAAATTAAGGAAATGTTGATCGTCATGAGAGAATGAGCATCAAAATGAAGGAAATATGCATCAAAATGAAGGAAATGTTGATCATAACAAGCTAATGAGCATCAAAATAAAGAAAATATGCATCGGAACGAAGAAAATGTTGATCATAACAAGCGAATGAGCATCAAAATGAAGGAAATATACATCGAAACGAAGGAAATGCTGATCATAACAAGCGAATGATCTTCAAAATGAAGGAAATGTTGATCGTAATGAGAGAATGAGAATCAAAATGAAGGAATATGCATCGAAACGAAGGAAATGTTGATCATAACAAGAGAATGAGCATCAAAAAGAAGGAATATGCATGGAAACGAAGGAAATATTAATCATTACAAGCAAATGAACATCAAAATGAAGGAAATATGCATAGAAACGTAGGAGATGTGGATTATAAAAAGTTAATGAACATCAAAATGAAGGAAATATGTATCGAAACGAAGGAAATTTTGATCATAACGAGCGAATGTGCATCACAATAAAGGAAATTTTCCTCGAAACAAAGGAAATTTTGATCATAACAAGCGAATGAGCATCAAACTAGGCAATATTATTATAAAGAAAAAAGAAAATAGATAACATGAAAGGAAAGGAGAACAAGACGTGAGGCCGTCGTTAAAAAGCCAACCAGGTGGCTTGCAAAAAATTAGCTTAAAAAAGTGGCTCCGAGAATCCAAACGGAACTAAAAATGAAACATGATTACAGTTCACATAAATGAAGCCAAAACTTTGGCTGAAGCAATAAAACCTAACTATAATCATGTGAATAATGAGGATGGACAATAACTAAAATAGGACTAGGACTTGAAGCAAATCAATAACAAACGAATGTGCATCAAAATGAAGGAAATATGTATCGAAACGAAGGAAATGTTGATCATAACAAGCGAATGAGCATCAAAATGAAGGAAATACGCATCGAAAAGAAGGAAATGTTGATCATAACTAGCGAATGAACATCAAAATGAAGGAAATATGCATCAAAACGAAGGAAATATTGATCATAATAAGCGAATGGGCATCAAAATTGAGGAAATGTTAATCGTCATGAGAAAATGAGCATCAAAATGAAGGAAATATGCATCAAAATGAAGGAAATGTTGATCATAACAAGCGAATGAGCATCAAAATAAAGGAAATGTGTATCAGAACGAAGAAAATGTTGATCATAACAAGCGAATGAGCATCAAAATAAAGGAAATATGCATCGAAACGAAGGAAATGCTGATCATAAAAAGCTAATGATCTTCAAAATGAAGGAAATGTTGATCGTAATGATAGAATGAATATCAAAATGAAGAAATATACATCGAAACGAAGGAAATGTTGATCATAACAAGAGAATGAGCATAAAAAAGAAGGAATATGCATCGAAACGAAGGAAATCTTAATCATAACAGGCAAATGAGAATCAAAATGAAAGAAATATGCATAGAAACGAAGGAAATGTGGATTATAACAAGTGAATGAGCATCAAAATGAAGGAAATATGTATCGAAACGAAGGACATGTTGATCATAACAAGCGAATGTGCATCAAAATGTAGGAAATATCCCTCGAAACAAAGGAAATTTTGGTCATAACAAGCCAATGAGCATAAAACTAGGCAATATTATTAAAAAGAAAAAAGAAAATAGAAAACATGAAAGGAAAGGGGAACAAAATGGGAGGCCATCGTTAAAAAGCCAACCAGGTGGCTTGCAAAAAAATAACCTAAACAAGTGGCTCCGAGAATCAAAACGGAACTAAAAATAAAACATGATTACAGTAAACATAAATGAAGCCAAAACTTTGGCTGAAACAATAAAACCTAACTATAATCATGAGAAAAATGAGGAAGGACCATAACTAAAATAGGACTAGGACTTGAAGCAAATCAATAACAAGCGAATTTGCATCAAAATGAAGTAAGTGTCGATCGTAATGAGAGAATGAACATCAAAATTAAGGAAACATGCATCAAAACAAAAGAAATGTTGATCATAACAAGTGAATGAGCATCAAAATGAAGGAAATATGCATCGAAACGAAGGAAATGTTGATCATAACAAGCGAATGAGCATCAAAAAGAAGGAATATGCATCGAAACGAAGGAAATCTTAATCATAACGAGCAAATGAGCATCAAAATGAATTAAATATGCATAGAAACAAAGAAAATGTGGATTATAACAAGTGAATGAGCATCAAAATGAAGGAAATATGTATCGAAACGAAGGACATGTTGATCATAACAAGCGAATGTGCATCAAAATGAAGGAAATATCCCTCGAAACAAAGGAAATTTTGATCATAACAAGCGAATGAGCATCAAACTAGGCAACATTATTAAAAAGAAAAAAGAAAATAGAAAACATGAAAGGAAAGGGGAACAAGACGGGAGGCCGTCGTTAAAAAGCCAACCAGGTGGCTTGCAAAAAAAGAGCCTAAACAAGTGGCTCCGAGAATCCAAACGGAACTAAAAATAAAACATGATTACAGTTCACTTAAATGAAGCTAAAACTTTGGCTGAAGCAATAAAACCTAACTATAATCATAAGAAAAATGAGGATGGACCATAACTAAAATAAGACTAGGACTTGAAGCAAATCAATAACAAACGAATGTGCATCAAAATAATGTAAATTTTGATCGTAATGAGAGAATGAACATCAAAATTAAGGAAACATGCATCGAAACAAAAGAAATGTTGATCATAACAAGTGAATGAGCATCAAAATGAAGGAAATATGCATCGAAACAAAGGAATGTTGATCATAACAAGCGAATGAACATCAAAATTAAGGAAATATGCATCAAAACGAAGGAAATGTTGATCATAACAAGCGAATGGGCATCAAAATGAAGGAAATGTATATCGAAATTAGAGAAGGAGCATGAAAATGAAGGAAATATGCATAGAAACAATGGAAATGTAGATCATAACAAGTGAATGAGCATCAAAATGAAGGAAATATGTATCGAAACGAAGGAAATGTTTATCATAACAAGCGAATGAGCATCAAAATAAAGGTAATACGCATCAAAACTAAGGAAATGTTGATCATAACTAGCGAATGAACATCAAAATGAAGGAACTATGCATTTAAAAGAAGGAAATTTTGATCATAACAATCGAATGGGCATCAAAATTAAGGAAATGTTGATCGTCATGAGAGAATGAGCATCAAAATGAAGGAAATATGCATCAAAATGAAGGAAATGTTGATCATAACAAGATAATGAGCATCAAAATAAAGAAAATATGCATCGGAACGAAGAAAATGGTGATCATAACAAGCGAATGAGCATCAAAATGAAGGAAATATACATCGAAACGAAGGAAATATTGGTCATAACAAGCGAATGATCTTCAAAATGAAGGAAATGTTGATCGTAATGAGAGAATGAGAATGAAATGAAGGAATATGCATCGAAACGAAGGAAATGATGATCATAACAAGAGAATGAGCATCAAAAAGAAGGAATATGCATCGAAACGAAGGAAATATTAATCATTACAAGCAAATGAGCATCAAAATGAAGGAAATATGCATAGAAACGTAGGAGATGTGGATTATAACAAGTGAATGAGCATCAAAATGAAGGAAATATGTATCAAAACGAAGGAAAGTTTGATCATAACGAGCGAATGTGCATCAAAATGAAGGAAATATCCCTCGAAACAAAGGAAATTTTGATCATAACAAGCGAATGAGCATCAAACTATGCAACATTATTAAAAAGAAAAAAGAAAATAGATAACATGAAAGGAAAGGGGAACAAGACGGGAGGCCGTCGTTAAAAAGCCAACCAGGTGGCTTGCAAAAAAAGAGCCTAAACAAGTGGCTCCGAGAATCCAAACGGAACTAAAAATAAAACATGATTACAGTTCACATAAATGAAGCTAAAACTTTATAAACCTAACTATAATCATGAGAAAAATAAAGATGGACCATAACTAAAATAGGACAAGGACTTGAAGCAAATCAATAACAAACGAATGTGCATCAAAATAAAGTAAATTTTGATCGTAATGAGAGAATGAACATCAAAATTAAGGAAACATGCATCGAAACAAAAGAAATGTTGATCATAACAAGTGAATGAGCATCAAAATGAAGGAAATATGCATCAAAACAAAGGAATGTTGATCATAACAAGCAAATGACATCAAAATTAAGGAAATATGCATCAAAACGAAGGAAATGTTGATCATAACAAGCGAATGGACATCAAAATGAAGGAAATGTTGATCAAAATTAGAGAAGGAGCATCAAAATGAAGGAAATATGTATAGAAACAATGGAAATGTTGATCATAACAAGCGAATGAACATCAAAATGAAGGAAATATGTATTGATACTAAGGAAATGTTGATCATAACAAGCGAATGAGCAACAAAATGAAGGAAATACACTTCAAAACTAAGGAAATGTTGATCATAACTAGCGAATGAACATAAAAATGAAGGAAATATGCATCAAAACGAAGGAAATTTTGATCATAACAAGCGAATGGGCATCAAAATTAAGGAAATGTTGATCGTCATGAGAGAATGAGCATCAAAATGAAGGAAATATGCATCAAAATGAAGGAAATGTTGATCATAACAAGCTAATGAGCATCAAAATAAGGAAAATATGCATCGGAACGAAGAAAATGTTGATCATAACAAGCGAATGAGCATCAAAATGAAGGAAATATACATCGAACCGAAGGAAATGCTGATCATAACAAGCGAATGATCTTCAAAATGAAGGAAATGTTGATCGTAATGAGAGAATGAGAATCAAAATGAAGGAATATGCATCGAAACGAAGGAAATGTTGATCATAACAAGAGAATGAGCATCAAAAAGAAGGAATATGCATGGAAACGAAGGAAATATTAATCATTACAAGCAAATGAGCATCAAAATGAAGGAAATATGCATAGAAACGTAGGAGATGTGGATTATAAAAAGTGAATGAACATCAAAATGAAGGAAATATGTATCGAAACGAAGGAAATTTTGATCATAACGAGCGAATGTGCATCACAATAAAGGAAATTTTCCTCGAAACAAAGGAAATTTTGATCATAACAAGCGAATGAGCATCAAACTAGGCAATATTATTATAAAGAAAAAAGAAAATAGAAAACATGAAAGGAAAGGAGAACAAGACGTGAGGCCGTCGTTAAAAAGCCAACCAGGTGGCTTGCAAAAAAATAGCTTAAAAAAGTGGCTCCGAGAATCCAAACGGAACTAAAAATGAAACATGATTACAGTTCACATAAATGAAGCCAAAACTTTGGCTGAAGCAATAAAACCTAACTATAATCATGTGAATAATGAGGATGGACAATAACTAGAATAGGACTAGGACTTGAAGCAAATCAATAACAAACGAATGTGCATCAAAATGGAGGAAATATGTATCGAAACGAAGGAAATGTTTATCATAACAAGCGAATGAGCATCAAAATGAAGGAAATACGCATCGAAAAGAAGGAAATGTTGATCATAACTAGCGAATGAACATCAAAATGAAGGAAATATGCATCAAAACGAAGGAAATATTGATCATAATAAGCGAATGGGCATCAAAATTGAGGAATGTTAATCGTCATGAGAAAATGAGCATCAAAATGAAGGAAATATGCATCAAAATGAAGGAAATGTTGATCATAACAAGCGAATGAGCATCAAAATAAAGGAAATGTGTATCAGAACGAAGAAAATATTGATCATAACAAGCGAATGAGCATCAAAATAAAGGATATATGCATCGAAACGAAGGAAATGCTGATCATAAAAAGCTAATGATCTTCAAAATGAAGGAAATGTTGATCGTAATGAGAGAATGAATATCAAAATGAAGAAATATACATCGAAACGAAGGAAATGTTGATCATAACAAGCGAATGAGCATAAAAAAGAAGGAATATGCATCGAAACGAAGGAAATCTTAATCATAAAAAGCAAATGAGAATCAAAATGAAAGAAATATGGATAGAAACGAAGGAAATATGGATTATAACAAGTGAATGAGCATCAAAATGAAGGAAATATGTATCGAAACGAAGGACATGTTGATCATAACAAGCGAATGTGCATCAAAATGAAGGAAATATCCCTCGAAACAAAGGAAATTTTGATCATAACAAGCCAATGAGCATAAAACTAGGCAATATTATTAAAAAGAAAAAAGAAAATAGAAAACATGAAAGGAAAGGGGAACAAAACGGGAGGCCATCGTTAAAAAGCCAACCAAGTGGCTTGCAAAAAAATAGCCTAAACAAGTGGCTCCGAGAATCAAAACGGAACTAAAAATAAAACATGATTACAGTAAACATAAATGAAGCCAAAACTTTGGCTGAAACAATAAAACCTAACTATAATCATGAGAAAAATGAGGAAGGACCATAACTAAAATAGGACTAGGACTTGAAGCAAATCAATAACCAGCGAATTTGCATCAAAATGAAGTAAGTGTTGATCGTAATGAGAGAATGAACATCAAAATTAAGGAAACATGCATCAAAACAAAAGAAATGTTCATCATAACAAGTGAATGAGCATCAAAATGAAGGAAATATGCATCGATACGAAGGAAATGTTGATCATAACAAGCGAATGAGCATCAAAAAGAAGGAATATGCATCGAAACGAAGGAAATATTAATCATAACGAGGAAATGAGCATCAAAATGAATTAAATATGCATAGAAACAAAGAAAATGTGGATTATAACAAGTGAATGAGCATCAAAATGAAGGAAATATGTATCGAAACGAAGGACATGTTGATCATAACAAGCGAATGTGCATCAAAATGAAGGAAATATCCCTCGAAACAAAGGAAATTTTGATCATAACAAGCGAATGAGCATCAAACTAGGCAACATTATTAAAAAGAAAAAAGAAAATAGAAAACATGAAAGGAAAGGGGACCAAGACGGGACGCCGTCGTTAAAAAGCCAACCAGGTGGCTTGCAAAAAAAGAGCCAAAACAAGTGGCTCCGAGAATCCAAACGGAACTAAAAATAAAACATGATTACAGTTCACATAAATGAAGCTAAAACTTTGGCTGAAGCAATAAAACCTAACTATAATCATAAGAAAAATGAGGATGGACCATAACTAAAATAGGACTAGCACTTGAAGCAAATCAATAACAAACGAATGTGCATCAAAATAAAGTAAATTTTGATCGTAATGAGAGAATGAACATCAAAATTAAGGAAACATGCATCGAAACAAAAGAAATGTTGATCATAACAAGTGAATGAGCATCAAAATGAAGGAAATATGCATCGAAACAAAGGAATGTTGATCATAACAAGCGAATGAACATCAAAATTAAGGAAATATGCATCAAAACGAAGGAAATGTTGATCATAACAAGCGAATGGGCATCAAAATGAAGGAAATGTATATCGAAATTAGAGAAGGAGCATGAAAATGAAGGAAATATGCATAGAAACAATGGAAATGTTGATCATAACAAGCGAATGAGCATCAAAATGAAGGAAATATGTATCGAAACGAAGGAAATGTTTATCATAACAAGTGAATGAGCATCAAAATTAAGGTAATACGCATCAAAACTAAGGAAATGTTGATCATAACTATGAACATCAAAATGAAGGAACTATGCATCAAAACGAAGGAAATTTTGATCATAACAAGCGAATGAAATGATGATCATAACAAGAGAATGAGCATCAAAAAGAAGGAATATGAATCGAAACGAAGGAAATATTAATCATTACAAGCAAATGAGCATCAAAATGAAGGAAATATGCATAGAAACGTAGGAGATGTGGATTATAACAAGTGAATGAGCATCAAAATGAAGGAAATATGTATCATAACGAAGGAAAGTTTGATCATAACGAGCGAATGTGCATCAAAATGAAGGAAATATCCCTCGAAACAAAGAAAATTTTGATCATAACAAGCGAATGAGCATCAAACTAGGCAACATTATTAAAAAGAAAAAAGAAAATAGATAACATGAAAGGAAAGGGGTACAAGACGGGAGGCCGTCGTTAAAAAGCCAACCAGGTGGCTTGCAAAAAAAGAGCCTAAACAAGTGGCTCTGAGAATCCAAACGGAACTAAAAATAAAACATGATTACAGTTCACATAAATGAAGCTAAAACTTTGGCTGAAGCAATAAAACCTAACTATAATCATGAGAAAAATAAAGATGGACCATAACTAAAATAGGACAAGGACTCGAAGCAAATCAATAACAAACGAATGTGCATCAAAATAAAGTAAATTTTGATCGTAATGAGAGAATGAACATCAAAATTAAGGAAACATGCATCGAAACAAAAGAAATGTTGATCATAACAAGTGAATGAGCATCAAAATGAAGGAAATACGCATCAAAACAAAGGAATGTTGATCATAACAAGCGAATGAACATCAAAATTAAGGAAATATGCATCAAAACGATGGAAATGTTGATCATAACAAGCGAATGAACATCAAAATGAAGGAAATGTTGATCAAAATTAGAGAAGGAGCATCAAAATGAAGGAAATATGTATAGACACAATGGAAATGTTGATCATAACAAGCGAATGAACATCAAAATGAAGGAAATATGTATTGAAAATAAGGAAATGTTGATCATAACAAGCGAATGAGCATCAAAATGAAGGAAATACACATCAAAACTAAGGAAATGTTGATCATAACTAGCGAATGAACATAAAAATGAAGGAAATATGCATCAAAACGAAGGAAATTTTGATCATAACAAGCGAATGGGCATCAAAATTAAGGAAATGTTGATCGTCATGAGAGAATGAGCATCAAAATGAAGGAAATATGCATTAAAATGAAGGAAATGTTGATCATAACAAGCTAATGAGCATCAAAATAAAGAAAATATGCATCGGAACGAAGAAAATGTTGATCATAACAAGCGAATGAGCATCAAAATGAAGGAAATATACATCGAAACGAAGGAAATGCTGATCATAACAAGCTAATGATCTTCAAAATGAAGGAAATGTTGATCGTAATGAGAGAATGAGAATCAAAATGAAGGAATATGCATCGAAACGAAGGAAATGTTGATTATAACAAGAGAATGAGCATCAAAAAGAAGGAATATGCATGGAAACGAAGGAAATATTAATCATTACAAGCAAATGAGCATCAAAATGAAGGAAATATGCATAGAAACGTGGGAGATGTGGATTATAAAAAGTGAATGAACATCAAAATGAAGGAAATATGTATCGAAACGAAGGAAATTTTGATCATAACGACCGAATGTGCATCACAATAAAGGAAATTTTCCTCGAAACAAAGGAAATTTTGATCATAACAAGCGAACGAGTATCAAACTAGGCAATATTATTATAAAGAAAAAAGAAAATAGAAAACATGAAAGGAAAGGAGAACAAGACGTGAGGCCGTCGTTAAAAAGCCAACCACGTGGCTTGCAAAAAAATAGCTTAAAAAAGTGGCTCCGAGAATCCAAACGGAACTAAAAATGAAACATGATTACAGTTCACATAAATGAAGCCAAAACTTTGGCTGAAGCAATAAAACCTAACTATAATCATAAGAAAAATGAGGATGGACTATAACTAAAATAGGACAAGGACTTGAAGCAAATCAATAACAAACGAATGTGCATCAAAATAAAGTAAATTTTGATCGTAATGAGAGAATGAACATCAAAATTAAGGAAACATGCATCGAAACAAAAGAAATGTTGATCATAACAAGTGAATGAGCATCAAAATGAAGGAAATATGCATCAAAACAAAGGAATGTTGATCATAACAAGCGAATGAACATCAAAATTAAGGAAATATGCATCAAAACGAAGGAAATGTTGATCATAACAAGCGAATGGGCATCAAAATGAAGGAAATGTATATCGAAATTAGAGAAGGAGCATGAAAATGAAGGAAATATGCATAGAAACAATGGAAATGTTGATCATAACAAGCGAATGAGCATCAAAATGAAGGAAATATGTATCGAAACGAAGGAAATGTTTATCATAACAAGCGAATGAGCATCAAAATAAAGGTAATACGCATCAAAACTAAGGAAATGTTGATCATAACTAGCGAATGAACATCAAAATGAAGGAACTATGCATCAAAACGAAGGAAATTTTGATCATAACAATCGAATGGGCATCAAAATTAAGGAAATATTGATCGTCATGAGAGAATGAGCATCAAAATGAAGGAAATATGCATCAAAATGAAGGAAATGTTGATCATAACAAGATAATGAGCATCAAAATAAAGAAAATATGCATCGGAACGAAGAAAATGGTGATCATAACAAGCGAATGAGCATCAAAATGAAGGAAATATACATCGAAACGAAGGAAATATTGATCATAACAAGCGAATGATCTTCAAAATGAAGGAAATGTTGATCGTAATGAGAGAATGAGAATGAAAATGAAGGAATATGCATCGAAACTAAGGAAATGATGATCATAACAAGAGAATGAGCATCAAAAAGAAGGAATATGCATCGAAACGAAGGAAATATTAATCATTACAAGCAAATGAGCATCAAAATGAAGGAAATATGCATAGAAACGTAGGAGATGTGGATTATAACAAGTGAATGAGCATCAAAATGAAGGAAATATGTATCAAAACGAAGGAAAGTTTGATCATAACGAGCGAATGTGCATCAAAATGAAGGAAATATCCCTCGAAACAAAGGAAATTTTGATCATAACAAGCGAATGAGCATCAAACTAATTATTAAAAAGAAAAAAGAAATAGATAACATGAAAGGAAAGGGGAACAAGACGGGAGGCCGTCGTTAAAAAGCCAACCAGGTGGCTTGCAAAAAAAGAGCCTAAACAAGTGGCTCCGAGAATCCAAACGGAACTAAAAATAAAACATGATTACAGTTCACATAAATGAAGCCAAAACTTTGGCTGAAGCAATAAAACCTAACTATAATCATGAGAAAAATGAGGATGGACCATGACTAAAATAGGACTAGGATTGGAAGCAAATCAATAACAAACGAATGTGCATCAAAATGAAGTAAATTTTGATCGTAATGAGAGAATGAACATCAAAATTATGGAAACATGCATCGAAACAAAAGAAATGTTGATCATAACAAGTGAATGAGCATCAAAATGAAGGAAATATGCATCGAAACAAATGAATGTTGATCATAACAAGCGAATGAACATCAAAATGAAGGAAATATGCATCAAAACGAAGGAAATGTTGATCATAACAAGCGAATGGGCATCAAAATGAAGGAAATGTTGATCGAAATTAGAGTAGGAGCATCAAAATGAAGGAAATATGTATAGAAACGATGGAAATGTTGATCATAACAAGCGAATAAGCATCAAAATGAAGGAAATATGTATCGAAACGAAGGAAATGTTGATCATAAAATCGAATGAGCATCAAAATGAAGGAAATACGCATTGAAAAGAAGGAAATGTTGATCATAACTAGCGAATGAACATCAAAATGAAGGAAATATGCATCAAAACGAATGAAATATTGATCATAATAAGCGAATGGGCATCAAAATTGAGGAAATGTTAATCGTCATGAGAAAATGAGCATCAAAATGAAGGAAATATGCATCATAACAAGCGAATGAGCATCAAAATAAAGGAAATGTGCATCGGAACGAAGAATATGTTGATCATAACAAGCGAATGAGCATCAAAATGAAGGAAATATGTATCGAAACGAAGGAAATGCTGATCATAACAAGCTAATGATCTTCAAAATGAAGGAAATGTTGATCGTAATGAGAGAATGAACATCAAAATGAAGGAATATACATCGAAACGAAGGAAATGTTGATCGTAAGAAGCGAATTAGCATAAAAAAGAAGGAATATGCATCGAAACGAAGGAAATCTTAATCATAACAAGCAAATGAGCATCAAAATGAAGGAAATATGCATAGAAACGAAGGAAATGTGGATTATAACAAGTGAATGATCATCAAAATGAAGGAAATATGTATCGAAACGAAGGACATGTTGATCATAACAAGCGAATGTGCATCAAAATGAAGGAAATATCCCCCGAAACAAAGGAAATTTTGATCATAACAAGCGAATGAGCATAAAACTAGGCAATATTATTAAAAAGAAAAAAGAAAATAGAAAACATGAAAGGAAAGGGGAACAAAATGGGAGGCCATCGTTAAAAAGCCAACCAGGTGGCTTGCAAAAAAATAGCCTAAACAAGTGGCTCCGAGAATCCAAATGGAACTAAAAATAAAACATGATTACAATAAACATAAATGAAGCCAAAACTTTGGCTGAAACAATAAAACCTAACTATAATCATGAGAAAAATGAGGAAGGACCATAACTAAAATTGGACTAGGACTTGAAGCAAATCAATAACAAGCTAATTTGCATCAAAATGAAGTAAGTGTTGATCGTAATGAGAGAATGAACATCAAAATTAAGGAAACATGCATCAAAACAAAAGAAATGTTGATCATAACAAGTGAATGAGCATCAAAATGAAGGAAATATGCATCGAAACAAAGGAAATGTTGATCATAACAAGCGAATGAGCATCAAAAAGAGGGAATATGCATCGAAACGAAGGAAATCTTAATCATAACGAGCAAATGAGCATCAAAATGAATGAAATATGCATAGAAACAAAGAAAATGTGGATTATAACAAGTGAATGGGCATCAAAATGAAGGAAATATGTATCGAAACGAAGGACATGTTGATCATAACAAGCGAATGTGCATCAAAATGAAGGAAATATCCCTCGAAACAAAGGAAATTTTGATCATAACAAGCGAATGAGCATCAAAATAGGCAACATTATTAAAAAGAAAAAAGAAAATAGAAAACATGAAAGGAAAGGGGAACAAGACGGGAGGCCGTCGTTAAAAAGCCAACCAGGTGGCTTGCAAAAAAAGAGCCTAAACAAGTGGCTCCGAGAATCCAAACGGAACTAAAAATAAAACATGATTACAGTTCACATAAATGAAGCTAAAACTTTGGCTGAAGCAATAAAACCTAACTATAATTATGAGAAAAATAAAGATGGACCATAACTAAAATAGGACAAGGACTCGAAGCAAATCAATAACAAACGAATGTGCATCAAAATAAAGTAAATTTTGATCGTAATGAGAGAATGAACATCAAAATTAAGGAAACATGCATCGAAACAAAAGAAATGTTGATCATAACAAGTGAATGGGCATCAAAATGAAGGAAATACGCATCAAATCAAAGGAATGTTGATCATAACAAGCGAATGAACATCAAAATTAAGGAAATATGTATCGAAACGAAGGAAATGTTGATCATAACAAGCGAATGAGCATCAAAATGAAGGAAATACACATCAAAACTAAGGAAATGTTGATCATAACTAGCGAATGAACATAAAAATGAAGGAAATATGCATCAAAACGAAGGTAATTTTGATCATAACAAGCGAATGGGCATCAAAATTAAGGAAATGTTGATCGTCATGAGAGAATGAGCATCAAAATGAAGGAAATATTCATCAAAATGAAGGAAATGTTGATCATAACAAGCTAATGAGCATCAAAATAAAGAAAATATGCATCGGAACGAAGAAAATGTTGATCATAACAAGCGAATGAGCATCAAAATGAAGGAAATATACATTGAAACGAAGGAAATGCTGATCATAACAAGCGAATGATCTTCAAAATGAAGGAAATGTTGATCGTAATGAGAGAATGAGAATCAAAATGAAGGAATATGCATCGAAACGAAGGAAATGATGATCATAACAAGAGAATGAGCATAAAAAAGAAGGAATATGCATGGAAACGAAGGAAATATTAATCATTACAAGCAAATGAGCATCAAAATGAAGGAAATATGCATAGAAACGTAGGAGATGTGGATTATAAAAAGTGAATGAACATCAAAATGAAGTAAATATGTATCGAAACGAAGGAAATTTTGATCATAACGAGCGAATGTGCATCAAAATAAAGGAAATTTTCCTCGAAACAAAGGAAATTTTGATCATAACAAGCGAATGAGCATCAAACTAGGCAATATTATTATAAAGAAAAAAGAAAATAGAAAACATGAAAGGAAAGGAGAACAAGACATGAGGCCGTCGTTAAAAAGCCAACCAGGTGGCTTGCAAAAAAAGAGCTTAAAAAAGTGGCTCCGAGAATCCAAACGGAACTAAAAATGAAACATGATTACAGTTCACATAAATGAAGCCAAAACTTTGGCTGAAGCAATAAAACCTAACTATAATCATGTGAATAATGAGGATGGACAATAACTAAAATAGGACTAGGACTTGAAGCAAATCAATAACAAACGAATGTGCATCAAAATGAACATCAAAATTAAGGAAACATGCATCGAAACAAAAGAAATGTTGATCATAACAAGTGAATGAGCATCAAAATGAAGGAAATATGCATCGAAACAAAGGAATGTTGATCATAACAAGCGAATGAACATCAAAATGAAGGAAACATGCATCAAAACGAAGGAAATGTTGATCATAACAAGCGAATGGGCATCAAAATGAAGGAAATGTTGATCGAAATTTGAGTAGGAGCATCAAAATGAAGGAAATATTTATAGAAACGATGGAAATGTTGATCATAACAAGCGAATGAGCATCAAAATGAAGGAAATATGTATCGAAACGAAGGAAATGTTGATCATAACAAGCGAATGAGCATCAAAATGAAGGAAATACGCATCGAAAAGAAGGAAATGTTGATCATAACTAGCGAATGAACATCAAAATGAAGGAAATATGCATCAAAACGAAGGAAATATTGATCATAATAAGCGAATGGGCATCAAAATTGAGGAAACGTTAATCGTCATGAGAAAATGAGCATCAAAATGAAGGAAATATGCATCAAAATGAAGGAAATGTTGATCATAACAAGCGAATGAGCATCAAAATAAAGGAAATGTGTATCAGAACGAAGAAAATGTTGATCATAACAAGCGAATGAACATCAAAATAAAGGAAATATGCATCGAAACGAAGGAAATGCTGATCATAAAAAGCTAATGATCTTCAAAATGAAGGAAATGTTGATCGTAATGAGAGAATGAATATCAAAATGAAGAAATATACATCGAAACGAAGGAAATGTTGATCATAACAAGCGAATGAGCATAAAAAAGAAGGAATATGCATCGAAACGAAGGAAATCTTAATCATAACAAGCAAATGAGAATCAAAATGAAAGAAATATGCATAGAAACGAAGGAAATGTGGATTGTAACAAGTGAATGAGCATCAAAATGAAGGAAATATGTATCGAAACGAAGGACATGTTGATCATAACAAGCGAATGTGCATCAAAATGAAGGAAATATCCCTCGAAACAAAGGAAATTTTGATCATAAAAAGCCAATGAGCATAAAACTAGGCAATATTATTAAAAAGAAAAAAGAAAATAGAAAACATGAAAGGAAAGGGGAACAAAATGGGAGGCCATTAAATAGCCAACCAGGTAGCTTGCAAAAAAAATAGCCTAAACAAGTGGCTCCGAGAATCAAAACGGAACTAAAAATAAAACATGATTACAGTAAACATAAATGAAGCCAAAACTTTGGCTGAAACAATAAAACCTAACTATAATAATGAGAAAAATGAGGAAGGACCATAACTAAAATAGGACTAGGACTTGAAGCAAATCAATAACAAGCGAATTTGCATCAAAATGAAGTAAGTGTCGATCGTAATGAGAGAATGAACATCAAAATTAAGGAAACATGCATCAAAACAAAAGAAATGTTGATCATAACAAGTGAATGAGCATCAAAATGAAGGAAATATGCATCGAAACGAAGGAAATGTTGATCATAACAAGCGAATGAGCATCAAAAAGAAGGAATATGCATCGAAACGAAGGAAATCTTAATCATAACGAGCAAATGAGCATCAAAATGAATGAAATATGCATAGAAACAAAGAAAATGTGGATTATAACAAGTGAATGAGCATCAAAATGAAGGAAATATGTATCGAAACGAAGGACATGTTGATCATAACAAGTGAATGTGCATCAAAATGAAGGAAATATCCCTCAAAACAAAGGAAATTTTGATCATAACAAGCGAATGAGCATCAAACTAGGCAACATTATTAAAACGAAAACAGAAAATAGAAAACATGAAAGGAAAGGGGAACAAGACGGGAGGCCGTCGTTAAAAAGCAAACCAGGTGGCTTGCAAAAAAAAGCCTAAACAAGTGGCTCCGAGAATCCAAACGGAACTAAAAATAAAACATGATTACAGTTCACATAAATGAAGCTTAAACTTTGGCTGAAGCAATAAAACCTAACTATAATCATGAGAAAAATAAAGATGGACCATAACTAAAATAGGACAAGGACTTGAAGCAAATCAATAACAAACGAATGTGCATCAAAATAAAGTAAATTTTGATCGTAATGAGAGAATGAACATCAAAATTAAGGAAACATGCATCGAAACAAAAGAAATGTTGATCATAACAAGTGAATGAGCATCAAAATGAAGGAAATATGCATCAAAACAAAGGAATGTTGATCATAACAAGCGAATGAACATCAAAATTAAGGAAATAGGCATCAAAACGAAGGAAATGTTGATCATAACAAGCGAATGGACATCAAAATGAATGAAATGTTGATCAAAATTAGAGAAGGAGCATCAAAATGAAGGAAATATGTATAGAAACAATGGAAATGTTGATCATAACAAGCGAATGAACATCAAAATGAAGGAAATATGTATTGAAACTAAGGAAATATTGATCATAACAAGCGAATGAGCATCAAAATGAAGGAAATACACATCAAAACTAAGGAAATGTTGATCATAACTAGCGAATGAACATAAAAATGAAGGAAATATGCATCAAAACGAAGGAAATTTTGATCATAACAAGCGAATGGGCATCAAAATTAAGGAAATGTTGATCGTCATGAGAGAATGAGCATCAAAATGAAGGAAATATTCATCAAAATGAAGGAAATGTTGATCATAACAAGCTAATGAGCATCAAAATAAAGAAAATATGCATCGGAACGAAGAAAATGTTGATCATAACAAGCGAATGAGCATCAAAATGAAGGAAATATACATCGAAACGAAGGAAATGCTGATCATAACAAGCGAATGATCTTCAAAATGAAGGAAATGTTGATCATAATGAGAGAATGAGAATCAAAATGAAGGAATATGCATCGAAACGAAGGAAATGTTGATCATAACAAGAGAATGAGCATCAAAAAGAAAGAATATGCGTGGAAACGAAGGAAATATTAATCATTACAAGCAAATGAGCATCAAAATGAAGGAAATATGCATAGAAACGTAGGAGATGTGGATTATAAAAAGTGAATGAACATCAAAATGAAGGAAATATGTATCGAAACGAAGGAAATTTTGATCATAACGAGCGAATGTGCATCAAAATAAAGGAAATTTTCCTCGAAACAAAGGAAATTTTGATCATAACAAGCGAATGAGCATCAAACTAGGCAATATTATTATAAAGAAAAAAGAAAATAGAAAACATGAAAGGAAAGGAGAACAAGACGTGAGGCCGTCGTTAAAAAGCCAACCAGGTGGCTTGCAAAAAAATAGCTTAAAAAAGTGGCTCCGAGAATCCAAACGGAACTAAAAATGAAACATGATTACAGTTCACATAAATGAAGCCAAAACTTTGGCTGAAGCAATAAAACCTAACTATAATCATGTGAATAATGAGGATGGACAATAACTAAAATAGGACTAGGACTTGAAGCAAATCAATAACAAACGAATGTGCATCAAAATGAAAGAAATATGTATCGAAACGAAGGAAATGTTGATCATAACAAGCGAATGAGCATCAAAATGAAGGAAATACGCATCAAAAAGAAGGAAATGTTGATCATAACTAGCGAATGAACATCAAAATGAAGGAAATATGCATCAAAACGAAGGAAATATTGATCATAATAAGCGAATGGGCATCAAAATTGAGGAAATGTTAATCGTCATGAGAAAATGAGCATCAAAATGAAGGAAATATGCATCAAAATGAAGGAAATGTTGATCATAACAAGCGAATGAGCATCAAAATAAAGGAAATGTGTATCAGAACGAAGAAAATGTTGATCATAACAAGCCAATGAGCATCAAAATAAAGGAAATATGCATCGAAACGAAGGAAATGCTGATCATAAAAAGCTAATGATCTTCAAAATGAAGGAAATGTTGATCGTAATGAGAGAATGAATATCAAAATGAAGAAATATACATCGAAACGAAGGAAATGTTGATCATGACAAGCGAATGAGCATAAAAAAGAAGGAATATGCATCGAAATGAAGGAAATCTTAATCATAACAAGCAAATGAGAATCAAAATGAAAGAAATATGTATAGAAACGAAGGAAATGTGGATTGTAACAAGTGAATGAGCATCAAAATGAAGGAAATATGTATCGAAACGAAGGACATGTTGATCATAACAAGCGAATGTGCATCAAAATGAAGGAAATATCCCTCGAAACAAAGGAAATTTTGATCATAACAAGCCAATGAGCATAAAACTAGGCAATATTATTAAAAAGAAAAAAGAAAATAGAAAACATGAAAGGAAAGGGGAACAAAATGGGAGGCCATCGTTAAAAAGCCAACCAGGTAGCTTGCAAAAAAATAGCCTAAACAAGTGGCTCCGAGAATCAAACGGAACTAAAAATAAAACATGATTACAGTAAACATAAATGAAGCCAAAACTTTGGCTGAAACAATAAAACCTAACTATAATCATGAGAAAAATGAGGAAGGACCATAACTAAAATAGGACTAGGACTTGAAGCAAATCAATAACAAGCGAATTTGCATCAAAATGAAGTAAGTGTTGATCGTAACGAGAGAATGAACATCAAAATTAAGGAAACATGCATCAAAACAAAAGAAATGTTGATCATAACAAGTGAATGAGCATCAATATGAAGGAAATATGCATCGAAACGAAGGAAATGTTGATCATAACAAGCGAATGAGCATCAAAAAGAAGGAATATGCATCGAAACGAAGGAAATCTTAATCATAACGAGCAAATGAGCATCAAAATGAATGAAATATGCATAGAAACAAAGAAAATGTGGATTATAACAAGTGAATGAGCATCAAAATGAAGGAAATATGTATCGAAACGAAGGACATGTTGATCATAACAAGCGAATGTGCATCAAAATGAAGGAAATATCCCTCGAAACAAAGGAAATTTTGATCATAACAAGCGAATGAGCATCAAACTAGGCAACATTATTAAAAAGAAAAAAGAAAATAGAAAACATGAAAGGAAAGGGGAACAAGACGGGAGGCCGTCGTTAAAAAGCCAACCAGGTGGCTTGCAAAAAAAGAGCCTAAACAAGTGGCTCCGAGAATCCAAACGGAACTAAAAATAAAACATGATTACAGTTCACATAAATGAAGCTAAAACTTTGGCTGAAGCAATAAAAACTAACTATAATCATGAGAAAAATAAAGATGGACCATAACTAAAATAGGACAAGGACTTGAAGCAAATCAATAACAAACGAATGTGCATCAAAATAAAGTAAATTTTGATCGTAATGAGAGAATGAACATCAAAATTAAGGAAACATGCATCGAAACAAAAGAAATGTTGATCATAACAAGTGAATGAGCATCAAAATGAAGGAAATATGCATCAAAACAAAGGAATGTTGATCATAACAAGCGAATGAACATCAAAATGTAGGAAATATGCATCAAAACGAAGGAAATGTTGATCATAACAAGCGAATGGACATCAAAATGAAGGAAATGTTGATCAAAATTAGAGAAGGAGCATCAAAATGAAGGAAATATGTATAGAAACAATGGAAATGTTGATCATAACAAGCGAATGAACGTCAAAATGAAGGAAATATGTATTGAAACTAAGGAAATGTTGATCATAACAAGCGAATGAGCATCAAAATGAAGGAAATACACATCAAAACTAAGGAAATGTTGATCATAACTAGCGAATGAACATAAAAATGAAGGAAATATGCATCAAAACGAAGGAAATTTTGATCATAACAAGCGAATGGGCATCAAAATTAAGGAAATGTTGATCGTCATGAGAGAATGAGCATCAAAATGAAGGAAATATTCATCAAAATGAAGGAAATGTTGATCATAACAAGCTAATGAGCATCAAAATAAAGAAAATATGCATCGGAACGAAGAAAATGTTGATCATAACAAGCGAATGAGCATCAAAATGAAGGAAATATACATCGAAACGAAGGAAATGCTGATCATAACAAGCGAATGATCTTCAAAATGAAGGAAATGTTGATCATAATGAGAGAATGAGAATCAAAATGAAGGAATATGCATCGAAACGAAGGAAATGTTGATCATAACAAGAGAATGAGCATCAAAAAGAAAGAATATGCGTGGAAACGAAGGAAATATTAATCATTACAAGCAAATGAGCATCAAAATGAAGGAAATATGCATAGAAACGTAGGAGATGTGGATTATAAAAAGTGAATGAACATCAAAATGAAGGAAATATGTATCGAAACGAAGGAAATTTTGATCATAACGAGCGAATGTGCATCAAAATAAAGGAAATTTTCCTCGAAACAAAGGAAATTTTGATCATAACAAGCGAATGAGCATCAAACTAGGCAATATTATTATAAAGAAAAAAGAAAATAGAAAACATGAAAGGAAAGGAAAACAAGACGTGAGGCCGTCGTTAAAAAGCCAACCAGGTGGCTTGCAAAAAAATAGCTTAAAAAAGTGGCTCCGAGAATCCAAACGGAACTAAAAATGAAACATGATTACAGTTCACATAAATGAAGCCAAAACTTTGGCTGAAGCAATAAAACCTAACTATAATCATGTGAATAATGAGGATGGACAATAACTAAAATAGGACTAGGACTTGAAGCAAATCAATAACAAACGAATGTGCATCAAAATGAAGGAAATATGTATCGAAACGAAGGAAATGTTGATCATAACAAGCGAATGAGCATCAAAATGAAGGAAATACGCATCGAAAAGAAGGAAATGTTGATCATAACTAGCGAATGAACATCAAAATGAAGGAAATATGCATCAAAACGAAGGAAATATTGATCATAATAAGCGAATGGGCATCAAAATTGAGGAAATGTTAATCGTCATGAGAAAATGAGCATCAAAATGAAGGAAATATGCATCAAAATGAAGGAAATGTTGATCATAACAAGCGAATGAGCATCAAAATAAAGGAAATGTGTATCAGAACGAAGAAAATGTTGATCATAACAAGCCAATGAGCATCAAAATAAAGGAAATATGCATCGAAACGAAGGAAATGCTGATCATAAAAAGCTAATGATCTTCAAAATGAAGGAAATGTTGATCGTAATGAGAGAATGAATATCAAAATGAAGAAATATACATCGAAACGAAGGAAATGTTGATCATAACAAGCGAATGAGCATAAAAAAGAAGGAATATGCATCGAAATGAAGGAAATCTTAATCATAACAAGCAAATGAGAATCAAAATGAAAGAAATATGTATAGAAACGAAGGAAATGTGGATTGTAACAAGTGAATGAGCATCAAAATGAAGGAAATATGTATCGAAACGAAGGACATGTTGATCATAACAAGCGAATGTGCATCAAAATGAAGGAAATATCCCTCGAAACAAAGGAAATTTTGATCATAACAAGCCAATGAGCATAAAACTAGGCAATATTATTAAAAAGAAAAAAGAAAATAGAAAACATGAAAGGAAAAGGGAACAAAATGGGAGGCCATCGTTAAAAAGCCAACCAGGTAGCTTGCAAAAAAATAGCCTAAACAAGTGGCTCCGAGAATCAAAACGGAACTAAAAATAAAACATGATTACAGTAAACATAAATGAAGCCAAAACTTTGGCTGAAACAATAAAACCTAACTATAATCATGAGAAAAATGAGGAAGGACCATAACTAAAATAGGACTAGGACTTGAAGCAAATCAATAACAAGCGAATTTGCATCAAAATGAAGTAAGTGTTGATCGTAATGAGAGAATGAACATCAAAATTAAGGAAACATGCATCAAAACAAAAGAAATGTTGATCATAACAAGTGAATGAGCATCAATATGAAGGAAATATGCATCGAAACGAAGGAAATGTTGATCATAACAAGCGAATGAGCATCAAAAAGAAGGAATATGCATCGAAACGAAGGAAATCTTAATCATAACGAGCAAATGAGCATCAAAATGAATGAAATATGCATAGAAACAAAGAAAATGTGGATTATAACAAGTTAATGAGCATCAAAATGAAGGAAATATGTATCGAAACGAAGGACATGTTGATCATAACAAGCGAATGTGCATCAAAATGAAGGAAATATCCCTCGAAACAAAGGAAATTTTGATCATAACAAGCGAATGAGCATCAAACTAGGCAACATTATTAAAAAGAAAAAAGAAAATAGAAAACATGAAAGGAAAGGGGAACAAGACGGGAGGCCGTCGTTAAAAAGCCAACCAGGTGGCTTGCAAAAAAAGAGCCTAAACAAGTGGCTCCGAGAATCCAAACGGAACTAAAAATAAAACATGATTACAGTTCACATAAATGAAGCTAAAACTTTGGCTGAAGCAATAAAAACTAACTATAATCATGAGAAAAATAAAGATGGACCATAACTAAAATAGGACAAGGACTTGAAGCAAATCAATAACAAACGAATGTGCATCAAAATAAAGTAAATTTTGATCGTAATGAGAGAATGAACATCAAAATTAAGGAAACATGCATCGAAACAAAAGAAATGTTGATCATAACAAGTGAATGAGCATCAAAATGAAGGAAATATGCATCAAAACAAAGGAATGTTGATCATAACAAGCGAATGAACATCAAAATGTAGGAAATATGCATCAAAACGAAGGAAATGTTGATCATAACAAGCGAATGGGCATCAAAATGAAGGAAATGTTGATCGAAATTAGAGAAGGAGCATCAAAATGAAGGAAATATGTATAGAAACAATGGAAATGTTGATCATAACAAGCGAATGAACATCAAAATGAAGGAAATATGTATTGAAACTAAGGAAATGTTGATCATAACAAGCGAATGAGCATCAAAATGAAGGAAATACACATCAAAACTAAGGAAATGTTGATCATAACTAGCGAATGAACATCAAAATGAAGGAAATATGCATCCAAACGAAGGAAATTTTGATCATAACAAGCGAATGGGCATCAAAATTAAGGAAATGTTGATCGTCATGAGAGAATGAGCATCAAAATGAAGGAAATGTTGATCATAACAAGCTAATGAGCATCAAAATAAAGAAAATATGAATCGGAACGAAGAAAATGTTGATCATAACAAGCGAATGAGCATCAAAATGAAGGAAATATACATCGAAACGAAGGAAATGCTGATCATAACAAGCGAATGATCTTCAAAATGAAGGAAATGTTGATCATAATGAGAGAATGAGAATCAAAATGAAGGAATATGCATCGAAACGAAGGAAATGTTGATCATAACAAGAGAATGAGCATCAAAAAGAAGGAATATGCATGGAAACGAAGGAAATATTAATCATTACAAGCAAATGAGCATCAAAATGAAGGAAATATGCATAGAAACGTAGGAGATGTGGATTATAAAAAGTGAATGAACATCAAAATGAAGGAAATATGTATCGAAACGAAGGAAATTTTGATCATAACGAGCGAATGTGCATTACAATAAAGGAAATTTTCCTCGAAACAAAGGAAATTTTGATCATAACAAGCGAATGAGCATCAAACTAGGCAATATTATTATAAAGAAAAAAGGAAATAGAAAACATGAAAGGAAAGGAGAACAAGACGTGAGGCCGTCGTTAAAAAGCCAACCAGGTGGCTTGCAAAAAAATAGCTTAAAAAAGTGGCTCCGAGAATCCAAACGGAACTAAAAATGAAACATGATTACAGTTCACATAAATGAAGCCAAAACTTTGGCTGAAGCAATAAAACTTAACTATAATCATGTGAATAATGAGGATGGACAATAACTAAAATAGGACTAGGACTTGAAGCAAATCAATAACAAACGAATGTGCATCAAAATGAAGGAAATATGTTTCGAAACGAAGGAAATGTTGATCATAACAAGCGAATGAGCATCAAAATGAAGGAAATACGCATCGAAAAGAAGGAAATGTTGATCATAACTAGCGAATGAACATCAAAATGAAGGAAATATGCATCAAAACGAAGGAAATATTGATCATAATAAGCGAATGGGCATCAAAATTGAGGAAATGTTAATCGTCATGAGAAAATGAGCATCAAAATGAAGGAAATATGCATCAAAATGAAGGAAATGTTGATCATAACAAGCGAATGAGCATCAAAATAAAGGAAATGTGTATCAGAACGAAGAAAATGTTGATCATAACAAGCGAATGAGCATCAAAATAAAGGAAATATGCATCGAAACGAAAGAAATGCTGATCATAACAAGCTAATGATCTTCAAAATGAAGGAAATGTTGATCGTAATGAGAGAATGAATATCAAAATGAAGAAATATACATCGAAACGAAGGAAATGTTGATCATAACAAGCGAATGAGCATAAAAAAGAAGGAATATGCATCCAAACGAAGGAAATCTTAATCATAACAAGCAAATGAGAATCAAAATGAAAGAAATATGCATAGAAACTAAGGAAATGTGGATTATAACAAGTGAATGAGCATCAAAATGAAGGAAATATGTATCGAAACGAAGGACATGTTGATCATAACAAGCGAATGTGCATCAAAATGAAGGAAATATCCCTCGAAACAAAGGAAATTTTGATCATAACAAGCCAATGAGCATAAAACTAGGCAATATTATTAAAAAGAAAAAAGAAAATAGAAAACATGAAAGGAAAGGGGAACAAAATGGGAGGCCATCGTTAAAAAGCCAACCAGGTGGCTTGCAAAAAAAGAGCCTAAACAAGTGGCTCCGAGAATCCAAACGGAACTAAAAATAAAACATGATTACAGTTCACATAAATGAAGCTAAAACTTTGGCTGAAGCACTAAAACCTAACTATAATCATGAGAAAAATAAAGATGGACCATAACTAAAATAGGACAAGGACTCGAAGCAAATCAATAACAACGAATGTGCATCAAAATAAAGTAAATTTTGATCGTAATGAGAGAATGAACATCAAAATTATGGAAACATGCATCGAAACAAAAGAAATGTTGATCATAACAAGTGAATGAGCATCAAAATGAAGGAAATATGCATCGAAACAAATGAATGTTGATCATAACAAGCGAATGAACATCAAAATGAAGGAAATATGCATCAAAACGAAGGAAATGTTGATCATAACAAGCGAATGGGCATCAAAATGAAGGAAATGTTGATCGAAATTAGAGTAGGAGCATCAAAATGAAGGAAATATGTATAGAAACGATGGAAATGTTGATCATAACAAGCGAATAAGCATCAAAATGAAGGAAATATGTATCGAAACGAATGAAATGTTGATCATAAAAAGCGAATGAGCATCAAAATGAAGGAAATACGCATTGAAAAGAAGGAAATGTTGATCATAACTAGCGAATGAACATCAAAATGAAGGAAATATGCATCAAAACGAATGAAATATTGATCATAATAAGCGAATGGGCATCAAAATTGAGGAAATGTTAATCGTCATGAGAAAATGAGCATCAAAATGAAGGAAATATGCATCATAACAAGCGAATGAGCATCAAAATAAAGGAAATGTGCATCGGAACGAAGAATATGTTGATCATAACAAGCGAATGAGCATCAAAATGAAGGAAATATGTATCGAAACGAAGGAAATGCTGATCATAACAAGCTAATGATCTTCAAAATGAAGGAAATGTTGATCGTAATGAGAGAATGAACATCAAAATGAAGGAATATACATCGAAACGAAGGAAATGTTGATCATAAGAAGCGAATGAGCATAAAAAAGAAGGAATATGCATCGAAACGAAGGAAATCTTAATCATAACAAGCAAATGAGCATCAAAATGAAGGAAATATGCATAGAAATGAAGGAAATATGGATTATAACAAGTGAATGATCATCAAAATGAAGGAAATATGTATCGAAACGAAGGACATGTTGATCATAACAAGCGAATGTGCATCAAAATGAAGGAAATATCCCCCGAAACAAAGGAAATTTTGATCATAACAAGCGAATGAGCATAAAACTAGGCAATATTATTAAAAAGAAAAAAGAAAATAGAAAACATGAAAGGAAAGGGGAACAAAATGGGAGGCCATCGTTAAAAAGCCAACCAGGTGGCTTGCAAAAAAATAGCCTAAACAAGTGGCTCCGAGAATCCAAATGGAACTAAAAATAAAACATGATTACAATAAACATAAATGAAGCCAAAACTTTGGCTGAAACAATAAAACCTAACTATAATCATGAGAAAAATGAGGAAGGACCATAACTAAAATTGGACTAGGACTTGAAGCAAATCAATAACAAGCTAATTTGCATCAAAATGAAGTAAGTGTTGATCGTAATGAGAGAATGAACATCAAAATTAAGGAAACATGCATCAAAACAAAAGAAATGTTGATCATAACAAGTGAATGAGCATCAAAATGAAGGAAATATGCATCGAAACAAAGGAAATGTTGATCATAACAAGCCAATGAGCATCAAAAAGAGGGAATATGCATCGAAACGAAGGAAATCTTAATCATAACGAGCAAATGAGCATCAAAATGAATGAAATATGCATAGAAACAAAGAAAATGTGGATTATAACAAGTGAATGGGCATCAAAATGAAGGAAATATGTATCGAAACGAAGGACATGTTGATCATAACAAGCGAATGTGCATCAAAATGAAGGAAATATCCCTCGAAACAAAGGAAATTTTGATCATAACAAGCGAATGAGCATCAAAATAGGCAACATTATTAAAAAGAAAAAAGAAAATAGAAAACATGAAAGGAAAGGGGAACAAGACGGGAGGCCGTCGTTAAAAAGCCAACCAGGTGGCTTGCAAAAAAAGAGCCTAAACAAGTGGCTCCGAGAATCCAAACGGAACTAAAAATAAAACATGATTACAGTTCACATAAATGAAGCTAAAACTTTGGCTGAAGCAATAAAACCTAACTATAATCATGAGAAAAATAAAGATGGACCATAACTAAAATAGGACAAGGACTCGAAGCAAATCAATAACAAACGAATGTGCATCAAAATAAAGTAAATTTTGATCGTAATGAGAGAATGAACATCAAAATTAAGGAAACATGCATCGAAACAAAAGAAATGTTGATCATAACAAGTGAATGAGCATCAAAATGAAGGAAATACGCATCAAATCAAAGGAATGTTGATCATAACAAGCGAATGAACATCAAAATTAAGGAAATATGTATCGAAACGAAGGAAATGTTGATCATAACAAGCGAATGAGCATCAAAATGAAGGAAATACACATCAAAACTAAGGAAATGTTGATCATAACTAGCGAATGAACATAAAAATGAAGGAAATATGCATCAAAACGAAGGAAATTTTGATCATAACAAGCGAATGGGCATCAAAATTAAGGAAATGTTGATCGTCATGAGAGAATGAGCATCAAAATGAAGGAAATATTCATCAAAATGAAGGAAATGTTGATCATAACAAGCTAATGAGCATCAAAATAAAGAAAATATGCATCGGAACGAAGAAAATGTTGATTATAACAAGCGAATGAGCATCAAAATGAAGGAAATATACATTGAAACGAAGGAAATGCTGATCATAACAAGCGAATGATCTTCAAAATGAAGGAAATGTTGATCGTAATGAGAGAATGAGAATCAAAATGAAGGAATATGCATCGAAACGAAGGAAATGATGATCATAACAAGAGAATGAGCATAAAAAAGAAGGAATATGCATGGAAACGAAGGAAATATTAATCATTACAAGCAAATGAGCATCAAAATGAAGGAAATATGCATAGAAACGTAGGAGATGTGGATTATAAAAAGTGAATGAACATCAAAATGAAGTAAATATGTATCGAAACGAAGGAAATTTTGATCATAACGAGCGAATGTGCATCAAAATAAAGGAAATTTTCCTCGAAACAAAGGAAATTTTGATCATAACAAGCGAATGAGCATCAAACTAGGCAATATTATTATAAAGAAAAAAGAAAATAGAAAACATGAAAGGAAAGGAGAACAAGACATGAGGCCGTCGTTAAAAAGCCAACCAGGTGGCTTGCAAAAAAAGAGCTTAAAAAAGTGGCTCCGAGAATCCAAACGGAACTAAAAATGAAACATGATTACAGTTCACATAAATGAAGCCAAAACTTTGGCTGAAGCAATAAAACCTAACTATAATCATGTGAATAATGAGGATGGACAATAACTAAAATAGGACTAGGACTTGAAGCAAATCAATAACAAACGAATGTGCATCAAAATGAACATCAAAATTAAGGAAACATGCATCGAAACAAAAGAAATGTTGATCATAACAAGTGAATGAGCATCAAAATGAAGGAAATATGCATCGAAACAAAGGAATGTTGATCATAACAAGCGAATGAACATCAAAATGAAGGAAACATGCATCAAAACGAAGGAAATGTTGATCATAACAAGCGAATGGGCATCAAAATGAAGGAAATGTTGATCGAAATTTGAGTAGGAGCATCAAAATGAAGGAAATATTTATAGAAACGATGGAAATGTTGATCATAACAAGCGAATGAGCATCAAAAATGAAGGAAATATGTATCGAAACGAAGGAAATGTTGATCATAACAAGCGAATGAGCATCAAAATGAAGGAAATACGCATCGAAAAGAAGGAAATGTTGATCATAACTAGCGAATGAACATCAAAATGAAGGAAATATGCATCAAAACGAAGGAAATATTGATCATAATAAGCGAATGGGCATCAAAATTGAGGAAATGTTAATTGTCATGAGAAAATGAGCATCAAAATGAAGGAAATATGCATCAAAATGAAGGAAATGTTGATCATAACAAGCGAATGAGCATCAAAATAAAGGAAATGTGCATCAGAACGAAGAAAATGTTGATCATAACAAGCGAATGAGCATCAAAATGAAGGAAATATGCATCGAAACGAAGGAAATGCTGATCATAACAAGCTAATGATCTTCAAAATGAAGGAAATGTTGATCGTAATGAGAGAATGAATATCAAAATGAAAAAATATACATCGAAACGAAGGAAATGTTGATCATAACAAGCGAATGAGCATAAAAAAGAATGAATATGCATCGAAACGAAGGAAATCTTAATCATAACAAGCAAATGAGAATCAAAATGAAGGAAATATGCATAGAAACGAAGGAAACGTGGATTATAACAAGTGAATGAGCATCAAAATGAAGGAAATATGTATCGAAATGAAGGACATGTTGATCATAACAAGCAAATGTGCATCAAAATGAAGGAAATATCCCTCGAAACAAAGGAAATTTTGATCATAACAAGCGAATGAGCATAAAACTAGACAATATTATTAAAAAGAAAATAGAAAATAGAAAACACGAAAGGAAAGGGGAACAAAATGGGAGGCCATCGTTAAAAAGCCAACCAGGTGGCTTGAAAAAAATAGCCTAAACAAGTGGCTCCGAGAATCAAAACGGAACTAAAAATAAAACATGATTACAGTAAACATAAATGAAGCCAAAACTTTGGCTGAAACAATAAAACCTAACTATAATCATGAGAAAAATGAGGAAGGACCATAACTAAAATAGGACTAGGACTTGAAGCAAATCAATAACAAGCGAATTTGCATCAAAATGAAGCAAGTGTTGATCGTAATGAGAGAATGAACATCAAAATTAAGGAAACATGCATCAAAACAAAAGAAATGTTGATCATAACAAGTGAATGAGCATCAAAATGAAGGAAATATGCATCGAAACGAAGGAAATGTTGATCATAACAAGCGAATGAGCATCAAAAAGAAGGAATATGCATCGAAACGAAGGAAATCTTAATCATAACGAGCAAATGAGCATCAAAATGAATGAAATATGCATAGAAACAAAGAAAATGTGGATTATAACAAGTGAATGAGCATCAAAATGAAGGAAATATGTATCGAAACGAAGGACATGTTGATCATAACAAGCGAATGTGCATCAAAATGAAGGAAATATCCCTCGAAACAAAGGAAATTTTGATCATAACAAGCGAATGAGCATCAAACTAGGCAACATTATTAAAAAGAAAAAAGAAAATAGAAAACATGAAAGGAAAGGGGAACAAGACGGGAGGCCGTCGTTAAAAAGCCAACTAGGTGGCTTGCAAAAAAAGAGCCTAAACAAGTGGCACCGAGAATCTAAACGGAACTAAAAATAAAACATGATTACAGTTCACATAAATGAAGCTAAAACTTTGGCTGAAGCAATAAAACCTAACTATAATCATAAGAAAAATGAGGATGGACCATAACTAAAATAGGACTAGGACTTGAAGCAAATCAATAACAAACGAATGTGCATCAAAATAAAGTAAATTTTGATCGTAATGAGAGAATGAACATCAAATTATGGAAACATGCATCTAAACAAAAGAAATGTTGATCATAACAAGTGAATGAGCATCAAAATGAAGGAAATATGCATCGAAACAAAGGAATGTTGATCATAACAAGCGAATGAACATCAAAATTAAGGAAATATGCATCAAAAAGAAGGAAATGTTGATCATAACAAGCGAATGGGCATCAAAATGAAGGAAATGTTGATCGAAATTAGAGAAGGAGCATGAAAATGAAGGAAATATGTATAGAAACAATGGAAATATTGATCATAACAAGCGAATGAGCATCAAAATGAAGGAAATATGTATCGAAACGAAGGAAATATTTATCATAACAAGCGAATGAGCATCAAAATAAAGGTAATACGCATCGAAACTAAGGAAATGTTGATCATAACTAGCGAATGAACATCAAAATGAAGGAACTATGCATCAAAACGAAGGAAATTTTGATCATATCAAGCGAATGGGCATCAAAATTAAGGAAATGTTGATTGTCATGAGAGAATGAGCATCAAAATGAAGGAAATATGCATCAAAATGAAGGAAATGTTGATCATAACAAGATAATGAGCATCAAAATAAAGAAAATATGCATCGGAACGAAGAAAATGTTGATCATAACAAGCGAATGAGCATCAAAATGAAGGAAATATACATCGAAACGAAGGAAATATTGATCATAACAAGCGAATGATCTTCAAAATGAAGGAAATGTTGATCGTAATGAGAGAATGAGAATGAAAATGAAGGAATATGCATCGAAACTAAGGAAATGATGATCATAACAAGAGAATGAGCATCAAAAAGAAGGAATATGCATCGAAACGAAGGAAATATTAATCATTACAAGCAAATGAGCATCAAAATGAAGGAAATATGCATAGAAACGTAGGAGATGTGGATTATAACAAGTGAATGAGCATCAAAATGAAGGAAATATGTATCAAAACGAAGGAAAGTTTGATCATAACGAGCGAATGTGCATGAAAATGAAGGAAATATCCCTCGAAACAAAGGAAATTTTGATCATAACAAGCGAATGAGCATCAAACTAGGCAACATTATTAAAAAGAAAAAAGAAAATAGAAAACATGAAAGGAAAGGGGAACAAGACGGGAGGCCGTCGTTAAAAAGCCAACTAGGTGGCTTGCAAAAAAAGAGCCTAAACAAGTGGCGCCGAGAATCTAAACGGAACTAAAAATAAAACATGATTACAGTTCACATAAATGAAGCTAAAACTTTGGCTGAAGCAATAAAACCTAACTATAATCATGAGAAAAATGAGGATGGACCATAACTAAAATAGGACTAGGATTGGAAGCAAATCAATAACAAACGAATGTGCATCAAAATGATGTAAATTTTGATCGCAATGAGAGAATGAACATCAAAATTATGGAAACATGCATCGAAAAAAAAGAAATGTTGATCATAACAAGTGAATGAGCATCAAAATGAAGGAAATATGCATCGAAACAAATGAATGTTGATCATAACAAGCGAATGAACATCAAAATGAAGAAATATGCATCAAAACGAAGGAAATGTTGATCATAACAAGCGAATGGGCATCAAAATGAAGGAAATGTTGATCGAAATTAGAGTAGGAGCATCAAAATGAAGGAAATATGTATAGAAACGATGGAAATGTTGATCATAACAAGCGAATAAGCATCAAAATGAAGGAAATATGTATCGAAACGAAGGAAATGTTGATCATAACAAGCGAATGAGCATCAAAATGAGGGAAATACGCATCGAAAAGAAGGAAATGTTGATCATAACTAGCGAATGAACATCAAAATGAAGGAAATATGCATCAAAACGAATGAAATATTGATCATAATAAGCGAATGGGCATCAAAATTGAGGAAATGTTAATCGTCATGAGAAAATGAGCATCAAAATGAAGGAAATATGCATCAAAATGAAGGAAATGTTGATCATAACAAGCGAATGAGCATCAAAATAAAGGAAATGTGCATCGGAACGAAGAAAATGTTGATCATAACAAGCGAATGAGCATCAAAATGAAGGAAATATGTATCGAAACGAAGGAAATGCTGATTATAACAAGCTAATGATCTTCAAAATGAAGGAAATGTTGATCGTAATGAGAGAATGAACATCAAAATGAAGGAATATACATCGAAACGAAGGAAATGTTTATCATAACAAGCGAATGAGCATAAAAAAGAAGGAATATGCATCGAAACGAAGGAAATCTTAATCATAACAAGCAAATGAGCATCAAAATGAAGGAAATATGCATAGAAACGAAGGAAATGTGGATTATAACAAGTGAATGAGCATCAAAATGAAGGAAATATGTATCGAAACGAAGGACATGTTGATCATAACAAGCGAATGTGCATCAAAATGAAGGAAATTTTGATCATAACCAGCGAATGAGCATAAAACTAGGCAATATTATTAAAAAGAAAAAAGAAAATAGAAAACATGAAAGGAAAGGGGAACAAAATTGGAGGCCATCGTTAAAAAGCCAACCAGGTGGCTTGCAAAAAAATAGCCTAAACAAGTGGCTCCGAGAATCCAAACGGAACTAAAAATAAAACATGATTACAGTAAACATAAATGAAGCCAAAACTTTGGCTGAAACAATAAAACCTAACTATAATCATGAGAAAAATGAGGAAGGACCATAACTAAAATAGGACTAGGACTTGAAGCAAATCAATAACAAGCTAATTTGCATCAAAATGAAGTAAGTGTTTATCGTAATGAGAGAATGAACATCAAAATTAAGGAAACATGCATCAAAACAAAAGAAATGTTGATCATAACAAGTGAATGAACATCAAAATGAAGAAAATATGCATCGAAACGAAGGAAATGTTGATCATAACAAGCGAATGAGCATCAAAAAGAAGGAATATGCATCGAAACGAAGGAAATCTTAATCATAACGAGCAAATGAGCATCAAAATGAATGAAATATGCATAGAAACAAAGAAAATGTGGATTATAACAAGTGAATGAGCATCAAAATGAAGGAAATATATATCGAAACGAAGGACATGTTGATCATAACAAGCGAATGTGCATCAAAATGAAGGAAATATCCCTCGAAACAAAGGAAATTTTGATCATAACAAGCGAATGAGCATCAAACTAGGCAACATTATTAAAAAGAAAATAGAAAATAGAAAACATGAAAGGAAAGGGGAACAAGACGGGAGGCCGTCGTTAAAAAGCCAACCAGGTGGCTTGCAAAAAAAGAGCCTAAACAAGTGGCTCCGAGAATCCAAACGGAACTAAAAATAAAACATGATTACAGTTCACATAAATGAAGCTAAAACTTTGGCTGAAGCAATAAAACCTAACTATAATCATGAGAAAAATAAAGATGGACCATAACTAAAATAGGACAAGGACTTGAAGCAAATCAATAACAAACGAATGTGCATCAAAATAAAGTAAATTTTGATCGTAATGAGAGAATGAACAACAAAATTAAGGAAACATGCATCGAAACAAAAGAAATGTTGATCATAACAAGTGAATGAGCCTCAAAATGAAGGAAATATGCATCAAAACAAAGAATGTTGATCATAACAAGCGAATGAACATTAAAATTAAGGAAATATGCATCAAAACGAAGGAAATGTTGATCATAACAAGCGAATGGACATCAAAATGAAGGAAATGTTGATCAAAATTACTGAAGGAGCATCAAAATGAAGGAAATATGTATAGAAACAATGGAAATGTTGATCATAACAAGCGAATGAACACAAAATGAAGGAAATATGTATCGAAACGAAGAAAATGTTGATCATAACAAGCGAATGAGCATCAAAATGAAGGAAATACACATCAAAACTAAGGAAATGTTGATCATAACTAGCGAATGAACATAAAAATGAAGGAAATATGCATCAAAACGAAGGAAATTTTGATCATAACAAGCGAATGGGCATCAAAATTAAGGAAATGTTGATCGTCATGAGAGAATGAGCATCAAAAAGAAGGAAATATGCATCAAAATGAAGGAAATGTTGATCATAACAAGCTAATGAGCATCAAAATAAAGAAAATATGCATCGGAACGAAGAAAATGTTGATCATAACAAGCGAATGAGCATCAAAATGAAGGAAATATACATCGAAACGAAGGAAATGCTGATCATAACAAGCGAATGATCTTCAAAATGAAGGAAATGTTGATCGTAATGAGAGAATGAGAATAAAAATGAAGGAATATGCATCGAAACGAAGGAAATATTGATCATAACAAGAGAATGAGCATCAAAAAGAAGGAATATGCATGGAAACGAAGGAAATATTAATCATTACAAGCAAATGAGCATCAAAATGAAGGAAATATGCATAGAAACATAGGAGATGTGGATTATAAAAAGTGAATGAACATCAAAATGAAGGAAATATGTATCGAAACGAAGGAAATTTTGATCATAACGAGCGAATGTGCATCAAAATAAAGGAATTTTTCCTCGAAACAAAGGAAATTTTGATCATAACAAGCGAATGAGCATCAAACTAGGCAATATTATTATAAAGAAAAAAGAAAATGGAAAACATGAAAGGAAAGGAGAACAAGACGTGAGGCCGTTGTTAAAAAGCCAACCAGGTGGCTTGCAAAAAAAGAGCTTAAAAAAGTGGCTCCGAGAATCCAAACGGAACTAAAAATGAAACATGATTACAGTTCACATAAATGAAGCCAAAACTTTGGCTGAAGCAATAAAACCTAACTATAATCATGTGAATAATGAGGATGGACAATAACTAAAATAGGACTAGGACTTGAAGCAAATCAATAACAAACGAATGTGCATCAAAATGAACATCAAAATTAAGGAAACATGCATCGAAACAAAAGAAATGTTGATCATAACAAGTGAATGAGCATCAAAATGAAGGAAATATGCATTGAAACAAAGGAATGTTGATCATAACAAGCGAATGAACATCATAATGAAGGAAATATGCATCAAAACGAAGGAAATGTTGATCATAACAAGCGAATGGGCCTCAAAATTAAGGAAATGTTGATCGAAATTTGAGTAGGAGCATCAAAATGAAGGAAATATTTATAGAAACGATGGAAATGTTGATCAAAACAAGCGAATGAACATCAAAATGAAGGAAATATGTATCGAAACGAAGGAAATGTTGATCATAACAAGCGAATGAGCATCAAAATGAAGGAAATACGCATCGAAAAGAAGTAAATGTTGATCATAACTAGCGAATGAACATCAAAATGAAGGAAATATGCATCAAAACGAAGGAAATATTGATCATAATAAGCGAATGGGCATCAAAATTGAGGAAATGTTAATCGTCATGAGAAAAAGAGCATCAAAATGAAGGAAATATGCATCAAAATGAAGGAAATGTTGATCATAACAAGCGAATGAGCATCAAAATAAAGGAAATATGCATCGAAACGAAGGAAATGCTGATCATAACAAGCTAATGATCTTCAAAATGAAGGAAATGTTGATCGTAATGAGAGAATGAATATCAAAATGAAGAAATATACATCGAAACGAAGGAAATGTTGATCATAACAAGCAAATGAGCATAAAAAAGAAGGAATATGCATCGAAACGAAGGAAATCTTAATCATAACAAGCAAATGAGAATCAAAATGAAGGAAATATGCATAAAAACGAAGGAAATGTGGATTATAACAAGTGAATGAGCATCAAAATGAAGGAAATATGTATCGAAACGAAGGACATGTTGATCATAACAAGCGAATGTGCATCAAAATGAAGAAAATATCCCTCGAAACAAAGGAAATTTTGATCATAACAAGCGAATGAGCATAAAACTAGGCAATATTATTAAAAAGAAAAAAGAAAATAGAAAACATGAAAGGAAAGGGGAACAAAATTGGAGGCCATCGTTAAAAAGCCAAACAGGTGGATTGCAAAAAAATAGCCTAAACAAGTGGCTCCGAGAATCCAAACGGAACTAAAAATAAAACATGATTACAGTAAACATAAATGAAGCCAAAATTTTGGCTGAAACAATAAAACCTAACTATAATCATGAGAAAAATGAGGATGGACCATAACTAAAATAGGACTAGGACTTGAAGCAAATCAATAACAAGCTAATTTGCATCAAAATGAAGTAAGTGTTGATCGTAATGAGAGAATGAACATCAAAATTAAGGAAACATGCATCAAAACAAAAGAAATGTTGATCATAACAAGTGAATGAGCATCAAAATAAAGGAAATATGCATCGAAACGAAGGAAATGTTGATCATAACAAGCGAATGAGCATCAAAAAGAAGGAATATGCATCGAAACGAAGGAAATCTTAATCATAACGAGCAAATGAGCATCAAAATGAATGAAATATGCATAGAAACAAAGAAAATGTAGATTATAACAAGTGAATGAGCATCAAAATGAAGGAAATATGTATCGAAACGAAGGACATGTTAATCATAACAAGCGAATGTGCATCAAAATGAAGGAAATATCCCTCGAAACAAAGGAAATTTTAATCATAACAAGCGAATGAGCGTCAAACTAGGCAACATTATTAAAAAGAAATAAGAAAATAGAAAACATGAAAGGAAAGGGGAACAAGACGGGAGGCCGTCGTTAAAAAGCCAACTAGGTGGCTTGCAAAAAAAGAGCCTAAACAAGTGGCGCCGAGAATCTAAACGGAACTAAAAATAAAATATGATTACAGTTCACATAAATGAAGCTAAAACTTTGGCTGAAGCAATAAAACCTAACTATAATCATAAGAAAAATGAGGATGGACCATAACTAAAATAGGACTAGGACTTGAAGCAAATCAATAACAAACGAATGTGCATCAAAATAAAGTAAATTTTGATCGTAATGAGATAATGAACATCAAAATTAAGGAAACATGCATCTAAACAAAATAAATGTTGATCATAACAAGTGAATGAGCATCAAAATGAAGGAAATATGCATCGAAACAAAGGAATGTTGATCATAACAACCGAATGAACATCAAAATTAAGGAAATATGCATCAAAACGAAAGAAATGTTGATCATAACAAGCGAATGGTCATAAATATGAAGGAAATGTTGATCGAAATTAGAGAAGGAGCATGGAAATGAAGGAAATATGTATAGAAACAATGGAAATGTTGATCATAACAAGCGAATGAGCATCAAAATGAAGGAAATATGTATCGAAACGAAGGAAATGTTTATCATAACAAGCGAATGAGCATCAAAATAAAGGTAATACGCATCGAAACTAAGGAAATCTTGATCATAACTAGCGAATGAACATAAAAATGAAGGAAATATGCATCAAAACGAAGGAAATTTTGATCATAACAAGCGAATGGGCATCAAAATTAAGGAAATGTTGATCGTCATGAGAGAATGAACATCAAAAAGAAGGAAATATGCATCAAAATGAAGGAAATGTTGATCATAACAAGCTAATGAGCATCAAAATAAAGAAAATATGCATCGGAACGAAGAAAATGTTGATCATAACAAGCGAATGAGCATCAAAATGAAGGAAATATACATCGAAACGAAGGAAATGCTGATCATAACAAGCGAATGATCTTCAAAATGAAGGAAATGTTGATCGTAATGGGAGAATGAGAATCAAAATGAAGGAATATGCATCGAAACGAAGGAAATGTTGATCATAACAAGAGAATGAGCATCAAAAAGAAGGAATATGCATGGAAACGAAGGAAATATTAATCATTACAAGCAAATGAGCATCAAAATGAAGGAAATATGCATAGAAACATAGGAGATGTGGATTATAAAAAGTGAATGAACATCAAAATGAAGGAAATATGTATCGAAACGAAGGAAATTTTGATCATAACGAGCGAATGTGCATCGAAATAAAGGAAATTTTCCTCGAAACAAAGGAAATTTTGATCATAACAAGCGAATGAGCATCAAACTAGGCAACATTATTAAAAAGAAAAAAGAAAATAGATAACATGAAAGGAAAGGGGAACAAGGTGGCTTGCAAAAAAAGAGCTTAAAAAGTGGCTCCGAGAATCCAAACGGAACTAAAAATGAAACATGATTACAGTTCACATAAATGAAGCCAAAACTTTGGCTGAAGCAATAAAACCTAACTATAATCATGTGAATAATGAGGATGGACAATAACTAAAATAGGACTAGGACTTGAAGCAAATCAATAACAAACGAATGTGCATCAAAATGAAGTAAATTTTGATCGTAATGAGAGAATGAACATCAAAATTATGGAAACATGCATCGAAACAAAAGAAATGTTGATCATAACGAGTGAATGAGCATCAAAATGAAGGAAATATGCATCGAAACAAATGAATGTTGATCATAACAAGCGAATGAACATCAAAATGAAGGAAATATGCTTCAAAACGAAGGAAATGTTGATCATAACAAGCAAATGGGCATCAAAATGAAGGAAATATTGATCGAAATTAGAGTAGGAGCATCAAAATGAAGGAAATATGTATAGAAACGATGGAAATGTTGATCATAACAAGGAAATATGTATCGAAACGAAGGAAATGCTGATCATAACAAGCTAATGATCTTCAAAATGAAGGAAATGTTGATCGTAATGAGAGAATGAACATCAAAATGAAGGAATATACATCGAAACGAAGGAAATGTTGATCATAACAAGCGAATGAGCATAAAAAAGAAGGAATATGCATCGAAACGAATGAAATCTTAATCATAACAAGCAAATGAGCATCAAAATGAAGGAAATATGAGTAGAAACGAAGGAAATGTGGATTATAACAAGTGAATGAGCATTAAAATGAAGGAAATATGTATCGAAACGAAGGACATGTTGATCATAACAAGCGAATGTGCATCAAAATGAAGGAAATATCCCTCGAAACAAAGGAAATTTTGATCATAACAAGCGAATGAGCATAAAACTAGGCAATATTATTAAAAAGAAAAAAGAAAATAGAAAACATGAAAGGAAAGGGGAACAAAATTGGAGGCCATCGTTAAAAAGCCAACCAGGTGGCTTGCAAAAAAATAGCCTAAACAAGTGGCTCCGAGAATCCAAACGGAACTAAAAATAAAACATGATTACAGTAAACATAAATGAAGCCAAAACTTTGGCTGAAACAATAAAACCTAACTATAATCATGAGAAAAATGAGGAAGGACCATAACTAAAATAGGACTAGGACTTGAAGCAAATCAATAACAAGCTAATTTGCATCAAAATGAAGTAAGTGTTTATCGTAATGAGAGAATGAACATCAAAATTAAGGAAACATGCATCAAAACAAAAGAAATGTTGATCATAACAAGTGAATGAGCATCAAAATGAAGGAAATATGCATCGAAACGAAGGAAATGTTGATCATAACAAGCGAATGAGCATCAAAAAGAAGGATTATGCATCGAAACGAAGGAAATCTTAATCATAACGAGCAAATGAGCATCAAAATGAATGAAATATGCATAGAAACAAAGAAAATGTGGATTATAACAAGTGAATGAGCATCAAAATGAAGGAAATATGTATCGAAACGAAGGACATGTTGATCATAACAAGCGAATGTGCATCAAAATGAAGGAAATATCCCTCGAAACAAAGGAAATTTTGATCATAACAAGCGAATGAGCATCAAACTAGGCAACATTATTAAAAAGAAAATAGAAAACATGAAAGGAAAGGGGAACAAGACGGGAGGCCGTCGTTAAAAAGCCAACCAGGTGGCTTGCAAAAAAAGAGCCTAAACAAGTGGCTCCGAGAATCCAAACGGAACTAAAAATAAAACATGATTACAGTTCACATAAATGAAGCTAAAACTTTGTCTGAAGCAATAAAACCTAACTATAATCATGAGAAAAATAAAGATGGACCATAACTAAAATATGACAAGGACTTGAAGCAAATCAATAACAAACTAATGTGCATCAAAATAAAGTAAATTTTGATCGTAATGAGAGAATGAACATCAAAATTAAGGAAACATGCATCGAAACAAAAGAAATGTTGATCATAACAAGTGAATGAGCCTCAAAATGAAGGAAATATGCATCAAAACAAAGGAATGTTGATCATAACAAGCGAATGAACATCAAAATTAAGGAAATATGCATCAAAACGAAGGAAATGTTGATCATAACAAGCGAATGGACATCAAAATGAAGGAAATGTTGATCAAAATTAGAGAAGGAGCATCAAAATGAAGGAAATATGTATAGAAACAATGGAAATGTTGATCATAACAAGCGAATGAACATCAAAATGAAGGAAATATGTATCGAAACGAAGGAAATGTTGATCATAACAAGCGAATGAGCATCAAAATGAAGGAAATACACATCAAAACTAAGGAAATGTTGATCATAACTAGCGAATGAACATAAAAATGAAGGAAATATGCATCAAAACGAAGGAAATTTTGATCATAACAAGCGAATGGGCATCAAAATTAAGGAAATGTTGATCGTCATGAGAGAATGAGCATCAAAATGAAGGAAATGTTGATCATAACAAGCTAATGAGCATCAAAATAAAGAAAATATGCATCGGAACGAAGAAAATGTTGATCATAACAAGCGAATGAGCATCAAAATGAAGGAAATATACATCGAAACGAAGGAAATGCTGATCATAACAAGCGAATGATCTTCAAAATGAAGGAAATGTTGATCGTAATGGGAGAATGAGAATCAAAATGAAGGAATATGCATCGAAACGAAGGAAATTTTGATCATAACAAGAGAATGAGCATCAAAAAGAAGGAATATGCATGGAAACGAAGGAAATATTAATCATTACAAGCAAATGAGCATCAAAATGAAGGAAATATGCATAGAAACATAGGAGATGTGGATTATAAAAAGTGAATGAACATCAAAATGAAGGAAATATGTATCGAAACGAAGGAAATTTTGATCATAACGAGCGAATGTGCATCAAAATAAAGGAAATTTTCCTCGAAACAAAGGAAATTTTGATCATAACAAGCGAATGAGCATCAAACTAGGCAACATTATTAAAAAGAAAAAAGAAAATAGATAACATGAAAGGAAAGGGGAACAAGGTGGCTTGCAAAAAAAGAGCTTAAAAAGTGGCTCCGAGAATCCAAACGGAACTAAAAATGAAACATGATTACAGTTCACATAAATGAAGCCAAAACTTTGGCTGAAGCAATAAAACCTAACTATAATCATGTGAATAATGAGGATGGACAATAACTAAAATAGGACTAGGACTTGAAGCAAATCAATAACAAACGAATGTGCATCAAAATGAAGTAAATTTTGATCGTAATGAGAGAATGAACATCAAAATTATGGAAACATGCATCGAAACAAAAGAAATGTTGATCATAACGAGTGAATGAGCATCAAAATGAAGGAAATATGCATCGAAACAAATGAATGTTGATCATAACAAGCGAATGAACATCAAAATGAAGGAAATATGCTTCAAAACGAAGGAAATGTTGATCATAACAAGCAAATGGGCATCAAAATGAAGGAAATATTGATCGAAATTAGAGTAGGAGCATCAAAATGAAGGAAATATGTATAGAAACGATGGAAATGTTGATCATAACAAGGAAATATGTATCGAAACGAAGGAAATGCTGATCATAACAAGCTAATGATCTTCAAAATGAAGGAAATGTTGATCGTAATGAGAGAATGAACATCAAAATGAAGGAATATACATCGAAACGAAGGAAATGTTGATCATAACAAGCGAATGAGCATAAAAAAGAAGGAATATGCATCGAAACGAATGAAATCTTAATCATAACAAGCAAATGAGCATCAAAATGAAGGAAATATGAGTAGAAACGAAGGAAATGTGGATTATAACAAGTGAATGAGCATTAAAATGAAGGAAATATGTATCGAAACGAAGGACATGTTGATCATAACAAGCGAATGTGCATCAAAATGAAGGAAATATCCCTCGAAACAAAGGAAATTTTGATCATAACAAGCGAATGAGCATAAAACTAGGCAATATTATTAAAAAGAAAAAAGAAAATAGAAAACATGAAAGGAAAGGGGAACAAAATTGGAGGCCATCGTTAAAAAGCCAACCAGGTGGCTTGCAAAAAAATAGCCTAAACAAGTGGCTCCGAGAATCCAAACGGAACTAAAAATAAAACATGATTACAGTAAACATAAATGAAGCCAAAACTTTGGCTGAAACAATAAAACCTAACTATAATCATGAGAAAAATGAGGAAGGACCATAACTAAAATAGGACTAGGACTTGAAGCAAATCAATAACAAGCTAATTTGCATCAAAATGAAGTAAGTGTTTATCGTAATGAGAGAATGAACATCAAAATTAAGGAAACATGCATCAAAACAAAAGAAATGTTGATCATAACAAGTGAATGAGCATCAAAATGAAGGAAATATGCATCGAAACGAAGGAAATGTTGATCATAACAAGCGAATGAGCATCAAAAAGAAGGATTATGCATCGAAACGAAGGAAATCTTAATCATAACGAGCAAATGAGCATCAAAATGAATGAAATATGCATAGAAACAAAGAAAATGTGGATTATAACAAGTGAATGAGCATCAAAATGAAGGAAATATGTATCGAAACGAAGGACATGTTGATCATAACAAGCGAATGTGCATCAAAATGAAGGAAATATCCCTCGAAACAAAGGAAATTTTGATCATAACAAGCGAATGAGCATCAAACTAGGCAACATTATTAAAAAGAAAATAGAAAACATGAAAGGAAAGGGGAACAAGACGGGAGGCCGTCGTTAAAAAGCCAACCAGGTGGCTTGCAAAAAAAGAGCCTAAACAAGTGGCTCCGAGAATCCAAACGGAACTAAAAATAAAACATGATTACAGTTCACATAAATGAAGCTAAAACTTTGTCTGAAGCAATAAAACCTAACTATAATCATGAGAAAAATAAAGATGGACCATAACTAAAATATGACAAGGACTTGAAGCAAATCAATAACAAACTAATGTGCATCAAAATAAAGTAAATTTTGATCGTAATGAGAGAATGAACATCAAAATTAAGGAAACATGCATCGAAACAAAAGAAATGTTGATCATAACAAGTGAATGAGCCTCAAAATGAAGGAAATATGCATCAAAACAAAGGAATGTTGATCATAACAAGCGAATGAACATCAAAATTAAGGAAATATGCATCAAAACGAAGGAAATGTTGATCATAACAAGCGAATGTACATCAAAATGAAGGAAATGTTGATCAAAATTAGAGAAGGAGCATCAAAATGAAGGAAATATGTATAGAAACAATGGAAATGTTGATCATAACAAGCGAATGAACATCAAAATGAAGGAAATATGTATCGAAACGAAGGAAATGTTGATCATAACAAGCGAATGAGCATCAAAATGAAGGAAATACACATCAAAACTAAGGAAATGTTGATCATAACTAGCGAATGAACATAAAAATGAAGGAAATATGCATCAAAACGAAGGAAATTTTGATCATAACAAGCGAATGGGCATCAAAATTAAGGAAATGTTGATCGTCATGAGAGAATGAGCATCAAAATGAAGGAAATGTTGATCATAAAAAGCTAATGAGCATCAAAATAAAGAAAATATGCATCGGAACGAAGAAAATGTTGATCATAACAAGCGAATAAGCATCAAAATGAAGGAAATATACATCGAAACGAAGGAAATGCTGATCATAACAAGCGAATGATCTTCAAAATGAAGGAAATGTTGATCGTAATGAGAGAATGAGAATCAAAATGAAGGAATATATATCGAAACGAAGGAAATGTTGATCATAACAAGAGAATGAGCATCAAAAAGAAGGAATATGCATGGAAACGAAGGAAATATTAATCATTACAAGCAAATGAGCATCAAAACGAAGGAAATATGCATAGAAACATAGGAGATGTGGATTATAAAAGTGAATGAACATCAAAATGAAGGAAATATGCATTGAAACAAAGGAATGTTGATCATAACAAGCGAATGAACATCATAATGAAGGAAATATGCATCAAAACGAAGGAAATGTTGATCATAACAAGCGAATGGGCCTCAAAATTAAGGAAATGTTGATCGAAATTTGAGTAGGAGCATCAAAATGAAGGAAATATTTATAGAAACGATGGAAATGTTGATCAAAACAAGCGAATGAGCATCAAAATGAAGGAAATATGTATCGAAACGAAGGAAATGTTGATCATAACAAGCGAATGAGCATCAAAATGAAGGAAATACGCATCGAAAAGAAGGAAATGTTGATCATAACTAGCGAATGAACATCAAAATGAAGGAAATATGCATCAAAACGAAGGAAATATTGATCATAATAAGCGAATGGGCATCAAAATTGAGGAAATGTTAATCGTCATGAGAAAATGAGCATCAAAATGAAGGAAATATGCATCAAAATGAAGGAAATGTTGATCATAACAAGCGAATGAGCATCAAAATAAAGGAAATGTGCATCAGAACGAAGAAAATGTTGATCATAACAAGCGAATGAGCATCAAAATAAAGGAAATATGCATCGAAACGAAGGAAATGCTGATCATAACAAGCTAATGATCTTCAAAATGAAGGAAATGTTGATCGTAATGAGAGAATGAATATCAAAATGAAGAAATATACATCGAAACGAAGGAAATGTTGATCATAACAAGCAAATGAGCATAAAAAAGAAGGAATATGCATCGAAACGAAGGAAATCTTAATCATAACAAGCAAATGAGAATCAAAATGAAGGAAATATGCATAGAAACGAAGGAAATGTGGATTATAACAAGTGAATGAGCATCAAAATGAAGGAAATATGTATCGAAACAAAGGACATGTTGATCATAACAAGCGAATGTGCATCAAAATGAAGGAAATATCCCTCGAAACAAAGGAAATTTTGATCATAACAAGCGAATGAGCATAAAACTAGGCAATATTATTAAAAGAAAAAAGAAAATAGAAAACATGAAAGGAAAGGGGAACAAAATGGGAGGCCATCGTTAAAAAGCCAACCAGGTGGCTTGAAAAAAAATAGCATAAACAAGTGGCTCCGAGAATCAAAACGGACCTAAAAATAAAACATGATTACAGTAAACATAAATGAAGCCAAAACTTTGGCTGAAACAATAAAACCTAACTATAATCATGAGAAAAATGAGGAAGGACCATAACTAAAATAGGACTAGGACATGAAGCAAATCAATAACAAGCGAATTTGCATCAAAATAAAGTAAGTTTTGATCGTAATGAGAGAATGAACATCAAAATTAAGGAAACATGCATCAAAACAAAAGAAATGTTGATCATAACAAGTGAATGAGCATCAAAATGAAGGAAATATGCATCGAAACGAAGGAAATGTTGATCATAACAAGCGAATGAGCATCAAAAAGAAGGAATATGCATCGAAACGAAGGAAATCTTAATCATAACGAGCAAATGAGCATCAAAATGAATGAAATATGCATAGAAACAAAGAAAATGTAGATTATAACAAGTGAATGAGCATCAAAATGAAGGAAATATGTATCGAAACGAAGGACATGTTAATCATAACAAGCGAATGTGCATCAAAATGAAGGAAATATCCCTCGAAACAAAGGAAATTTTGATCATAACAAGCGAATGAGCGTCAAACTAGGCAACATTATTAAAAAGAAAAAAGAAAATAGAAAACACGAAAGGAAAGGGGAACAAGACGGGAGGCCGTCGTTAAAAAGCCAACTAGGTGGCTTGCAAAAAAAGAGCCTAAACAAGTGGCGCCGAGAATCTAAACGGAACTAAAAATAAAACATGATTACAGTTCACATAAATGAAGCTAAAACTTTGGCTGAAGCAATAAAACCTAACTATAATCATAAGAAAAATGAGGATGGACCATAACTAAAATAGGACTAGGACTTGAAGCAAATCAATAACAAACGAATGTGCATCAAAATAAAGTAAATTTTGATCGTAATGAGAGAATGAACATCAAAATTAAGGAAACATGCATCGAAACAAAAGAAATGTTGATCATAACAAGTGAATGAGCATCAAAATGAAGGAAATATGCATCGAAACAAAGGAATGTTGATCATAACAAGCGAATGAACATCAAAATTAAGGAAATATGCATCAAAACGAAAGAAATGTTGGTCATAACAAGCGAATGGGCATCAATATGAAGGAAATGTTGATCGAAATTAGAGAAGGAGCATGGAAATGAAGGAAATATGTATATAAACAATGGAAATGTTGATCATAACAAGCGAATGAGCATCAAAATGAAGGAAATATGTATCGAAACGAAGGAAATGTTTATCATAACAAGCGAATGAGCATCAAAATAAAGGTAATACGCATCGAAACTAAGGAAATCTTGATCATAACTAGCGAATGAACATCAAAATGAAGGAACTATGCATCAAAACGAAGGAAATTTTGATCATAACAAGCGAATGGGCATCAAAATTAAGGAAATGTTGATCGTCATGAGAGAATGAGCATCAAAATGAAGGAAATATGCATCAAAATGAAGGAAATGTTGATCATAACGAGATAATGAGCATCAAAATAAAGAAAATATGCATCGGAACGAAGAAAATGTTGATCATAACAAGCGAATGAGCATCAAAATGAAGGAAATATACATCGAAACGAAGGAAATATTGATCATAACAAGCGAATGATCTTCAAAATGGAGGAAATGTTGATCGTAATGAGAGAATGAGAATGAAAATGAAGGAATATGCATCGAAACTAAGGAAATGATGATCATAACAAGAGAATGAGCATCAAAAAAAGGAATATGCATCGAAACGAAGGAAATGTTGATCATAACAAGCGAATGAGCATCAAAATGAAGGAAATATGTATCGAAACGAAGGAAATGTTGATCATAACAAGCGAATGAGCATCAAAATGAAGGAAATACACATCAAAACTAAGGAAATGTTGATCATAACTAGCGAATGAACATAAAAATGAAGGAAATATGCATCAAAACGAAGGAAATTTTGATCATAACAAGTGAATGGGCATCAAAATTAAGGAAATGTTGATCGTCATGAGAGAATGAGCATCAAAATGAAGGAAATGTTGATCATAACAAGCTAATGAGCATCAAAATAAAGAAAATATGCATCGGAACGAAGAAAATGTTGATCATAACAAGCGAATGAGCATCAAAATGAAGGAAATATACATCGAAACGAAGGAAATGCTGATCATAACAAGCGAATGATCTTCAAAATGAAGGAAATGTTGATCGTAATGAGAGAATGAGAATCAAAATGAAGGAATATGCATCGAAACGAAGGAAATGTTGATCATAACAAGAGAATGAGCATCAAAAAGAAGTAATATGCATGGAAACGAAGGAAATATTAATCATTACAAGCAAATGAGCATCAAAATGAAGGAAATATGCATAGAAACATAGGAGATGTGGATTATAAAAGTGAATGAACATCAAAATGAAGGAAATACGTATCGAAACGAAGGAAATTTTGATCATAACGAGCGAATGTGCATCAAAATAAAGGAAATTTTCCTCGAAACAAAGGAAATTTTGATCATAACAAGCGAATGAGCATCAAACTAGGCAATATTATTATAAAGAAAAAAGAAAATAGAAAACATGAAAGGAAAGGAGAACAAGACGTGAGGCCGTCGTTAAAAAGCCAACCAGGTGGCTTGCAAAAAAAGAGCTTAAAAAAGTGGCTCCGAGAATCCAAACGGAACTAAAAATGAAACATGATTACAGTTCACATAAATGAAGCCAAAACTTTGGCTGAAGCAATAAAACCTAACTATAATCATGTGAATAATGAGGATGGACAATAACTAAAATAGGACTAGGACTTGAAGCAAATCAATAACAAACGAATGTGCATCAAAATGAACATCAAAATTAAGGAAACATGCATCGAAACAAAAGAAATGTTGATCATAACAAGTGAATGAGCATCAAAATGAAGGAAATATGCATTGAAACAAAGGAATGTTGATCATAACAAGCGAATGAACATCATAATGAAGGAAATATGCATCAAAACGAAGGAAATGTTGATCATAACAAGCGAATGGGCCTCAAAATTAAGGAAATGTTGATCGAAATTTGAGTAGGAGCATCAAAATGAAGGAAATATTTATAGAAACGATGGAAATGTTGATCAAAACAAGCGAATGAGCATCAAAATGAAGGAAATATGTATCGAAACGAAGGAAATGTTGATCATAACAAGCGAATGAGCATCAAAATGAAGGAAATACGCATCGAAAAGAAGGAAATGTTGATCATAACTAGCGAATGAACATCAAAATGAAGGAAATATGCATCAAAACGAAGGAAATATTGATCATAATAAGCGAATGGGCATCAAAATTGAGGAAATGTTAATCGTCATGAGAAAATGAGCATCAAAATGAAGGAAATATGCATCAAAATGAAGGAAATGTTGATCATAACAAGCGAATGAGCATCAAAATAAAGGAAATGTGCATCAGAACGAAGAAAATGTTGATCATAACAAGCGAATGAGCATCAAAATAAAGGAAATATGCATCGAAACGAAGGAAATGCTGATCATAACAAGCTAATGATCTTCAAAATGAAGGAAATGTTGATCGTAATGAGAGAATGAATATCAAAATGAAGAAATATACATCGAAACGAAGGAAATGTTGATCATAACAAGCAAATGAGCATAAAAAAGAAGGAATATGCATCGAAACGAAGGAAATCTTAATCATAACAAGCAAATGAGAATCAAAATGAAGGAAATATGCATAGAAACGAAGGAAATGTGGATTATAACAAGTGAATGAGCATCAAAATGAAGGAAATATGTATCGAAACGAAGGACATGTTGATCATAACAAGCGAATGTGCATCAAAATGAAGGAAATATCCCTCGAAACAAAGGAAATTTTGATCATAACAAGCGAATGAGCATAAAACTAGGCAATATTATTAAAAGAAAAAAGAAAATAGAAAACATGAAAGGAAAGGGGAACAAAATGGGAGGCCATCGTTAAAAAGCCAACCAGGTGGCTTGAAAAAAAATAGCATAAACAAGTGGCTCCGAGAATCAAAACGGACCTAAAAATAAAACATGATTACAGTAAACATAAATGAAGCCAAAACTTTGGCTGAAACAATAATACCTAACTATAATCATGAGAAAAATGAGGAAGGACCATAACTAAAATAGGACTAGGACTTGAAGCAAATCAATAACAAGCGAATTTGCATCAAAATAAAGTAAGTTTTGATCGTAATGAGAGAATGAACATCAAAATTAAGGAAACATGCATCAAAACAAAAGAAATGTTGATCATAACAAGTGAATGAGCATCAAAATGAAGGAAATATGCATCGAAACGAAGGAAATGTTGATCATAACAAGCGAATGGGCATCAAAATTAAGGAAATGTTGATCGTCATGAGAGAATGAGCATCAAAATGAAGGAAATATGCATCAAAATGAAAGAAATGTTGATCATAACAAGATAATGAGCATCAAAATAAAGAAAATATGCATCGGAACGAAGAAAATGTTGATCATAACAAGCGAATGAGCATCAAAATGAAGGAAATATACATCGAAACGAAGGAAATATTGATCATAACAAGCGAATGATCTTCAAAATGGAGGAAATGTTGATCGTAATGAGAGAATGAGAATGAAAATGAAGGAATATGCATCGAAACTAAGGAAATGATTATCATAACAAGAGAATGAGCATCAAAAAGAAGGAATATGCATCGAAACGAAGGAAATATTAATCATTACAAGCAAATGAGCATCAAAATGAAGGAAATATGCATAGAAACGTAGGAGATGTGGATTATAACAAGTGAATGAGCATCAAAATGAAGAAAATATGTATCAAAACGAAGGAAAGTTTGATCATAACGAGCGAATGTGCATCAAAATGAAGGAAATATCCCTCGAAACAAAGGAAATTTTGATCATAACAAGCGAATGAGCATCAAACTAGGCAACATTATTAAAAAGAAAAAAGAAAATAGATAACATGAAAGGAAAGGGGAACAAGATGGGAGGCCGTCGTTAAAAAGCCAACCAGGTGGCTTGCAAAAAAAGAGCCTAAACAAGTGGCTCCGAGAATCAAAACGGAACTAAAAATAAAACATGATTACAGTTCACATAAATGAAGCCAAAACTTTGGCTGAAGCAATAAAACCTAACTATAATCATGAGAAAAATGAGGATGGACCATAACTAAAATAGGACTAGGATTGGAAGCAAATCAATAACAAACGAATGTGCATCAAAATGAAGTAAATTTTGATCGTAATGAGAGAATGAACATCAAAATTATGGAAACATGCATCGAAACAAAAGAAATGTTGATCATAACGAGTGAATGAGCATCAAAATGAAGGAAATATGCATCGAAACAAATGAATGTTGATCATAACAAGCGAATGAACATCAAAATGAAGGAAATATGCTTCAAAACGAAGGAAATGTTGATCATAACAAGCGAATGGGCATCAAAATGAAGGAAATGTTGATCGAAATTAGAGTAGGAGCATCAAAATGAAGGAAATATGTATAGAAACGATGGAAATGTTGATCATAACAAGCGAATGAACATCAAAATGAAGGAATATACATCGAAACGAAGGAAATGTTGATCATAACAAGCGAATGAGCATAAAAAAGAAGGAATATGCATCGAAACGAATGAAATCTTAATCATAACAAGCAAATGAGCATCAAAATGAAGGAAATATGAGTAGAAACGAAGGAAATGTGGATTATAACAAGTGAATGAGCATTAAAATGAAGGAAATATGTATCGAAACGAAGGACATGTTGATCATAACAAGCGAATGTGCATCGAAATGAAGGAAATATCCCTCGAAGCAAAGGAAATTTTGATCATAACAAGCGAATGAGCATAAAACTATGCAATATTATTAAAAAGAAAAAAGAAAATAGAAAACATGAAAGGAAAGGGGAACAAAATTGGAGGCCATCGTTAAAAAGCCAACCAGGTGGCTTGCAAAAAAATAGCCTAAACAAGTGGCTCCGAGAATCCAAACGGAACTAAAAATAAAACATGATTACAGTAAACATAAATGAAGCCAAAACTTTGGCTGAAACAATAAAACCTAACTATAATCATGAGAAAAATGAGGAAGGACCATAACTAAAATAGGACTAGGACTTGAAGCAAATCAATAACAAGCTAATTTGCATCAAAATGAAGTAAGTGTTTATCGTAATGAGAGAATGAACATCAAAATTAAGGAAACATGCATCAAAACAAAAGAAATGTTGATCATAACAAGTGAATGAGCATCAAAATGAAGGAAATATGCATCGAAACGAAGGAAATGTTGATCATAACAAGCGAATGAGCATCAAAAAGAAGGAATATGCATCGAAACGAAGGAAATCTTAATCATAACGAGCAAATGAGCATCAAAATGAATGAAATATGCATAGAAACAAAGAAAATGTGGATTATAACAAGTGAATGAGCATCAAAATGAAGGAAATATGTATCGAAACGAAGGACATGTTGATCATAACAAGCGAATGTGCATCAAAATGAAGGAAATATCCCTCGAAGCAAAGGAAATTTTGATCATAACAAGCGAATGAGCATAAAAGTAGGCAATATTATTAAAAAGAAAAAAGAAAATAGAAAACATGAAAGGAAAGGGGAACAAAATTGGAGGCCATCGTTAAAAAGCCAACCAGGTGGCTTGCAAAAAAATAGCCTAAACAAGTGGCTCCGAGAATCCAAACGGAACTAAAAATAAAACATGATTACAGTAAACATAAATGAAGCCAAAACTTTGGCTGAAACAATAAAACCTAACTATAATCATGAGAAAAATGAGGAAGGACCATAACTAAAATAGGACTAGGACTTGAAGCAAATCAATAACAAGCTAATTTGCATCAAAATGAAGTAAGTGTTTATCGTAATGAGAGAATGAACATCAAAATTAAGGAAACATGCATCAAAACAAAAGAAATGTTGATCATAACAAGTGAATGAGCATCAAAATGAAGGAAATATGCATCGAAACGAAGGAAATGTTGATCATAACAAGCGAATGAGCATCAAAAAGAAGGAATATGCATCGAAACGAAGGAAATCTTAATCATAACGAGCAAATGAGCATCAAAATGAATGAAATATGCATAGAAACAAAGAAAATGTGGATTATAACAAGTGAATGAGCATCAAAATGAAGGAAATATGTATCGAAACGAAGGACATGTTGATCATAACAAGCGAATGTGCATCAAAATGAAGGAAATATCCCTCGAAACAAAGGAAATTTTGATCATAACAAGCGAATGAGCATCAAACTAGGCAACATTATTAAAAAGAAAATAGAAAATAGAAAACATGAAAGGAAAGGGGAACAAGACGGGAGGCCGTCGTTAAAAAGCCAACCAGGTGGCTTGCAAAAAAAGAGCCTAAACAAGTGGCTCCGAGAATCCAAACGGAACTAAAAATAAAACATGATTACAGTTCACATAAATGAAGCTAAAACTTTGGCTGAAGCAATAAAACCTAACTATAATCATGAGAAAAATAAAGATGGACCATAACTAAAATATGACAAGGACTTGAAGCAAATCAATAACAAACTAATGTGCATCAAAATAAAGTAAATTTTGATCGTAATGAGAGAATGAACATCAAAATTAAGGAAACATGCATCGAAACAAAAGAAATGTTGATCATAACAAGTGAATGAGCCTCAAAATGAAGGAAATATGCATCAAAACAAAGGAATGTTGATCATAACAAGCGAATGAACATCAAAATTAAGGAAATATGCATCAAAACGAAGGAAATGTTGATCATAACAAGCGAATGGACATCAAAATGAAGGAAATGTTGATCAAAATTAGAGAAGGAGCATCAAAATGAAGGAAATATGTATAGAAACAATGGAAATGTTGATCATAACAAGCGAATGAACATCAAAATGAAGGAAATATGTATCGAAACGAAGGAAATGTTGATCATAACAAGCGAATGAGCATCAAAATGAAGGAAATACACATCAAAACTAAGGAAATGTTGATCATAACTAGCGAATGAACATAAAAATGAAGGAAATATGCATCAAAACGAAGGAAATTTTGATCATAACAAGCGAATGGGCATCAAAATTAAGGAAATGTTGATCGTCATGAGAGAATGAGCATCAAAATGAAGGAAATGTTGATCATAACAAGCTAATGAGCATCAAAATAAAGAAAATATGCATCGGAACGAAGAAAATGTTGATCATAACAAGCGAATGAGCATCAAAATGAAGGAAATATACATCGAAACGAAGGAAATGCTGATCATAACAAGCGAATGATCTTCAAAATGAAGGAAATGTTGATCGTAATGAGAGAATGAGAATCAAAATGAAGGAATATGCATCGAAACGAAGGAAATGTTGATCATAACAAGAGAATGAGCATCAAAAAGAAGTAATATGCATGGAAACGAAGGAAATATTAATCATTACAAGCAAATGAGCATCAAAATGAAGGAAATATGCATAGAAACATAGGAGATGTGGATTATAAAAGTGAATGAACATCAAAATGAAGGAAATACGTATCGAAACGAAGGAAATTTTGATCATAACGAGCGAATGTGCATCAAAATAAAGGAAATTTTCCTCGAAACAAAGGAAATTTTGATCATAACAAGCGAATGAGCATCAAACTAGGCAATATTATTATAAAGAAAAAAGAAAATAGAAAACATGAAAGGAAAGGAGAACAAGACGTGAGGCCGTCGTTAAAAAGCCAACCAGGTGGCTTGCAAAAAAAGAGCTTAAAAAAGTGGCTCCGAGAATCCAAACGGAACTAAAAATGAAACATGATTACAGTTCACATAAATGAAGCCAAAACTTTGGCTGAAGCAATAAAACCTAACTATAATCATGTGAATAATGAGGATGGACAATAACTAAAATAGGACTAGGACTTGAAGCAAATCAATAACAAACGAATGTGCATCAAAATGAACATCAAAATTAAGGAAACATGCATCGAAACAAAAGAAATGTTGATCATAACAAGTGAATGAGCATCAAAATGAAGGAAATATGCATTGAAACAAAGGAATGTTGATCATAACAAGCGAATGAACATCATAATGAAGGAAATATGCATCAAAACGAAGGAAATGTTGATCATAACAAGCGAATGGGCCTCAAAATTAAGGAAATGTTGATCGAAATTTGAGTAGGAGCATCAAAATGAAGGAAATATTTATAGAAACGATAGAAATGTTGATCAAAACAAGCGAATGAGCATCAAAATGAAGGAAATATGTATCGAAACGAAGGAAATGTTGATCATAACAAGCGAATGAGCATCAAAATGAAGGAAATACGCATCGAAAAGAAGGAAATGTTGATCATAACTAGCGAATGAACATCAAAATGAAGGAAATATGCATCAAAACGAAGGAAATATTGATCATAATAAGCGAATGGGCATCAAAATTGAGGAAATGTTAATCGTCATGAGAAAATGAGCATCAAAATGAAGGAAATATGCATCAAAATGAAGGAAATGTTGATCATAACAAGCGAATGAGCATCAAAATAAAGGAAATGTGCATCAGAACGAAGAAAATGTTGATCATAACAAGCGAATGAGCATCAAAATAAAGGAAATATGCATCGAAACGAAGGAAATGCTGATCATAACAAGCTAATGATCTTCAAAATGAAGGAAATGTTGATCGTAATGAGAGAATGAATATCAAAATGAAGAAATATACATCGAAACGAAGGAAATGTTGATCATAACAAGCAAATGAGCATAAAAAAGAAGGAATATGCATCGAAACGAAGGAAATCTTAATCATAACAAGCAAATGAGAATCAAAATGAAGGAAATATGCATAGAAACGAAGGAAATGTGGATTATAACAAGTGAATGAGCATCAAAATTAAGGAAATATGTATCGAAACGAAGGACATGTTGATCATAACAAGCGAATGTGCATCAAAATGAAGGAAATATCCCTCGAAACAAAGGAAATTTTGATCATAACAAGCGAATGAGCATAAAACTAGGCAATATTATTAAAAGAAAAAAGAAAATAGAAAACATGAAAGGAAAGGGGAACAAAATGGGAGGCCATCATTAAAAAGCCAACCAGGTGGCTTGAAAAAAAATAGCATAAACAAGTGGCTCCGAGAATCAAAACGGACCTAAAAATAAAACATGATTACAGTAAACATAAATGAAGCCAAAACTTTGGCTGAAACAATAAAACCTAACTATAATCATGAGAAAAATGAGGAAGGACCATAACTAAAATAGGACTAGGACTTGAAGCAAATCAATAACAAGCTAATTTGCATCAAAATAAAGTAAGTTTTGATCGTAATGAGAGAATGAACATCAAAATTAAGGAAACATGCATCAAAACAAAAGAAATGTTGATCATAACAAGTGAATGAGCATCAAAATGAAGGAAATATGCATCGAAACGAAGGAAATGTTGATCATAACAAGCGAATGGGCATCAAAATTAAGGAAATGTTGATCGTCATGAGAGAATGAGCATCAAAATGAAGGAAATATGCATCAAAATGAAGGAAATGTTGATCATAACAAGATAATGAGCATCAAAATAAAGAAAATATGCATCGGAACGAAGAAAATGTTGATCATAACAAGCGAATGAGCATCAAAATGAAGGAAATATACATCGAAACGAAGGAAATATTGATCATAACAAGCGAATGATCTTCAAAATGGAGGAAATGTTGATCGTAATGAGAGAATGATAATGAAAATGAAGGAATATGCATCGAAACTAAGGAAATGATGATCATAACAAGAGAATGAGCATCAAAAAGAAGGAATATGCATCGAAACGAAGGAAATATTAATCATTACAAGCAAATGAGCATCAAAATGAAGGAAATATGCATAGAAACGTAGGAGATGTGGATTATAACAAGTGAATGAGCATCAAAATGAAGGAAATATGTATCAAAATGAAGGAAAGTTTGATCATAACGAGCGAATGTGCATCAAAATGAACGAAATATCCCTCGAAACAAAGGAAATTTTGATCATAACAAGCGAATGAGCATCAAACTAGGCAACATTATTAAAAAGAAAAAAGAAAATAGATAACATGAAAGGAAAGGGGAACAAGACGGGAGGCCATCGTTAAAAAGCCAACCAGGTGGCTTGCAAAAAAAGAGCCTAAACAAGTGGCTCCGAGAATCAAAACGGAACTAAAAATAAAACATGATTACAGTTCACATAAATGAAGCCAAAACTTTGGCTGAAGCAATAAAACCTAACTATAATCATGAGAAAAATGAGGATGGACCATAACTAAAATAGGACTAGGATTGGAAGCAAATCAATAACAAACGAATGTGCATCAAAATGAAGTAAATTTTGATCGTAATGAGAGAATGAACATCAAAATTATGGAAACATGCATCGAAACAAAAGAAATGTTGATCATAACGAGTGAATGAGCATCAAAATGAAGGAAATATGCATCGAAACAAATGAATGTTGATCATAACAAGCGAATGAACATCAAAATGAAGGAAATATGCTTCAAAACGAAGGAAATGTTGATCATAACAAGCGAATGGGCATCAAAATGAAGGAAATGTTGATCGAAATTAGAGTAGGAGCATCAAAATGAAGGAAATATGTATAGAAACGATGGAAATGTTGATCATAACAAGCGAATGAACATCAAAATGAAGGAAATATGTATCGAAACGAAGGAAATGTTGATCATAACAAGCGAATGAGCATCAAAATGAAGGAAATACGCATCGAAAAGAAGGAAATTTTGATCATAACTAGCGAATGAACATCAAAATGAAGGAAATATGCATCAAAACTATTGAAATATTGATCATAATAAGCGAATGGGCATCAAAATTGAGGAAATGTTAATCGTCATGAGAAAATGAGCATCAAAATGAAGGAAATGTTGATCATAACAAGCGAATGAGCATCAAAATAAAGGAAATGTGCATCGGAACGAAGAAAATGTTGATCATAACAAGCGAATGAGCATCAAAATGAAGGAAATATGTATCGAAACGAAGGAAATGCTGATCATAACAAGCTAATGATCTTCAAAATGAAGGAAATGTTGATCGTAATGAGAGAATGAACATCAAAATGAAGGAATATACATCGAAACGAAGGAAATGTTGATCATAACAAGCGAATGAGCATAAAAAAGAAGGAATATGCATCGAAACGAATGAAATCTTAATCATAACAAGCAAATGAGCATCAAAATGAAGGAAATATGAGTAGAAACGAAGGAAATGTGGATTATAACAAGTGAATGAGCATTAAAATGAAGGAAATATGTATCGAAACGAAGGACATGTTGATCATAACAAGCGAATGTGCATCGAAATGAAGGAAATATCCCTCGAAGCAAAGGAAATTTTGATCATAACAAGCGAATGAGAATAAAACTAGGCAATATTATTAAAAAGAAAAAAGAAAATAGAAAACATGAAAGGAAAGGGGAACAAAATTGGAGGCCATCGTTAAAAAGCCAACCAGGTGGCTTGCAAAAAAATAGCCTAAACAAGTGGCTCCGAGAATCCAAACGGAACTAAAAATAAAACATGATTACAGTAAACATAAATGAAGCCAAAACTTTGGCTGAAACAATAAAACCTAACTATAATCATGAGAAAAATGAGGAAGGACCATAACTAAAATAGGACTAGGACTTGAAGCAAATCAATAACAAGCTAATTTGCATCAAAATGAAGTAAGTGTTTATCGTAATGAGAGAATGAACATCAAAATTAAGGAAACATGCATCAAAACAAAAGAAATGTTGATCATAACAAGTGAATGAGCATCAAAATGAAGGAAATATGCATCGAAACGAAGGAAATGTTGATCATAACAAGCGAATGAGCATCAAAAAGAAGGAATATGCATCGAAACGAAGGAAATCTTAATCATAACGAGCAAATGAGCATCAAAATGAATGAAATATGCATAGAAACAAAGAAAATGTGGATTATAACAAGTGAATGAGCATCAAAATGAAGGAAATATGTATCGAAACGAAGGACATGTTGATCATAACAAGCGAATGTGCATCAAAATGAAGGAAATATCCCTCGAAACAAAGGAAATTTTGATCATAACAAGCGAATGAGCATCAAACTAGGCAACATTATTAAAAAGAAAATAGAAAATAGAAAACATGAAAGGAAAGGGGAACAAGACGGGAGGCCGTCGTTAAAAAGCCAACCAGGTGGCTTGCAAAAAAAGAGCCTAAACAAGTGGCTCCGAGAATCCAAACGGAACTAAAAATAAAACATGATTACAGTTCACATAAATGAAGCTAAAACTTTGGCTGAAGCAATAAAACCTAACTATAATCATGAGAAAAATAAAGATGGACCATAACTAAAATATGACAAGGACTTGAAGCAAATCAATAACAAACTAATGTGCATCAAAATAAAGTAAATTTTGATCGTAATGAGAGAATGAACATCAAAATTAAGGAAACATGCATCGAAACAAAAGAAATGTTGATCATAACAAGTGAATGAGCCTCAAAATGAAGGAAATATGCATCAAAACAAAGGAATGTTGATCATAACAAGCGAATGAACATCAAAATTAAGGAAATATGCATCAAAACGAAGGAAATGTTGATCATAACAAGCGAATGGACATCAAAATGAAGGAAATGTTGATCAAAATTAGAGAAGGAGCATCAAAATGAAGGAAATATGTATAGAAACAATGGAAATGTTGATCATAACAAGCGAATGAACATCAAAATGAAGGAAATATGTATCGAAACGAAGGAAATGTTGATCATAACAAGCGAATGAGCATCAAAATGAAGGAAATACACATCAAAACTAAGGAAATGTTGATCATAACTAGCGAATGAACATAAAAATGAAGGAAATATGCATCAAAACGAAGGAAATTTTGATCATAACAAGCGAATGGGCATCAAAATTAAGGAAATGTTGATCGTCATGAGAGAATGAGCATCAAAATGAAGGAAATGTTGATCATAACAAGCTAATGAGCATCAAAATAAAGAAAATATGCATCGGAACGAAGAAAATGTTGATCATAACAAGCGAATGAGCATCAAAATGAAGGAAATATACATCGAAACGAAGGAAATGCTGATCATAACAAGCGAATGATCTTCAAAATGAAGGAAATGTTGATCGTAATGAGAGAATGAGAATCAAAATGAAGGAATATGCATCGAAACGAAGGAAATGTTGATCATAACAAGAGAATGAGCATCAAAAAAAAGTAATATGCATGGAAACAAAGGAAATATTAATCATTACAAGCAAATGAGCATCAAAATGAAGGAAATATGCATAGAAACATAGGAGATGTGGATTATAAAAGTGAATGAACATCAAAATGAAGGAAATACGTATCGAAACGAAGGAAATTTTGATCATAACGAGCGAATGTGCATCAAAATAAAGGAAATTTTCCTCGAAACAAAGGAAATTTTGATCATAACAAGCGAATGAGCATCAAACTAGGCAATATTATTATAAAGAAAAAAGAAAATAGAAAACATGAAAGGAAAGGAGAACAAGACGTGAGGCCGTCGTTAAAAAGCCAACCAGGTGGCTTGCAAAAAAAGAGCTTAAAAAAGTGGCTCCGAGAATCCAAACGGAACTAAAAATGAAACATGATTACAGTTCACATAAATGAAGCCAAAACTTTGGCTGAAGCAATAAAACCTAACTATAATCATGTGAATAATGAGGATGGACAATAACTAAAATAGGACTAGGACTTGAAGCAAATCAATAACAAACGAATGTGCATCAAAATGAACATCAAAATTAAGGAAACATGCATCGAAACAAAAGAAATGTTGATCATAACAAGTGAATGAGCATCAAAATGAAGGAAATATGCATTGAAACAAAGGAATGTTGATCATAACAAGCGAATGAACATCATAATGAAGGAAATATGCATCAAAACGAAGGAAATGTTGATCATAACAAGCGAATGGGCCTCAAAATTAAGGAAATGTTGATCGAAATTTGAGTAGGAGCATCAAAATGAAGGAAATATTTATAGAAACGATGGAAATGTTGATCAAAACAAGCGAATGAGCATCAAAATGAAGGAAATATGTATCGAAACGAAGGAAATGTTGATCATAACAAGCGAATGAGCATCAAAATGAAGGAAATACGCATCGAAAAGAAGGAAATGTTGATCATAACTAGCGAATGAACATCAAAATGAAGGAAATATGCATCAAAACGAAGGAAATATTGATCATAATAAGCGAATGGGCATCAAAATTGAGGAAATGTTAATCGTCATGAGAAAATGAGCATCAAAATGAAGGAAATATGCATCAAAATGAAGGAAATGTTGATCATAACAAGCGAATGAGCATCAAAATAAAGGAAATGTGCATCAGAACGAAGAAAATGTTGATCATAACAAGCGAATGAGCATCAAAATAAAGGAAATATGCATCGAAACGAAGGAAATGCTGATCATAACAAGCTAATGATCTTCAAAATGAAGGAAATGTTGATCGTAATGAGAGAATGAATATCAAAATGAAGAAATATACATCGAAACGAAGGAAATGTTGATCATAACAAGCAAATGAGCATAAAAAAGAAGGAATATGCATCGAAACGAAGGAAATCTTAATCATAACAAGCAAATGAGAATCAAAATGAAGGAAATATGCATAGAAACGAAGGAAATGTGGATTATAACAAGTGAATGAGCATCAAAATTAAGGAAATATGTATCGAAACGAAGGACATGTTGATCATAACAAGCGAATGTGCATCAAAATGAAGGAAATATCCCTCGAAACAAAGGAAATTTTGATCATAACAAGCGAATGAGCATAAAACTAGGCAATATTATTAAAAGAAAAAAGAAAATAGAAAACATGAAAGGAAAGGGGAACAAAATGGGAGGCCATCATTAAAAAGCCAACCAGGTGGCTTGAAAAAAAATAGCATAAACAAGTGGCTCCGAGAATCAAAACGGACCTAAAAATAAAACATGATTACAGTAAACATAAATGAAGCCAAAACTTTGGCTGAAACAATAAAACCTAACTATAATCATGAGAAAAATGAGGAAGGACCATAACTAAAATAGGACTAGGACTTGAAGCAAATCAATAACAAGCTAATTTGCATCAAAATAAAGTAAGTTTTGATCGTAATGAGAGAATGAACATCAAAATTAAGGAAACATGCATCAAAACAAAAGAAATGTTGATCATAACAAGTGAATGAGCATCAAAATGAAGGAAATATGCATCGAAACGAAGGAAATGTTGATCATAACAAGCGAATGGGCATCAAAATTAAGGAAATGTTGATCGTCATGAGAGAATGAGCATCAAAATGAAGGAAATATGCATCAAAATGAAGGAAATGTTGATCATAACAAGATAATGAGCATCAAAATAAAGAAAATATGCATCGGAACGAAGAAAATGTTGATCATAACAAGCGAATGAGCATCAAAATGAAGGAAATATACATCGAAACGAAGGAAATATTGATCATAACAAGCGAATGATCTTCAAAATGGAGGAAATGTTGATCGTAATGAGAGAATGAGAATGAAAATGAAGGAATATGCATCGAAACTAAGGAAATGATGATCATAACAAGAGAATGAGCATCAAAAAGAAGGAATATGCATCGAAACGAAGGAAATATTAATCATTACAGCAAATGAGCATCAAAATGAAGGAAATATGCATAGAAACGTAGGAGATGTGGATTATAACAAGTGAATGAGCATCAAAATGAAGGAAATATGTATCAAAACGAAGGAAAGTTTGATCATAACGAGCGAATGCGCATCAAAATGAACGAAATATCCCTCGAAACAAAGGAAATTTTGATCATAACAAGCGAATGAGCATCAAACTAGGCAACATTATTAAAAAGAAAAAAGAAAATAGATAACATGAAAGGAAAGGGGAACAAGACGGGAGGCCGTCGTTAAAAAGCCAACCAGGTGGCTTGCAAAAAAAGAGCCTAAACAAGTGGCTCCGAGAATCAAAACGGAACTAAAAATAAAACATGATTACAGTTCACATAAATGAAGCCAAAACTTTGGCTGAAGCAATAAAACCTAACTATAATCATGAGAAAAATGAGGATGGACCATAACTAAAATAGGACTAGGATTGGAAGCAAATCAATAACAAACGAATGTGCATCAAAATGAAGTAAATTTTGATCGTAATGAGAGAATGAACATCAAAATTATGGAAACATGCATCGAAACAAAAGAAATGTTGATCATAACGAGTGAATGAGCATCAAAATGAAGGAAATATGCATCGAAACAAATGAATGTTGATCATAACAAGCGAATGAACATCAAAATGAAGGAAATATGCTTCAAAACGAAGGAAATGTTGATCATAACAAGCGAATGGGCATCAAAATGAAGGAAATGTTGATCGAAATTAGAGTAGGAGCATCAAAATGAAGGAAATATGTATAGAAACGATGGAAATGTTGATCATAACAAGCGAATGAACATCAAAATGAAGGAAATATGTATCGAAACGAAGGAAATGTTGATCATAACAAGCGAATGAGCATCAAAATGAAGGAAATACGCATCGAAAAGAAGGAAATGTTGATCATAACTAGCGAATGAACATCAAAATGAAGGAAATATGCATCAAAACGATTGAAATATTGATCATAATAAGCGAATGGGCATCAAAATTGAGGAAATGTTAATCGTCATGAGAAAATGAGCATCAAAATGAAGGAAATGTTGATCATAACAAGCGAATGAGCATCAAAATAAAGGAAATGTGCATCGGAACGAAGAAAATGTTGATCATAACAAGCGAATGAGCATCAAAATGAAGGAAATATGTATCGAAACGAAGGAAATGCTGATCATAACAAGCTAATGATCTTCAAAATGAAGGAAATGTTGATCGTAATGAGAGAATGAACATCAAAATGAAGGAATATACATCGAAACGAAGGAAATGTTGATCATAACAAGCGAATGAGCATAAAAAAGAAGGAATATGCATCGAAACGAATGAAATCTTAATCATAACAAGCAAATGAGCATCAAAATGAAGGAAATATGAGTAGAAACGAAGGAAATGTGGATTATAACAAGTGAATGAGCATTAAAATGAAGGAAATATGTATCGAAACGAAGGACATGTTGATCATAACAAGCGAATGTGCATCGAAATGAAGGAAATATCCCTCGAAGCAAAGGAAATTTTGATCATAACAAGCGAATGAGAATAAAACTAGGCAATATTATTAAAAAGAAAAAAGAAAATAGAAAACATGAAAGGAAAGGGGAACAAAATTGGAGGCCATCGTTAAAAAGCCAACCAGGTGGCTTGCAAAAAAATAGCCTAAACAAGTGGCTCCGAGAATCCAAACGGAACTAAAAATAAAACATGATTACAGTAAACATAAATGAAGCCAAAACTTTGGCTGAAACAATAAAACCTAACTATAATCATGAGAAAAATGAGGAAGGACCATAACTAAAATAGGACTAGGACTTGAAGCAAATCAATAACAAGCTAATTTGCATCAAAATGAAGTAAGTGTTTATCGTAATGAGAGAATGAACATCAAAATTAAGGAAACATGCATCAAAACAAAAGAAATGTTGATCATAACAAGTGAATGAGCATCAAAATGAAGGAAATATGCATCGAAACGAAGGAAATGTTGATCATAACAAGCGAATGAGCATCAAAAAGAAGGAATATGCATCGAAACGAAGGAAATCTTAATCATAACGAGCAAATGAGCATCAAAATGAATGAAATATGCATAGAAACAAAGAAAATGTGGATTATAACAAGTGAATGAGCATCAAAATGAAGGAAATATGTATCGAAACGAAGGACATGTTGATCATAACAAGCGAATGTGCATCAAAATGAAGGAAATATCCCTCGAAACAAAGGAAATTTTGATCATAACAAGCGAATGAGCATCAAACTAGGCAACATTATTAAAAAGAAAATAGAAAATAGAAAACATGAAAGGAAAGGGGAACAAGACGGGAGGCCGTCGTTAAAAAGCCAACCAGGTGGCTTGCAAAAAAAGAGCCTAAACAAGTGGCTCCGAGAATCCAAACGGAACTAAAAATAAAACATGATTACAGTTCACATAAATGAAGCTAAAACTTTGGCTGAAGCAATAAAACCTAACTATAATCATGAGAAAAATAAAGATGGACCATAACTAAAATATGACAAGGACTTGAAGCAAATCAATAACAAACTAATGTGCATCAAAATAAAGTAAATTTTGATCGTAATGAGAGAATGAACATCAAAATTAAGGAAACATGCATCGAAACAAAAGAAATGTTGATCATAACAAGTGAATGAGCCTCAAAATGAAGGAAATATGCATCAAAACAAAGGAATGTTGATCATAACAAGCGAATGAACATCAAAATTAAGGAAATATGCATCAAAACGAAGGAAATGTTGATCATAACAAGCGAATGGACATCAAAATGAAGGAAATGTTGATCAAAATTAGAGAAGGAGCATCAAAATGAAGGAAATATGTATAGAAACAATGGAAATGTTGATCATAACAAGCGAATGAACATCAAAATGAAGGAAATATGTATCGAAACGAAGGAAATGTTGATCATAACAAGCGAATGAGCATCAAAATGAAGGAAATACACATCAAAACTAAGGAAATGTTGATCATAACTAGCGAATGAACATAAAAATGAAGGAAATATGCATCAAAACGAAGGAAATTTTGATCATAACAAGCGAATGGGCATCAAAATTAAGGAAATGTTGATCGTCATGAGAGAATGAGCATCAAAATGAAGGAAATGTTGATCATAACAAGCTAATGAGCATCAAAATAAAGAAAATATGCATCGGAACGAAGAAAATGTTGATCATAACAAGCGAATGAGCATCAAAATGAAGGAAATATACATCGAAACGAAGGAAATGCTGATCATAACAAGCGAATGATCTTCAAAATGAAGGAAATGTTGATCGTAATGAGAGAATGAGAATCAAAATGAAGGAATATGCATCGAAACGAAGGAAATGTTGATCATAACAAGAGAATGAGCATCAAAAAAAAGTAATATGCATGGAAACAAAGGAAATATTAATCATTACAAGCAAATGAGCATCAAAATGAAGGAAATATGCATAGAAACATAGGAGATGTGGATTATAAAAGTGAATGAACATCAAAATGAAGGAAATACGTATCGAAACGAAGGAAATTTTGATCATAACGAGCGAATGTGCATCAAAATAAAGGAAATTTTCCTCGAAACAAAGGAAATTTTGATCATAACAAGCGAATGAGCATCAAACTAGGCAATATTATTATAAAGAAAAAAGAAAATAGAAAACATGAAAGGAAAGGAGAACAAGACGTGAGGCCGTCGTTAAAAAGCCAACCAGGTGGCTTGCAAAAAAAGAGCTTAAAAAAGTGGCTCCGAGAATCCAAACGGAACTAAAAATGAAACATGATTACAGTTCACATAAATGAAGCCAAAACTTTGGCTGAAGCAATAAAACCTAACTATAATCATGTGAATAATGAGGATGGACAATAACTAAAATAGGACTAGGACTTGAAGCAAATCAATAACAAACGAATGTGCATCAAAATGAACATCAAAATTAAGGAAACATGCATCGAAACAAAAGAAATGTTGATCATAACAAGTGAATGAGCATCAAAATGAAGGAAATATGCATTGAAACAAAGGAATGTTGATCATAACAAGCGAATGAACATCATAATGAAGGAAATATGCATCAAAACGAAGGAAATGTTGATCATAACAAGCGAATGGGCCTCAAAATTAAGGAAATGTTGATCGAAATTTGAGTAGGAGCATCAAAATGAAGGAAATATTTATAGAAACGATGGAAATGTTGATCAAAACAAGCGAATGAGCATCAAAATGAAGGAAATATGTATCGAAACGAAGGAAATGTTGATCATAACAAGCGAATGAGCATCAAAATGAAGGAAATACGCATCGAAAAGAAGGAAATGTTGATCATAACTAGCGAATGAACATCAAAATGAAGGAAATATGCATCAAAACGAAGGAAATATTGATCATAATAAGCGAATGGGCATCAAAATTGAGGAAATGTTAATCGTCATGAGAAAATGAGCATCAAAATGAAGGAAATATGCATCAAAATGAAGGAAATGTTGATCATAACAAGCGAATGAGCATCAAAATAAAGGAAATGTGCATCAGAACGAAGAAAATGTTGATCATAACAAGCGAATGAACATCAAAATAAAGGAAATATGCATCGAAACGAAGGAAATGCTGATCATAACAAGCTAATGATCTTCAAAATGAAGGAAATGTTGATCGTAATGAGAGAATGAATATCAAAATGAAGAAATATACATCGAAACGAAGGAAATGTTGATCATAACAAGCAAATGAGCATAAAAAAGAAGGAATATGCATCGAAACGAAGGAAATCTTAATCATAACAAGCAAATGAGAATCAAAATGAAGGAAATATGCATAGAAACGAAGGAAATGTGGATTATAACAAGTGAATGAGCATCAAAATGAAGGAAATATGTATCGAAACGAAGGACATGTTGATCATAACAAGCGAATGTGCATCAAAATGAAGGAAATATCCCTCGAAACAAAGGAAATTTTGATCATAACAAGCGAATGAGCATAAAACTAGGCAATATTATTAAAAGAAAAAAGAAAATAGAAAACATGAAAGGAAAGGGGAACAAAATGGAAGGCCATCGTTAAAAAGCCAACCAGGTGGCTTGAAAAAAAATAGCATAAACAAGTGGCTCCGAGAATCAAAACGGACCTAAAAATAAAACATGATTACAGTAAACATAAATGAAGCCAAAACTTTGGCTGAAACAATAAAACCTAACTATAATCATGAGAAAAATGAGGAAGGACCATAACTAAAATAAGACTAGGACTTGAAGCAAATCAATAACATGCGAATTTGCATCAAAATAAAGTAAGTTTTGATCGTAATGAGAGAATGAACATCAAAATTAAGGAAACATGCATCAAAACAAAAGAAATGTTGATCATAACAAGTGAATGAGCATCAAAATGAAGGAAATATGCATCGAAACGAAGGAAATGTTGATCATAACAAGCGAATGGGCATCAAAATTAAGGAAATGTTGATCGTCATGAGAGAATGAGCATCAAAATGAAGGAAATATGCATCAAAATGAAGGAAATGTTGATCATAACAAGATAATGAGCATCAAAATAAAGAAAATATGCATCGGAACGAAGAAAATGTTGATCATAACAAGCGAATGAGCATCAAAATGAAGGAAATATACATCGAAACGAAGGAAATATTGATCATAACAAGCGAATGATCTTCAAAATGGAGGAAATGTTGATCGTAATGAGAGAATGAGAATGAAAATGAAGGAATATGCATCGAAACTAAGGAAATGATGATCAGAACAAGAGAATGAGCATCAAAAAGAAGGAATATGCATCGAAACGAAGGAAATATTAATCATTACAAGCAAATGAGCATCAAAATGAAGGAAATATGCATAGAAACGTAGGAGATGTGGATTATAACAAGTGAATGAGCATCAAAATGAAGGAAATATGTATCAAAACGAAGGAAAGTTTGATCATAACGAGCGAATGTGCATCAAAATGAAGGAAATATCCCTCGAAACAAAGGAAATTTTGATCATAACAAGCGAATGAGCATCAAACTAGGCAACATTATTAAAAAGAAAAAAGAAAATAGATAACATGAAAGGAAAGGGGAACAAGACGGGAGGACGTCGTTAAAAAGCCAACCAGGTGGCTTGCAAAAAAAGAGCCTAAACAAGTGGCTCCGAGAATCAAAACGGAACTAAAAATAAAACATGATTACAGTTCACATAAATGAAGCCAAAACTTTGGCTGAAGCAATAAAACCTAACTATAATCATGAGAAAAATGAGGATGGACCATAACTAAAATAGGACTAGGATTGGAAGCAAATCAATAACAAACGAATGTGCATCAAAATGAAGTAAATTTTGATCGTAATGAGAGAATGAACATCAAAATTATGGAAACATGCATCGAAACAAAAGAAATGTTGATCATAACGAGTGAATGAGCATCAAAATGAAGGAAATATGCATCGAAACAAATGAATGTTGATCATAACAAGCGAATGAACATCAAAATGAAGGAAATATGCTTCAAAACGAAGGAAATGTTGATCATAACAAGCGAATGGGCATCAAAATGAAGGAAATGTTGATCGAAATTAGAGTAGGAGCATCAAAATGAAGGAAATATGTATAGAAACGATGGAAATGTTGATCATAACAAGCGAATGAACATCAAAATGAAGGAAATATGTATCGAAACGAAGGAAATGTTGATCATAACAAGCGAATGAGCATCAAAATGAAGGAAATACGCATCGAAAAGAAGGAAATGTTGATCATAACTAGCGAATGAACATCAAAATGAAGGAAATATGCATCAAAACAATTGAAATATTGATCATAATAAGCGAATAGGCATCAAAATTGAGGAAATGTTAATCGTCATGAGAAAATGAGCATCAAAATGAAGGAAATATGCATCAAAATGAAGGAAATGTTGATCATAACAAGAGAATGAGCATCAAAATAAAGGAAATGTGCATCAGAACGAAGAAAATGTTGATCATAACAAGCGAATGAGCATCAAAATAAAGGAAATATGCATCGAAACGAAGGAAATGCTGATCATAACAAGCTAATGATCTTCAAAATGAAGGAAATGTTGATCGTAATGAGAGAATGAATATCAAAATGAAGAAATATACATCGAAACGAAGGAAATGTTGATCATAACAAGCAAATGAGCATAAAAAAGAAGGAATATGCATCGAAACGAAGGAAATCTTAATCATAACAAGCAAATGAGATTCAAAATGAAGGAAATATGCATAGAAACGAAGGAAATGTGGATTATAACAAGTGAATGAGCATCAAAATGAAGGAAATATGTATCGAAACGAAGGACATGTTGATCATAACAAGCGAATGTGCATCAAAATGAAGGAAATATCCCTCGAAACAAAGGAAATTTTGATCATAACAAGCGAATGAGCATAAAACTAGGCAATATTATTAAAAGAAAAAAGAAAATAGAAAACATGAAAGGAAAGGGGAACAAAATGGGAGGCCATCGTTAAAAAGCCAACCAGGTGGCTTGAAAAAAAATAGCATAAACAAGTGGCTCCGAGAATCAAAACGGACCTAAAAATAAAACATGATTACAGTAAACATAAATGAAGCCAAAACTTTGGCTGAAACAATAAAACCTAACTATAATCATGAGAAAAATGAGGAAGGACCATAACTAAAATAGGACTAGGACTTGAAGCAAATCAATAACAAGCGAATTTGCATCAAAATAAAGTAAGTTTTGATCGTAATGAGAGAATGAACATCAAAATTAAGGAAACATGCATCAAAACAAAAGAAATGTTGATCATAACAAGTGAATGAGCATCAAAATGAAGGAAATATGCATCGAAACGAAGGAAATGTTGATCATAACAAGCGAATGGGCATCAAAATTAAGGAAATGTTGATCGTCATGAGAGAATGAGCATCAAAATGAAGGAAATATGCATCAAAATGAAGGAAATGTTGATCATAACAAGATAATGAGCATCAAAATAAAGAAAATATGCATCGGAACGAAGAAAATGTTGATCATAACAAGCGAATGAGCATCAAAATGAAGGAAATATACATCGAAACGAAGGAAATATTGATCATAACAAGCGAATGATCTTCAAAATGGAGGAAATGTTGATCCTAATGAGAGAATGAGAATGAAAATGAAGGAATATGCATCGAAACTAAGGAAATGATGATCATAACAAGAGAATGAGCATCAAAAAGAAGGAATATGCATCGAAACGAAGGAAATATTAATCATTACAAGCAAATGAGCATCAAAATGAAGGAAATATGCATAGAAACGTAGGAGATGTGGATTATAACAAGTGAATGAGCATCAAAATGAAGGAAATATGTATCAAAACGAAGGAAAGTTTGATCATAACGAGCGAATGTGCATCAAAATGAAGGAAATATCCCTCGAAACAAAGGAAATTTTGATCATAACAAGCGAATGAGCATCAAACTAGGCAACATTATTAAAAAGAAAAAAGAAAATAGATAACATGAAAGGAAAGGGGAACAAGACGGGAGGCCGTCGTTAAAAAGCCAACCAGGTGGCTTGCAAAAAAAGAGCCTAAACAAGTGGCTCCGAGAATCAAAACAGAACTAAAAATAAAACATGATTACAGTTCACATAAAAGAAGCCAAAACTTTGGCTGAAGCAATAAAACCTAACTATAATCATGAGAAAAATGAGGATGGACCATAACTAAAATAGGACTAGGATTGGAAGCAAATCAATAACAAACGAATGTGCATCAAAATGAAGTAAATTTTGATCGTAATGAGAGAATGAACATCAAAATTATGGAAACATGCATCGAAACAAAAGAAATGTTGATCATAACGAGTGAATGAGCATCAAAATGAAGGAAATATGCATCGAAACAAATGAATGTTGATCATAACAAGCGAATGAACATCAAAATGAAGGAAATATGCTTCAAAACGAAGGAAATGTTGATCATAACAAGCGAATGGGCATCAAAATGAAGGAAATGTTGATCGAAATTAGAGTAGGAGCATCAAAATGAAGGAAATATGTATAGAAACGATGGAAATGTTGATCATAACAAGCGAATGAACATCAAAATGAAGGAAATATGTATCGAAACGAAGGAAATGTTGATCATAACAAGCGAATGAGCATCAAAATGAAGGAAATACGCATCGAAAAGAAGGAAATGTTGATCATAACTAGCGAATGAACATCAAAATGAAGGAAATATGCATCAAAACGATTGAAATATTGATCATAATAAGCGAATGGGCATCAAAATTGAGGAAATGTTAATCGTCATGAGAAAATGAGCATCAAAATGAAGGAAATGTTGATCATAACAAGCGAATGAGCATCAAAATAAAGGAAATGTGCATCGGAACGAAGAAAATGTTGATCATAACAAGCGAATGAGCATCAAAATGAAGGAAATATGTATCGAAACGAAGGAAATGCTGATCATAACAAGCTAATGATCTTCAAAATGAAGGAAATGTTGATCGTAATGAGAGAATGAACATCAAAATGAAGGAATATACATCGAAACGAAGGAAATGTTGATCATAACAAGCGAATGATCATAAAAAAGAAGGAATATGCATCGAAACGAATGAAATCTTAATCATAACAAGCAAATGAGCATCAAAATGAAGGAAATATGAGTAGAAACGAAGGAAATGTGGATTATAACAAGTGAATGAGCATTAAAATGAAGGAAATATGTATCGAAACGAAGGACATGTTGATCATAACAAGCGAATGTGCATCAAAATGAAGGAAATATCCCTCGAAGCAAAGGAAATTTTGATCATAACAAGCGAATGAGCATAAAACTAGGCAATATTATTAAAAAGAAAAAAGAAAATAGAAAACATGAAAGGAAAGGGGAACAAAATTGGAGGCCATCGTTAAAAAGCCAACCAGGTGGCTTGCAAAAAAATAGCCTAAACAAGTGGCTCCGAGAATCCAAACGGAACTAAAAATAAAACATGATTACAGTAAACATAAATGAAGCCAAAACTTTGGCTGAAACAATAAAACCTAACTATAATCATGAGAAAAATGAGGAAGGACCATAACTAAAATAGGACTAGGACTTGAAGCAAATCAATAACAAGCTAATTTGCATCAAAATGAAGTAAGTGTTTATCGTAATGAGAGAATGAACATCAAAATTAAGGAAACATGCATCAAAACAAAAGAAATGTTGATCATAACAAGTGAATGAGCATCAAAATGAAGGAAATATGCATCGAAACGAAGGAAATGTTGATCATAACAAGCGAATGAGCATCAAAAAGAAGGAATATGCATCGAAACGAAGGAAATCTTAATCATAACGAGCAAATGAGCATCAAAATGAATGAAATATGCATAGAAACAAAGAAAATGTGGATTATAACAAGTGAATGAGCATCAAAATGAAGGAAATATGTATCGAAACGAAGGACATGTTGATCATAACAAGCGAATGTGCATCAAAATGAAGGAAATATCCCTCGAAACAAAGGAAATTTTGATCATAACAAGCGAATGAGCATCAAACTAGGCAACATTATTAAAAAGAAAATAGAAAATAGAAAACATGAAAGGAAAGGGGAACAAGACGGGAGGCCGTCGTTAAAAAGCCAACCAGGTGGCTTGCAAAAAAAGAGCCTAAACAAGTGGCTCCGAGAATCCAAACGGAACTAAAAATAAAACATGATTACAGTTCACATAAATGAAGCTAAAACTTTGGCTGAAGCAATAAAACCTAACTATAATCATGAGAAAAATAAAGATGGACCATAACTAAAATATGACAAGGACTTGAAGCAAATCAATAACAAACTAATGTGCATCAAAATAAAGTAAATTTTGATCGTAATGAGAGAATGAACATCAAAATTAAGGAAACATGCATCGAAACAAAAGAAATGTTGATCATAACAAGTGAATGAGCCTCAAAATGAAGGAAATATGCATCAAAACAAAGGAATGTTGATCATAACAAGCGAATGAACATCAAAATTAAGGAAATATGCATCAAAACGAAGGAAATGTTGATCATAACAAGCGAATGGACATCAAAATGAAGGAAATGTTGATCAAAATTAGAGAAGGAGCATCAAAATGAAGGAAATATGTATAGAAACAATGGAAATGTTGATCATAACAAGCGAATGAACATCAAAATGAAGGAAATATGTATCGAAACGAAGGAAATGTTGATCATAACAAGCGAATGAGCATCAAAATGAAGGAAATACACATCAAAACTAAGGAAATGTTGATCATAACTAGCGAATGAACATAAAAATGAAGGAAATATGCATCAAAACGAAGGAAATTTTTATCATAACAAGCGAATGGGCATCAAAATTAAGGAAATGTTGATCGTCATGAGAGAATGAGCATCAAAATGAAGGAAATGTTGATCATAACAAGCTAATGAGCATCAAAATAAAGAAAATATGCATCGGAACGAAGAAAATGTTGATCATAACAAGCGAATGAGCATCAAAATGAAGGAAATATACATCGAAACGAAGGAAATGCTGATCATAACAAGCGAATGATCTTCAAAATGAAGGAAATGTTGATCGTAATGAGAGAATGAGAATCAAAATGAAGGAATATGCATCGAAACGAAGGAAATGTTGATCATAACAAGAGAATGAGCATCAAAAAGAAGTAATATGCATGGAAACGAAGGAAATATTAATCATTACAAGCAAATGAGCATCAAAATGAAGGAAATATGCATAGAAACATAGGAGATGTGGATTATAAAAGTGAATGAACATCAAAATGAAGGAAATACGTATCGAAACGAAGGAAATTTTGATCATAACGAGCGAATGTGCATCAAAATAAAGGAAATTTTCCTCGAAACAAAGGAAATTTTGATCATAACAAGCGAATGAGCATCAAACTAGGCAATATTATTATAAAGAAAAAAGAAAATAGAAAACATGAAAGGAAAGGAGAACAAGACGTGAGGCCGTCGTTAAAAAGCCAACCAGGTGGCTTGCAAAAAAAGAGCTTAAAAAAGTGGCTCCGAGAATCCAAACGGAACTAAAAATGAAACATGATTACAGTTCACATAAATGAAGCCAAAACTTTGGCTGAAGCAATAAAACCTAACTATAATCATTGAATAATGAGGATGGACAATAACTAAAATAGGACTAGGACTTGAAGCAAATCAATAACAAA